>CM031237.1:32511956-32801818 GCA_018340775.1 Taxus wallichiana var. yunnanensis
GTGTACTTCGTTCAGTTACGTATTGCTAGTTTCATCGCCGAATCGAAGCGGGGTTACGCCTTGCTACCATTTTCATCACCTAAAAGTCTACCACACATACAACACCCATAACGATATTGCCACATTTGAAACTACACCTTCTCGGTTTAGTTTTTCCCTTATTTAATGACCTTAACATAAGTGTTGAAGGGCGATCAATTTTTAAACCCGACATATTCATTACTGAGACTTTGGTCATTACATTAATCTGCAGCACCTCCATCAACTAAGACATCATGAATTGAAATACCATTACATAATACCTCACCTTGTGGAGCATAAGGATCTGCCTCTACCTCCAAAACAGGGGACCTCAACCTCCTTCCTTCTTGAGCATTGAGTCCACCTCGCAACTCCCGCCTCTTCTCGAAGACATAGCCAAGAGTTGACCATATGTAATATTTGCAGCCTTTTGGACAGATCTTCCAAGATGGAGTATGGTCCTTGCCCTTGTGAAATCGAAAATCCTACACACCCAACTTTCTTCTCCTATGTTTCTTACTAGTTTCTCCTTTCATCTTCTTAGGATCAGTTCCATCTTGATTATCTTTTTCTTTCTTTCTTTTTGTTACAAACACATCTACTTCATTATTTCTACTCTTATCTACTACATCAAGAGAATTCACAGTGCTTTTCCTTTATCATTATCTCTTGTACTGATGTAGTGTAAGCTCTATCTAGACAATTATACTTATAATGACCCTTTTATAACAACCATAACAAACAACTTTAGAAATATTTCTTTTGGACCTCTATCTCCTCCCTGAGAACTAAATTCCTTTCCTTGAAGAAGATTAATAGTTAACTGGCCCATCTTCCTAAGCAGATCTTCATACTCAGTAGATGTACTAGGAGAAATATTTGTGCTCATCGGGAGTGGTTGTGGATTCTGGACCAAAGGTGTTGGTGTAGGCTCTACTTTAACAACAATTTCTTTGGGCTCCTCTTCCATGCTTTCTTCTTGCCTTCTTGCAATCTCCTTTGCTTGTTCAATGGTAGCTAGGCGGTCATACTTCACTCGTTGTCTGATCTCTGGCTTCATCCCAAGAATGAAGTGCTTACAGAGGAGATTATCCATGCCATTCATCAACCCATCCGCTAGTCCTTCCTTCCGGATCTAGGCATCGAGCTTCCTCCTTAGCTCTAGAACACGAGCATGATAATCCCTTATCTTCTCCTTCTCTCCTTGGGATAGCTTTGTGATCTCGATCATGAGATCTGCATATTTCTGTTGTTCACCAAATTCTTCAAGAAAACTTTCAGTTAATAAATCCCATGAATTTTTCACATTATCACCTAGTGTTTCAAACCACCTAAGTGTTGAACCATCCAAAAAGGTAGGAAAAAATTCAGTCCATTGTTCCCTTCTTATAAGGCCATTACAAATACAAGATCGCTTAAACTCTTTCATTAGATTGAGCTGAAAAAACAGGAATCTTTCCCATTTTCAAAAGTAACCACCGTGAAATACCAACCCACAAGTACAATCAACAAGACTTATGTGCACAAATAATTGGAATCACTATAGAAATGACCACGGTAAACTATGGTAAAATCTGACTTACTGCGGTAAAAACTGACTTTACTGTGGTAAACACTATTCACGGTAAAAAGTGAAGTTACTGCGGTAAATACTATTCATGGTAAAAAGTGACTTTACTGCGGTAATTACTATTCCCAGCAAAAAGGACTTTACCAGGGTAACTACTATTCATGGCAAAAATGACTTTAACATGGTAACTACTATTCACGGTAAAAATGACTTTACCATGGTAACTACTATGCACAGTAAAAACAAGGTTATCCTCCAATTGATTTTTGACTAAGTGGGAATATCTCTCCAGAAAATCCACCAACGAGGAATGGTCCCGGCAACGGAACCAAAATGTCATCACCAATCCGGCACTATGATAATTCTTCACCGGGAACTCCTCGTGCTATGATTATTTACTAATGCACAGCCTTTAGTTTGTGGACATAATCTGGAAACAAAACAACCGAACACAAGAATACCATCGACTATGATAAGACGGAATGATGACAAATATGAAATATCAAAGTAAATTATAATATTAACATGAAATTGTTACAATCTCACCCATGAGGTACTTCAACAAGACTATGGGAGAAACTTTACAATTACACCTCTCGATGGCTTCTTCAACACACCTTTAACTGATGGCTTCCTTTGCACACTTCCTACAATATTTCTCACTACTTCTTTCTATGCTAAATGAGGGGGTGGCCTCTCTATTTATAGAACTTCCAGGCTTATCCATCCTATCTCTAAGATAGGATAATAAATCCACTCTGACGAATCATATTCCATACCTTAACTCTTATCTGTACATGTAAGCTTATCTCTTAAGATAAGATAAACCTTATCATTTTACATGGGTTCCACATTTGTAGACTTTTTACAAATAAAATACACAAAATATTTATGACCTCACTCCTTGTCCTTATTACCAATATAATATTTCTAATTCCTAATCATGTAGACCCTACTTCTCTACTTACCCAAACTTTGACATTTTAACATTACCGGACCACTTACTTACAAATATTTACTTTTTACAACATTCCTATTGTACTTTGATCAAGCACCGTACTCCACATTATTGGCGGCACCATCGACGGCACCTCCGTTATCTTCTATCGGACGCTACTACTAATTACACTTAACAACATCCTATTCCTAATACATACATTAATGAAATAGAAATTATGGAGGAAAATTTTAGTGTCGACAATGCGATTGCCTAAGATCCTACTTACTGGATTATGGTGGGAGACATTGTATAAGGACTGTAAAGAATATTGTAAGGCGTGTGATCATTGTCAATGCCTAGGAAAACTAGGGCAAAGAGATGAGATGCCTTTGAGACCAATTACTAGTGCCGAACCATTTGAGAAATGGGCCATTGATTTTGTAGGACCTATTTCTCCACGCGTGCAAGAATGGATCACGCTATATCATTACTTACACAGATTATCTCACATGGTGGGTAGAAGCAGCACCTACCAAGGACTATACGGCAGCTACAACAGCTAGGTTTCTATGGGAGAATGTTCTTACAAGATATGGATGTCCCTTAAGCTTGACAAGTGATCAAGGTACACACTTTTGAATGAGACAATCAAGATCCTATTAGATGAGTTTATGGTTGTACATCATAAAACTACACCTTATCATCCTCAACTAAATGAAACTATTGAGGCCTTCAACAAAATTTTGAGCCAGACTTTGACAAAAATTTGTGATGTTGGAAGAAAGGATTGGGATGAAAAAAAATTATATGTTCTTTGGGCATTTAGAACAACTTACAAGACATTGAACAAAGCCATGCCATTTCAGTTGGTGTTTGTACGGAATTTGTTCTCCTTATAGAATAAATGTTACCTTCTTTGCGCATTGCACGCGCTAGAGTTCTAGCTAATGAACATGCTTTAGAAGAGTGTATAGAAAAGATGATTCAACTGGATGAGCAACAAGCCATAGCACGATGGAGTTAGAAGAAGGAAAAGGCCAGGAAAAAGGCATGGCATGATAGAAACATAAGGGATAAGAAGTTTGAGATTGGATAAATGGTACTTCTTTATGACTCCAATTTCTTGTGTCATCCATGCAAACTCAAAGTACATTGGTTGGGGCCGTATGTTATCACTTTTATACTTGAATCAGGTGCTTTCCAGCTAGAAGCACTTGATGGAACATGGTTACCCAATTACTTTAACGGGAGTAGGTTGAAGCCCTACTATAAATAAGTCTTCTTAGTGTTTGTAATAAGGTGGTATTGCCATTTAGAGTAGGTTTTTAGTTCTGTATTTCCTTAATGTGTTTCCTTCATTGTTCTTTATGCTTTGTCAATTTAGTTGTTGTTTTTGTGTAATAACCATGCTTGCAGCGCTGAAGCTAATTACTTGGATGAAGAATTTTTATGCACAGAGGACTGCACATACTTTTTCATCATGTTAACATCCTATTACAGAAACCCTAAAGAGGGACCGGGTACCTTTGTGTACTTCGGTGAGTGCTCGGTCTCGGTTGAGTGATGTGTCGGTCTGACTAGGATGTTATCTAGTAAATTCTAAGTGCATCACATTTGTTCTATTTGAGATATTCCACTTGTTCTATCAAAGATCTTACACTTAATTTGTTGAAACTCTTAGTTGAACTCTTCTTTTTCTTCTTCTTCATGACTTTTTATAAATGAGAAGTATAAAAGAAATGGTTATTGTTAGTATCTATATAGCAGAGATCAAAAACAAAATATAAAATAGGGAGATAGATATAGATTTCATTGATAGTTTGGTTCAGAAAGGGAATTACTTTGTTCCTTGGTTCCTTGATGTAATTTTCATGCAAAGTCAATAAAGATTTGAGTTTTTTATTAGTCTTTAATTACAAAGCTTAGGAGGGATTAACACCCAAGACAGGGCCCACTTGTGGTCTACTAAACCCCTCCATTATCTTGTTGTCTTATTTCATTGCATGTATTTTTACCTAGGAATAATTTCCCTTTTGTACCTGCATTATAAATATATTGTTTTGTCTCAACAATAGCATGTAGAAGCAATTCATTTCCAATTCTAAGTTTTGGTTACTTTCAAGCATTTGTTGTGAGAATTTTTATTTCAAACCTCCTAGAATTCCTTTAACTATGCATAAGACACATGTAATTTTTTAAGTTTAATGTCCCCTGGTTTGATAATTAAATGATTGTAACTCAATATATAACATATTATTTGTTGCAAATTGATTTACACCACTAATGAGTGAAAGAGATAGAAAGGATCCCGAATGATGTTGTAAAAGAATGAGTTTTTTTGGTGATCTCATGCCAAGAATGAAAGAAGTGTAGGGATAAAATTCTTGTGTTATTCTCCAAATATTTGACTCCTTTCAAGTGTAAAAACCACTTTGCAAATGGTGTGTAAAAATCTGATCCATTTCAAACAATTTCGATCAAATGTGAAAGTAGAAAATAAGATGTGGTGCATGCATGTCAAGTTATGAAGGAATATGTGCCCTGTAAAATCCGTTGTGTATACTACCAAAAATTGTGTTGAACTAAAAAAATGTTGTGTAACTGCCCCCTGGTCACAGGCATCCAAGGAAGGGTCAAAGGTGTCAGGCGCCTCTTGTCATGGTCTAGGTATTGGTGGCGTGATGTGTTGAGGACCCAAGTCAATATCTGGGTCGTTGTTGAGACTAAAGACTATTTTGATTGTGTTGAACTATACTGAACTATGACTGTAGACTATTGAACGAGGTGACAGATTCACTCGATAGATTCCTCCCTCATTTAGGGTGCATGCAACGTCATGAGGAGTATGCAGCCCAAAGGAGGACCAACTGTTCAACTATAATTGATGCCTTGTAGGGGGAGGGATTGGTAGAAACCAAGTCACACACAAACAAAGTGACTGGAAAACAAATGTTAGTGCAAACAGGATAAACACGCATGTAAAATATGATATGTAAGCTAACAAACAAGAATATAAGACGTAAGAAGATAATGTAGACCACAAAAAATGGGTTTCAAACATGGGATATCACTCACGATGTCACAAAAAAATGAGATCGAAGTGGACGTAAGCATACAAGTAGTCGAAAAACAAGCAAGACATAGGGCAAAGCCCGTAAATAATAGCCTACAATAACAAACAATGACAAGTAAATAAGTAATGTAGAAAACTATGGAATAAAATAAACCTCCAAGAGAAATGTTACACATGAAGCACTTATTAACATGTTAGAAAAATAAGATGTATGTCAAAGTGTGTATAATATGATAAAGTGGTGTGCTTATGAAAAATTAAACAATAAAGCACCAAAGGATACGAAAGTGGATGCCCCTAGGATTTGTTGTGGGACTAGTAGGAGGTATGTTTCCAAACATCCATGCTAGGTATATCGATTTGTATGAAATTTACATCCACAACTAAAAGGCAAGTGAACGCGCATGTGTATATAGAAAGATAATGACATACAAGATATTTATCTAGCATGTGTAATAAAGTGTACATGTAAGCATAAGAAAGTAAGAGTAAATGCGACCAAGATATGTAGTATGTTGTGGATGAGATGGAATGGAATGCAATATGAGTGTGATAGGATCAGCATGCCCCCGATCAAATGTGTATACATGAAGTGAGGTTCATTTATATATGCCCCCTCAACAATCAAGCATGAACCGTAGAACAAGAGTGTGTTATCTGGAAATGGTTTGAAGTGTGCACTAGAAAGATATGATCAATAAAACGTAGAGCATATAGAGTGTGAGTGAGTATGGTGAGGTTCATTTTAGATTGAGACCCTCAACATTCAAATGTGAACCAAAGCAAGAGAGTGTATCATAGGTAATGAGCGCAACATGTAGAAGTATGATATGTAATAGAAGTTGCGAGAAAGTGGTGTTATGAATGTGCGATGTGTGAAGTGTGCAAAGTGTGTGAGGTTCATGTATGTAGTATGCCCTCAACATTCAATTGTGAACCGAAGCACGAGAGTGCATCATAGGGTAATGATGATACAAGTGTATCAAGTGGTTTGTATTGATGTTTAGGAGATATTAGATGTTAAGTGTAGAGCATGAAGTGCATGGGATGATAGAGACATTTGATAGAAATGCAAGGGGGAGCTATGGTGCCCCCAAGTATGTAAGTGATGGAGATCTATTCGATGACACTAAGCGGATCAATGTAAGGAGTAGTTTCCTTGACAAAAGTAATTGGATGTGAAGTGGTGATTGCTTAGGAGCCTCGAGTGGTGGAAGATGGAAGAGGCCAAGAGTTTGTTTATCTTCTGTAGCAAGTGGTTGCTTGTTTGGTAACACATAGAAGAATTGAGAGGAGGAGATGTTGGTTGTTTTTGTTTAACTTGGTAATGTTGCAGATGATTTAGTAGGAGGAGGTAATGAAAAATGAACCTTGAGAGGTGGTTGTTTAGTCAGAGTGGGTTGAATAGGTGGCACTTGACTAGATGAAGAATACATATTAAAAGTGATGGCATGATGTTCATGAGACATAGAAGGAGAAGATTTAGGAGCCCATTTAGATGTAACATTTGTAGATGGGCATGCAACAAAATGTTGTGCAACGAATGAGATAAAGCCTTGACACTCAAGATGCTTGATTCTTCGTTGTAAAGCATAACAATCATTTTCATTATGTCCATTGATTCGATGATAAGTGAAAAATGGGAGACCGTGATATTTGATCAGCTGATAAGGAGGATAGAAATGAGTAGTTGGCAAATTGATCAATTGATGACTAAGGAGCTTAGTAAGAATATCATGTTGCTTAGTATTGCAATCAAACATGAGAGGCTCCGGTAATGGAAAGACTTGAGGCTCATTGATATGAGCACATGTAGAAGACATAGAATGAGGATGAGAAGAAGAACTAACATGAGCTTGAGAAGCGTCCTTAAGATGTTGGATTTCATATTTTAGAGATGCAATCATGGATTCCATAGCTTGAATTTTGTCTTGAAATAAAGAATGCAAATCTTGAATTGACTCCAACATGGGCTGATTAGATGGAGGATCACAAAGACTAGGGTTGTCAGATAGATGATCGAAAATAACACTCACTTGATGTGGTGGCGTATCTCTAGGGAGATACATGGTGTCTAGGGATTTTTTCAGAACAACTTGCAATTAGGATGCATTTGAATTAAATCATATAAATAAATTTGAGCAACTTTAGGAGCCATGATAAAAAAGATGATGTGCTAAAGAAGGATCCGAATGACCAATCATGAGTGGGGTTCACTAAATGATTAAGAAAATATTGAATAAATAAATTCCTAAATCTAAATATGTAACAACACTGAATATAAACAATTAAGTACAAATTTGACCCAAGCAAAATAAGCTAGAAAGTATGAAACCCTAGTTGCAAATGAAGGGATAGAAAGACTTAGCTAATTCATAATAATCCCAAAAGTATGTTGATGGAAAATGTTGGAACAGGAACTCGATTGTCACAATGAAGTCTAAAAAATGCGTAGAGATGTTGGAATACCCTAGAATGGGGTGCATGTGGAGGATCTGGGGTGCATGGGGTGCCAGAGACTTGTTTGGGTCAGGCTTGTGTCTCCTTTCAAAAGCCGAGGAAACTAGTTTTACTGAGGGTCACAACATGTTTGTTGTCCTTCACTTCTTGTCATACCAAGTTCACATATGTTGCTTATAACCTGCAATGAATAAATGACCTGCAAAACCCCCAAAGTGCATCAAATTTGAAAAATAAAATAATGCAAATGAGGGGTCAGACTACCCTTGGATATCATGAAGTAAATTTATGACTAAGCATTGCACTACATCTTAGACCCAATGTAGTTCTATGTGTGTGTGTGTGGAAATTGTTCCCTAGGTGGCTCTTGTGCATGTCACACTTGATAGTGAGCAAGTAGCTAGATGTAAGAAATGTAGATAGATGTGTGCATGAAAGAATGAACTTCCCCTCCTATGAAGTGTATGCAAAAGTAGCAATCCCTTGTCCCTTGTGTGGAGCTAGAATGGATGTTTGAATGCTCTTGATAATTCTCTTGAGATGTAACCTTAGGTGGTGATAGATAATGCTTAGTGCTTGGTCCTTTATTATGGTCACATAACTTTATATTTATATGATTCCTTTGCTTGAATTTCATAATTAATCTTGAAAATGCCGACTACCAAGAAAATAAGATGCCCAAATGGATAAAAAGGACCCAAAATATGTGAGTAAAGTAAAAAGAGGTCGGGGCACCTAGAGGGGATGAGGGCACCTAGCGTTGGCATCCAAGCTAGGCACTAGTGTCCAGAGTGAGAAATGTTGAAGTATGAAAAGACAAACTGGTAAGAAGGAGTGTAATACCAAAGGGGAAATGGAAAGCAAACAAATATGGCCAAAAGACAGAGATCAATTAGTACTTTCCTTGCTTATGAATCATATGAATAGTAATATGTGATCAGGACTAGATAGATACCTAAAGTGTGTGATTTAGTGTCTACACAAATAATGACACTCATGACACAAATACAAACAAGATACAAGCAAGATAGATAACCATGATTGGAAGTAGGCTTGCAAGACAAATACTACACATGAAGCACCTATTAGCATGTTAGAAAAATTGATAGTATGTCACCAAGTGTATAGCTAAAATGGAAATGGAAGTAGTAGATATTGCAATTATAGAACCTGAATATAGAGAAGTAGGAAAGGTAGACTCCCCGGGAGCCTCACTAGGTCCTGTAGAGAACAATGTCAAACATCATACATTATGTGATAACATATAAATAGCCTACATTCACCTCAAAGTACCATGTGAACGTGCATGTGTGTATGAAAAAAGGATAGAGCATACTATGAATCAAAGTAACATGATAAGCAATGTGCAACATAGAATAATATAAGCAAGCAATGATACATCTAATCAAGATCTAAGCTAATGTTTTTGAATTATTGAAAGTATTTAAATTTGGAATATGAAATGCTATGACTATGAGAGGGGAGCAAGGTTTCCCCAATTTATATGTGTCAAGTGAGGTCCATATAGGTAATTGTGCCCTCAACAGTCGTGTTTGAACCTAGAATAAGAGTGTGTCCTCAGGTAGCAAGGGGGTAATATATGCCCCCAAGTGTGAATAACATGGTGATATATCTAATGAAGATATGAGTTGAGGTCCCACTATTTGTGAGTGTGAAAGAGGTACATATGTGAACATGATCTAGGACTCTATGGTCACAGGGAAGTGCATGTGGCAAGTTATGTGGGTAGGACTATATCATGCATGTGGAGAAAGAGACTATGAAGTGGGCCTAGATGTGCCATGGGTAAAATCCATCTCCTATGTGGAGACCTATCCCTATGAGGTGGGCTATTGGATTAGTAGATACGACGTGGATGGGAAGTAGAAGCCACATGCTAAGTATATCTAGGTGTATGTGTAAAAGTAGCACTAGGAATGGTAAAAGGTCTAGAATTTGTATGGGTATGTGCCAAAGTCATGGGGCCATCATGAGGAGGTGTAGAAGTAGGTACACTAGTGATGGAAGTAACTGAAGGTGTAACAGTGATAGGAGCCAAAGATAAAGGAGTCCATGGTGGGATGCCTTAAATAGTGATAACATGATGCTCATGTACAAACTTAAGGCATAAGTGAACTATGGATGGTATGAATTTGGCATCCCTAAGCCAAGGGAGTCCTAAGACCATGTAAAATTGTGTAACAACATATCCAACACATAAAGGGATAAATATAGTGAAGGATCCAACAATGATGGGAATAATGACATGCCCATGAGAAGTAGGTGATCTACAGGTCATCTGAGATAATGGAAAACCGATAACTTGCAAGAAATATATTGAACATGCATTACACTTGTAAGTAGGATGCACCATAACATTGTTAATAACATGAAGACCAATAGAAGCATCAATGTGTAATCTATGTGATGAAAAAGAGGCATGAAAATCAACATCAATAAAAGTAATGATAGGTGAAGGAAGATCAATAATACTAACAATAAATCCAAGAGGATGATTTGAAGATGAAGGAGGAAGAACAACATGATAAACATGATTCGAAGAGGATTCAGGAGCTTATTTTTCATGCTTAGGTAGTGGATCATTGAATATTTTAAGCTTGTCATTGTCATTAGTAGATTTAGAAATAAAAATAGTAGATTTAGGAAACTCAATGTCATGATTGTCAATCAGATCTTGGATTAAATTTCTAAGCTTGAAACACTTATCAATAGAATGATCATTGCATCTATGATAATCACAATGTGCATTTTCATCAAATTTCTTGCCATGAGGCCTATTAGGATCTAGCTCAAGAGGAGCCGAAAAAAATCAGATTGCTTTCATGAGTTGAGGTGATAAATATGCGGTGGGTATGGTATTCTAGTAAAGGTGGAATGTGTAGGCTGAATATGGAGCTTGTGACTGAGATATAACATTGATAATAGGCTTAGATTCACTAGGATTTCCCTTAAAGGCATATTTACTTGGGAACTTGTTAGTAGATTGATTGAAAATATTAACACCATATTTAAGTTTTCCCAAAGAAAGTAACTTAGTTTCATGGGTCTTAAGAGTATGACATAGATGATCAAAAGAATGAAAATATTTAAAGAGTGCACATTCTTGTAAAGGACGTAATAGGATTTGTATAAAAATATATTTCAATTCAAATTCAGCTAAGACATTGTTCATTTTAGAAAGATTATTCTTATAACACAAAACATAGTCACTAAGATGTTCATTAGATCCTTTCTTCATTTTGGCCATTTTTGCATATGATATCTTCATTCTAATATTCATAGAAAAGTGAGCTAGAAATAGATTTGCTAAAGGAGTAAAAGATCTAATAGAGTGCAAAGGTAAATCATAAAACCATTGTAAGGCATATTCTTATAATCTCTTAGGAAACAACTTGGTCAATAATGTATCGTAATAAGCATAATACATTATGTAACATGAAATGATCTAAGGTGTTCTTGGGGATCTACATGACCATCAAAGAGAGGAAAATTAGGTGAGGAAAAATTGGAAGGAAGTGGATAAGAAGAAACTTTGGGTGCAAGAGGACTATGAAGGAAAAGTGAAGAATCAAGAGATGGAGAAGAAGAAGAAGAAGATGCATGTTGCAATTGACGAATTTGAGCTTATAAATCATGGTACAAGGACTCTAAAGCATGGGTTCCTAAAGAAGAACTAGGTTGGATATGAGAAATAATGGGGAAGAAAAGTGAGTATTAGGTGTGGAAATAGGCATGTAATGGTAGATGTCCTTACATTGATGGGAAAGAGGAAAGTGGGATAAAGGGGTGATAATCTGCAGAGATCTCTAAGGTGTGAACCATACTAACATGAGTAACATTATCACATGCATGTTTGGATACTAATAAATCATCAAGGACATGCAAGACATGAGTAGGATTATCACATAATATAGCACGAGAACATGGTAAGAGCATCAAGTTGTGCTTGATCCACATTAGTGTCTTCATCATAAGAATGTTCACTATCAAAAGCTTTAATGTCATTGAGGGGATCTGATGGGAATTAAAGAGAGGATTATCATGTGTGGTTTTAGCCATATTGTTGGAACGATTATGAGTATGTGGGAGGAGCTCAGTATGTTGTGGGAGACCAAAGCAACCACTACGGGTAATGGGCATGAAAGATAGATCCGATAATGGGCATGTAAGGATCGAGTTCACCAAATGATTTAATAGAATTAAATCTTTATTAGAGGACTGAGATCAAACAAATATAGTAGTAACAAACAAAGATCTATCATGTAAAAAGACAAACAAGTGTGTATAATAGGGAGATAAGAGTGACTTAGCTTGTATATGAAGATTTGAGATGATTCTGGGATGGAAACCGAGTAGTAACATGATGGATGTAGATCCCAGTGTGCTTCTTAGAAATCTAGGACCCAAAATTCCTTCAGATAGAAACACCCAAAGGGGTACATAATCACTTTAAGGCGCTAGTGTCAAACTAGGTGCCGTGTCTTGACAATTGCTATGGATCTCGATCTTTTTAGGGCCTAATAATGTATTCTTTCTTTCACTCTTTATCACATTTACTTCACTATAGGGTTTTACTATTGCACCTGAACCTACAAAACAAACCTAGCTACCCACACATGGCTCAAACACACATTAGATGGAACAAATAATGCAAATTTTGAGTCGAACAACCTCAAAGACACCCAAATGTGATTTTCACCGAGTGATGCACTACATTTCAAACTCAATGTAGTTCTAGTGTGTGTGTGTGTGTGTGATAAAATTATGTCCCTTGAAGTTAGGTTTCCCTTGTGTCAATTGCACCAAGATAACAGGCTACAACTACTTTGTCCCCAAGATGAATGTGTGAGATGGAATTTAGAAATATCCCCTCTTATGCAGTGAATGATGTAACCCAAATGCAGATCCTTGAATGTTGCTCTTTGCCCAAGTAGTAGATAGGAAGTAATAGCCCAAATTTCCCAACCCCTAATAATAGTGAGTAAGTCATGTATATATATGATTCCCTTGTTTTAATTTCATCATTAACTAAAAATCCAACCTAAAGTGATAAGAAAGGTTTTAGAAAAGATAACAAATAATGTGGTATTTCAAATTTGAGAAAATGAGGGAAAAGGACAAAAGTTCCCAAAGGGGACAATAGCACCTGGGCACTCCTATCCCTAATGGGTGGTAGTGTCCATAACACTCGAGAGGATAAAACAAAAAATATTGAGTTGGGTCACATGTTGTCCAATGTCAAAAATAAAAGTAGTCGTTCTATAAAAGCAAAGGACAAGAGTATGAAAGGATAAAACAATATAAAGAGAAAAATAAGTGTTGTTAATGTCTAGTTTTCTTGCTTATGAAACATGTATAAAATGGCATACTTAGAGTCGTGATGTAAATAATAAGTGTGTGATTTCATGTCTACAAGACCCATCCCACACCTTGTTGTTGTGATTTCTGTCTCCTCACCCCTTTTCCGCCATGCGCAACCATATCGTTTAAGTGGCCAAATAAAATCACATGTCTATGGGCCTTAGTATTATCATGGCGTTGTTTTTTGTAGCCATACTTTGTAGGGTAGATTCAATGTATGTGTGTAAGAAAATTTTTAAACCCTAATACATGTTAATATAAGAAATGGGTAATATATATACCACATTTCAAAACCCCAATAAGGGTAATGGAGGAAAATAGAAAATAATGGAACCAAAAACTAGTTCCTGGTGACTCCATAATAGCTCCACTCTACAAACCTGTAAAACAAACAAAAGAAAATAAGAGAACAAAGGGGGAAGAATAATTATAAACAAGCTATATGAAAAATTAGGGTTTTAGAATGACCTAATAATCCCACTAGGTGGAGATTGTTTTGATCCTAAGGTTGACATTTGAGTCTGCACATGACTTAGGTGAGATTTGAATTTTCCAAGATGAAAACAAATTAATTTAAGTGATTTATTAACTAGAGGAAATTTTAAAATTAAATGGGAATACAAGACCTAAAATTTAATAAGGCCTTCATTACTATAAGCGACTAGTTCCACATTTGATGACAATCAATTTGCAAGTAACCTCGCAACTTGAACTTAGAAGATGATTGAGTTTCTTGAAACACATAATTGATCAATTCATTTATATCAGAGTAAATTTTAGTGGCAAATTTTTGCTAATTAACGAATATTAACATTTTTGAAATTTGCATTTGGGAATTTTAAGGAGTCATACGAGCAACATTTCACCTAAAATTTTAGGATGGAAGTTACTTGTGTGGGTCGACTCACCTAGTGTTTAAAATAAATTTTGTACTTATGTATGTATATTTTTGTTTCCTCAAACACAAATCGGTACATTTGCTAATATATACTAATACAAAATCTAATCGTCTACCAAATTACAACTCCATCGATCACTTGCATAAAACTAAAAGACATCGATGATCAACCACATAGTCCACCACATAACTACATAGTCCAAACACCAGATTGCATTGCAGAGATGCCCCCACATGTTTTAGATGCTAGAGAACATACAATAAACACATGTTAATAATATCATCTATTGATCCAAATGCACAACAATATACTACGAGACGCCTAACAAAAGTGTCCATACGCCCACCACATAGCCCAGACACCCAACTATAAAAACCATACGCTTGATCGTATATCTAGATGCCCACCCAAATAATGCAGATGCCTCCCAAAAATCCAGACGACTATCGGTGCCTCATTCAGTTCGACTAATAATTGAAAGGTGGTGGCCTTAGCGGGCCAATTATAAAAAGGGAAGCTTTTATCTCATTTTAGCCATCCACAAAAAGGGGTCGTGTAGATGCAACTAACATACAAACAAAATATAAGTATTATGTATTAACTAAATAATTAATCCTTATTTATTTTCAAATTACAAATTACAATAATATACTTAATAATACAAATTTCAAAAACTCTTTTTATGTAGAACCCACTGATAGTGATATTCCACATGAAAGAATTAATCACAATAACTTGTCACCACCTCAAAATATTATTGATGATGACATGCCTCCACTTGAGGACAATCCTTATTATGTGCCTACATTGGATGACATTCATGATTACGATATGCAATAAACAAGACATGCCTCCACTTGAGGACAATCCTTATTATGTGCCTACATTGGATGGAAATTACATTCATGATTACGATATGCAACAAGTAGAAGACATTTCTTGTCATCAAACACCAACTTCAACTAGAAATTATACTATCAATTCTTTGAAAAGGAAGAGAATAAATGACATTCCCAATGATGAGATCCACCAAACAAAAGATATTTCTACACATAGTGATCAAACACCTATTTCATTGATAATACAACACAAAAATTTGTGTGAAGAAAGAGAAGTAGATGGACTATTGGAAGGTCTTTTAAGTTCGAATGGGTAGCTAAGTATCCATTCATTGAACCAATAGAGCCATAAAAAGGTAATGATACTCCAATAGATGAAAATGTACAATTTGTAGTTGGAAACTTGGAAAGGAACACAAAATACAACTCAAATTGAACACAATTGAGAAACATAGTGATAAATTATATGTATCGGTTAAGAAAAATGATGATAAAATTAAACAAACACATAGATATAAAAGTGTAAAAGAATGCATGAATGTGAGATATGCAACAGAGTATGAAAATGAACAAAAAAATGCTACAAAATCTTGTTGAGAAAGGAGGAACAATTACAACTCAGTTAGGAAAAGTTGTTTAGTCTAATCTATGTGCAAAAAATATACAGTTCTCAACTATTTACCACATTCTAAAAAGGGTAGACCTATTTCTAATTTTCTGGATTATAAAATTTTATTTCAACACAATGGATTCCCTATTATTCCATAATCTCATTGATCAGACAACAATGCTTGGGAAATGGCAAAATGTCTAGTGATGATTGAGGAGGATTTGAAAGAAAAAGTAAAAATGCATTTATCTCATTGTCTATTGATGTGGTCACAATAGTTGAGAACACATCATGGGTTTGCATTCATATTTATACTTTTGAGAACCATCTAAGGCAACCTCATTTATTATCAGTCCATAAAATATTAGAAAATTTCAAAGCGAGAACCTTTACAAGTTAGTTATTTCAATTTTGACGGATATAGTTGGGATGGATGATTATATTATCACTACTAATTTGGTGTGTGTTGGTACAAATGGTGCATCAATAATGCAGGGGCACAAAATGGTCTTTGCATTCGACTACAAACCATTGTTTCCCCATATATGATTTCAATTCATTACATGGCTCATAGAATGAATCTTGCATACAAAATAGTTAGCACATTTGAAAGTGTTGCAAAAGTCGAAGAGCTTATCCATAACTTGCATGCATATATGTCCAACAAATAAAATATTTCTAGAGTTCTAGAAATTTACAATTAGAGTGACTGATGGTAAAAATATTCTAAAAGATGTTGATACAAGGTGGATTTCCATGTATGAACCTGCATGCAGAGTTTTTGAAGAATATCCATCGTTGGCGGTTTTATGTATAAATATCATAGAGAAGTTGACAAGGCAAAATATTTGTTATATTGTTTAACATATTTGGAAACATTACTTACATTAAGTGGTATTCTTCCCATGTTGAAGGAAATCAATTGTTTGAGTAAACATGCTCAAGAGAGGTCCATATATATTATTGATTTCATATGATTGAGAAAATGTGTATGTCAAACTTTAGATATTTTATACCTGTCCCAAGACAGTTTTAAAGGGCTTATATTTGAAAATTGGCAAATTTTAACAGATATTAAGGATCCTAATTGTTATTTGAAATTAAATATTAAGGATTATCTTTGTATCATTATTAATGAGAAGGAGATACCAATGCATACTTTTCAAAAAAGTTGATTTGATAGGAGCATAAATTGAATAAGTTCATGTAACACATGTTTTATATGACATTGTTATTTTTGATACACAAATGAAATTGAGAAATATTTTGCAAAAGCTTATCCACAAAAATTTGAGATCATTTTAAAGGGATGACTTGCTTGAGGCCATGGGAGTAGTGAATCCCATATTTTGGAACATTGTTGATGGTCATAGTGAAGAATTAGTAAGTAATCTATTTCTCAAATATATGAGTGCTCTGATTAAGCATTTCAACAAGTCCGTATAGATAAATGGAGTTGAAATTAAAGGCATTTTGTAAAAATATTTACTGACATCTCAGTCAACACATTTTAGACTTACAATGATTGATCAATATTGGTATCTAAATGAACTAACGGAAAATGGAGCTATCACAAGGCTATGGAAAAATTGTATCCTAGTAACGATCGTGTGGGAAAATATTAGTGAATATTTTTTATTATATGAACTTTCCTAGATGATGATTTTGGGATCAATTGAAGATGAATGAGTCTTTAATGCATTATCTTTTCTTAAATCAAAACTTGAAATAGATTGGACAAAACTTTGGATACATGTTTGAGATTGTATGTTTTTCATTATCACTGGACACATTTCTTTATGAAAGGGAACTTACCATTTAGACTTCATTTACACAATAGATACAAATGTCTCTAAAGAAAAAGGATTGCTCAAGGATTGTTTCAGCTACAGAGTTTTAACTTGGTAATAGGTATGTATTATAAATATTTATTCCTATTTAAAAAAATCATATGAAATTGTTATAGTTATATATGTTTTTGGGTAAAACGATTTCAGATATCCTTTTCTTATATTTTTATGCAATACAATCTATATGAAAATAATAATTACGAATAGAACTCTGATATTATACTTTACATTGTTATGAAAAACAAAACACCGAGATGTTATGAAAACAATATATATTAATAAAGTGTCGATTCTATTGTTTAAAACAATTTACAAAAGTGCAAAATATCTCAATTGAAATTTGAGATTTACATTTCAATTCTTCTCAGTATTACAATTATAAAATATAAGGAATCACAATCAAATCTCATTCTAAGATGTTCCCTTTGGTCTTGTATCTTCTATCACTAGTTCTCTTGATTTAATTAGATCTTATGTTGTGACATTGATACTAGCAATATTTTCCCTATCTTGATTGGCGCATCACCTGTTGAAAGAAAACTAGGATCTGCATCTGATTTATGCTTGAACAATATCTCTAGATCCATGCCATGCTCCTTAATTATTTTCTTCAATGTGTTGTTTTGTTTATTTAGGAGCACACATTTTTTCTTTAGTGAAATAACAACATTTAAAATTTTTCGTGCATTTTTGAGATGAAGATCTAAGACCAATACTCCATCTTCAAAATTTCATTTTTTGACTGCATTTGAATAAGGAAATATTATTAGTTAAGTAAAAATAAAATTTAAATGCAAAGAAATAAACTTACAACAACTTTATCTTTTTCATCTTTTGCGATAACAACAAGTGTCTCTAGCCTATTTATTATAGTAAGTTTGAGCTTCACCTATTGATCAAAGTTTCTTACTTCCTGTCTAGATTAGAGTATGAGAAATCAACATACACAAAACAACATTGAGTATGCAAGGGCTTAGTGCCTTGGAGATGATGATAGACGATATGGGCGTAAAGTCGATGTCGAACTCCTTGTTGTGATCTCAACAAACTTGTAGCTCACATACACTAGAGAAAGATTTATTAGAGATTTTTATGCGGGGCTGCCTAAAAGCATATCCGAGAAGCGTTAACTTCCTCAAAGTGGCTATCAACCTCCGTGTGATAAAGAATAATGATAAAATACAAGATAAACAGAGATAACATGCAAGCTGATGAATAAAGGAACCTAACGTTGTTGGTATGTAGATGGTGTTATTGATATGATCCAAACACAATGTGCAACGAGAATCATGCAATACAAAAATTGGTGTCTACATTTTCCCCTTTTTGTTGAGTGGTTTACGATAGTGAGCCACGAGACAAAAAAAAAAGGGTTAGATAAGATGTGTGTCCATAAAAGGGATGGGGATGAATAAAAACATGACCAAAGGCAAGATGCCCAAGGCAAAAAGGATCACAATATCTATGAAAAATATGGCGGTGACTCCAATATCACATCGGTAGAGAACAATTGTGGTCTCAATGGAGACAGAGACGACAACATTCTACAGACCAGTGAGTGGGTGAAGACCACTGTAGTATGGATGTAAACCATGATGACCAATGGGCCATAGGAAAACATCAAAATATGCACAACTGAATGAAAATAGTGTGCGAGATTTGTCATACATGAGGATTCAAACGAAAAATCATGCATACGTAAAAGGGACGAGGATGAAGGTAACGATGCCCCAACAAATGGCGCGAGAAGGACGAAAAGTGAATTATATGTGTCGAAAAGTACACGGATGAAAAAGTGCCTCAACATAGGATACGAAAATGACATAATGGGAGATGTATAAGATATCCCAAGGGAATGATTATAGCCATGAATGTGGATATGAAGAATGAGATTAGATAAATGCCCCAAGAGGGTGTAAAATAGGATGTTGAAAACATGTTGCTTAAGAAGGGTTTGTAGTTGAAGGAAGATGAATAATGGGGTAAAGAAGAAGGAAAGTAGTCCCACAAATGGGAAAATGAGTCAAGCTACTTATGTGAAAACATGGAACAAACATTCATGGAAGAGAACAAGATCAGATAGATGATGGTCATTATGGTATCCTGCAAGACAAAAATGTCCTAGGAAGATGGGATGAAGGATGTAGATGATAGATGATAGAGATAAGAGAAAATAGACATGGTAGGAGTAGAGCAGGGAGGAATTTAGGGGAGGAGAGGAATCAAATAGTAGAGAAGGATGATAAGAGAGGTGAGAAGATAGATGAAAGCACAAATGAGAGAGAATGATAGTTAATAAGGGTAGCAGGAAAAGATAAAGGGGAAATAAGTAGGGAAGGCGTGATGGACCTAGAGAAAAATAAAATAGAGAAAGAGAATAAGAGAAAAAGGGAAGGAGGAAGATCAAACAAGAAGAAGAGATGAGAAGGGAAAGGGGATTAGAGGAGATGGTGAATGTACAAGATGTACCATAGTAAAGAAGCAACAAATATAATAAAGAGGAGAGATGGTGGAAGAAAGAAATGATGAAGGACAAAGAAGAAGAAGACAAGAAAATGACAGAAGAGAGGGTGAAAGGGAGATGGAGATCAAAAAATAAAGGGGGAGAAAGAATGGATCACGAAAGAGATGACAGAGTGAGAAGGAGAAGAGATGAAGAATAGTAGAGAAGGATGATGGGAGAGATGAATAGGAATAACATGATGGAAAGATGAAGGAGATGAAGAAGATTAAGAAGTTAAAGAATATGGGAGAGGAAGTAGAATAGAAAAGAGAAAGAAAGGGACAATGAGGAGCTAAGATGAGAGGCTGTAGAGGAGATGAAAGAATGGAAAAGAAACTGATTTATAGGGATGGAATAAGATAAGGGTGGTAGTGAAAGAAGTTTAGTAATGGGTAAATGGAAATAAGAGAGAGAGAAGAGATGATAGAGCCAAAACAGGAAGGGAAATGAATCCCAAAGTGTTAGGGGTAAGACCCGGAGTAAAGAATATGAAACAAAATGCATAGAAATGCATGTGGATGGTGGGATGATTAAAAGATGGGACAATGCTTTGGTGAGTCAAAGTTATCAATGGAGAAGTAGGAAAAAAGTGTAAGGAGAAGAGGAGATGAAGATATTACGTGAGGAAATGAAAGAAATCTAGGGGTAGGAAGGAGGAGAGGACAACAGAGAAAATGATGCAAAGGCAGTATATGATGAAGACAGTAGAGATATTGAAGAAGGCAAAGGGAAGATGGAAAGGTAATGCCAGAGGAGGGATGTTAGGAGAAATCCTCGATAATGGTCGAGGGCACAAAAAAAAAAAAGGAAGGAAGAGAAAATAGAGGAGGTAAAAAGGAGTGAACACGGACGTGTAGAATGAGGATAAATGAATTTTAGGAGAAGTCCACCAATAATTATTAGCATGAAAATGGAATATGATGATGAAATAATATTAGGAATGACAATGATAATGCGGGTAAGTATGGGGTAGATGTGTGGGAGAATTCTCGGAAAATGGAGTAGAAAGAGTAAAGAAAGGAGGGATAATGATTGGTGTGGAGATGATGATGAGAGAGAGGATGTAATGGATGAGAATGTGGATGAAGATGAAGGAAGTAAAGATGAAGGAATGAGACATAACAGAAATGGTATGAAGTGGTTAAATTAGATTTACAAATGAGGGATGATGGGGCGATATTTGAGGAAGTCTGAGATATTTTGTGCAAGGAAGAAAGAGGAGGGAATAGGATGTGTTTATGGGGAATGAAGAGAAAATGTGGACGGTGGGAAGGTGGAGCGAAGGGGGAAAGGCAAGGAGACAAATCATTCTTAAGAGAAACTCTCAAGCAAGATCACCATGTCGTAAGAATGGTTAAGTAGAATCGCCAAGCCGAAGAAAAAGAATGATGAAAAGACCGAGTGGTGTATACCAAAATGGATCAGAGATGAAAGGAGATAACAGGAAACAGAGGAGGATATGAGTGGATGGAGGAATGTATGTGGTGTAGGATGGAGAGTGTAAGAGGAATTCTTAATTAGGATGCCTATGTTGTGTGAGTGATGATGCCAGAGCGTTAAGCAAAAGTTATGGAGTGGGAAGATGTTTCTAGTGTTCAATGGAATAGAAAATGGTGGAGGAGTTTCTATAGCGGCAGGATCTTAGGAAAGAGATGCATTGTGATTAAGAAGCCTGCACGAAATGGGTGGTTAAGTAAGATCATCAAGCCGAAAGAAGAATGAAATGGAAACGGAATGATAAAATAGATGTCAGTAAAAGGATATTAAGAGAAAAACACAAAAATAATTTCCCGGGTGGAGGACATGTGAAGTATCGAAGAAACAATGGAGAAGGACGAAGTGGGTGAGAAGAGCAGTGAAGAATGAGATGGGGTGAATTTTAGGAGAAAATTGGGTTGACAAAGGAGACTAGGAGGAAGGAATGGTCAACAGACGTGATTACGAATGAGACCTTGTCCAAAATGATAGGTCTACCTCAAGTAGGATTTATGTGCTGCGTGGGGAGCCATGTGGACGTGCCAAGCTAAGGATGAAAGGCCTATGATAGTGAAGAATATGATGTTTGTGCTAGGTGATAAACAAGAATAAGAGCGGTGATGAGAAGGGTAATGGGTGGATGATTGGAGAGAAGAGAAGGACAATGCGAGAGGATGAATGGAGAAAGATCACATTGGTCATGGTGGGGATGAAAAGTTGTTGGATAATGAATATTACTTGAGAGATATTCTCAAGTAGAATTCCCAAACTGAAAGTAGCATATCATCAAGAGAGAGTGTGTAGAAATAGTAACAAATTTCATGGATTTATAGATGATGTTAATAGGGGACATCCTTAAGAGTAAAAATATAGATGCAGATTTGATGATATGAAATTTGATTTCTAAAAATATAATTGTAATAAAAGATGATTTTGAAGAGATGAGTATCACATAACCATAACAATGGCCATATAATAAAGTTATGCTTTTAACCGGATATGAAGTAAACAAGAAAAGGCACTACTCAAAGCATTGCACTTGTAGCCGATAGCATGTGTTAGTACATAACCAATGAGATTTGATTATACCAAAAGACCAAGAGGGAGATATGGATGAAACATAATCCTAATATTTACATGATGAGGGATTTGAGATGTAACTTGTATGTGGGAAGAAGGTTCTCCAAAGGTGGTGTTCCTTAAATATATGCCCCACTTTGGGAAAGGGAAAGAATAATAATAGAAGAAAGTTAATCAATGTGGGAAGCTTTCCGAATGCCATAACAAAAGAGTAGCTATCCTTCGAGGGTATGGTCTACTGTATATATAACATGGATAATGAGAATAAAATACATGATAGTCATCCTTCGAGGAATCGATCTATTTGATTTGATTTTGATTTTAATTTGCATGATTTTATTTTTATTCTGCTTTGTGTGTTTTGTATGCACAACTGTCCTTCTAGGGTCGATTTGTTTTTGGATAACTTTGATTTTTTTTTACATGCTTGAATGTTAGCTTTACATGGGGGAGAGTTGGGAATAACTAAGTATACCACTTAGGAGGGGAGGATGACTATACAAGAGACACCTTGTACCCTTTACATGACTATCATAGGAAAATGAGAGGGTGATGGATGTAATGATTATGGGGTTCTTACCAAATGGGAGAACTTATCCATAATGAATATGCTATGAGTAGAGTCGTGGTACTCATATTCAATTTCATATCAAAGCGGTGATGGTAGACCAAATAATTCATATCATTACCAATGATAGACGGAAGGGAATAATGGTGGAGACATGGTTTGGAGATAGATTATGCTCATAAGTGCATGTTCTAACAATAGAATGGTTGTAAGTGCAATGCATTAAGGGGTTTGATCTTTGGTTTACCATCAAGGGAAGCCAAATGATAAGCCCCAAACCCATACTTAGGCATGATAATATATGGTCTGATCTAGTTGGGAGCAAATTTTCCCTACCGAATCCTTGATTAATGCTATGTCCGAGATAAGATAAGAATTTTGGGAGGATGAGTGAAGGTAAAACTATGTGCTACCCTTTCAGGAAGTGAAAATATGCATCCCTAACGAGATGAACAGATGGTCAAAAGGGTGGGCTTAAGAGGCACACAATCATGGCCACAAAGGTGGACTTTGGTGAAAAATATGGTCCTTATTGGAAGGAAAAACATGGCCTCAAAGGAGGAATTTGATGACACAATCATGGCCACTAAGGTGGACTTTAATGAAAAAGATAGAAATATCATCTATTAATGGAGAAACAAACATGGCCACCGTAGTGGGCTTAAGATGAAAATAAATGGTCCCCTAAGGGATAGATATGGCCAAAAATTGGGCTTCAAATTGAATATTTGGACGAGGGTTAGTTTAGATTGGATGGATGTGAATGAGGTAAATAAAATAATGTCAACGATTAAAGCCTCTCACTATAAAAGGAGAATTGTTTAGATAGAAAATTCGTTAATACAAATGATTTGATAAATGACAAGGGAGGTTACTTCCCTAGTGAAAGAGATTGTATCACTATAGGCAAATTAGATGTGGATGATTAGGTAGATGTGTTGGGGGGATCATAGGAAAACAATGTTGATGAATAAGGGAGGACCTTCTGTATGAGTAATAACATGCGAAGGAGAGATGTTAATGAAGGATGGAGGAGAACACTTAGAGACTTTGATAGACGTGGAATTAGTTATGGATAAAATGGTAGAGGGACAATCCTCAAAAAGTTTGTCTCTTTCAATGAGATCATGGATGACAATTTGAAGAGCCTTACAACACTCAGTGTTATGACCTGGGTATGATGGTAGGCACAACTGAGGTGGGGATCAAACCACGATGGCTTCTTACTATTTGGGTTAAATTCCTTGACATGTGGAAGCATAATGGCAGAAATTGTAATAAGTGTTGAAGGGTTTCCAGCATACGATTCAATTGATACATTAGTATATGTATTTTCTTAGGAATCCTTTGACTTAGATCTTGATGAAATTTATTGGGATGTGGTTGTATGAGTTGTCTTGGAGGATTGCATCAGGTCATTCCACAATTTTGATTTGAATCTCGAGGGAATGTTGGATGTTTTTTATTTTGGTTGGTGGAGTGATTGTGATGCTTTACATGGAGATTGATGTTGCCCCAAAACAAATGATGCATATTTGGTGTTCATTAGCAAAATGTCTGTCTTCTTTTGGAGACACACAAGAGATCGTTGTGGAAGTGTACCAAGGATCTTGGATTTGGATGATGAAGGAGCATTCTTAGAAGGGATGATATTGATTTCAGTAAGAGGGTCTAAAGGTTGTGTCGTAGTTAATACGGGTGAAAAGATTAGTGTTTTCATGGTGATGTTTGACGAAGGTTGGTTTGTTGTGGAAGCATCTATGTAGATGAGCTAAGATGGTTATTTTAAATTGTTGTACATTGAGGTGCTTTCCAATATTCTTCAAATGATGTGGAAGAAGAGGATGGTGTGTTTGACATGATTAGAATTGTGGAAAGAGGAACTGAGAGAGAATCAATAGATAGTATGATAGGTAAAGGCAAAGTAGATGTGGATGGGGGAGTGTTAGGAACCCCGATGGAAGAGAATGTAGAAATATGAGTTGCATTCATTGTGGATGGGGAATATGTTCCTCCCGAGTTAGAAAATCATCTTCTTGAATAAGGTCATGGAGGATGGCACTGAAGGCCCAAAACACGATGATAGAACATGATGATAGGCAAAGGCAATTGGGATTGAACCATGGAGGTTTACTCGCTATAAGGATCCCAATGTCTAATGGGAGGAAACATGATCGTAGAAGTTTAAATTAGATGTTGAAGGATGTTTGTGTAGGATCCAATCGAGGTGTCAAAAAGAAGGTAACTCTTATGAGTTTTAAGATGATTTTTGGTTTGGATTTTAACGTGGAATTCTCGGGATGTCGATGTATGAATCGGTATAGATACTGAGGATGGGGATGGATTGCATTGTGGTTTTAGTGTTTTGGTTTCAATTTTAATGTTAGTTGATGATTCAGGGTCATGTGAACTGGACTGAGGAGATACTTGAATAAATTTGATGGAGAATGAAGGATCCTCTTTAAAATATTCTTCACTTGGAGGTGACATGGTTGTGGAAGCGTGTGAATAATGAGGAGACATTTGCATTTTAATAGATGAGGTCAACAGTGCAGATGTTGAAGTGGAAGGAATAGATTGGTTTGGTTTGGGAAGGATGCATCCTTAATGAAGTCATGAAAAATGGCTTGAAATTCTCTGCAATGTCCGATATAATGTCCAGGGGTGTGATGATATGCACAAACAAGGCTGGAATTAAACCACAATGGCTTCTTACTACTTGGGTCAAAGACCCTAATAGGTGGAAGTGTGATTGCAAAAATTTGTAACAAGTGTCAGAAGACCTCCGTACATGATTCAACTGAAACATCAAAGGTGTTGTGTCTATGTAGAATCTCTTGGTCTTTGAGAAGGAATGGATGTTTGAGATAATTCGTATGTTAAGGAAAAACTTTGAGTATGTTCATGTCTTGATGGCTGAAACCAGTCATGATTTTTATAGTGTTGGATGATGTCAATTGAAGGGGTGTGGGGTTGGATTGTTTAGAAGAAGGAATGTTAATTTCCTATTTAAGGGAATTGTGAGGCAATATTTGAGAGGTTGCGTCCTTGGGAGGAATGACAATAATTTCTACCAAGAATCTAGAGTGGTACCGATAGAGGCGTAAGAAGGAATATTTGTTTGTTGGAATCTAAGGAAGGTGAAAATTGATTTGGTTATACTGATGAGGTAGAAATATTGTTTGAAGTTGAATCCATGTGAAGTTCTTTCAAAGGTTCTTCAAACAATGTAATAGGGGAGGACAATGTGGATGTGGTATCAATGACCGATGTAGTAGGTGCAGAACTGGATTGGGTCTATGGTTGGCATTATGGGTAAAGATGGAATAGATGTGGATGATGGAGTGTATGAGGTATATTCATATGTGTAATCAATGATGGATGTGGGAAGAGGTGCTTGAGGTGAATGCGAGATAGGACCAAGGTTGGTATGGGGGTGAGGTTAATGGATTGAAGAAAGGGGGAGCTTCTAGTGAGGTGGATATGGTGGTTGATGAAGAAGGTAAATCTATGGATGGAACTAGAGTTATATCAACAATGTATAGTATTTATGGTGTGGGTATTGGGAACTTACGATGTAGAAGCGGTGGTGGTTTGACTTATTGATGTGGGTGTATGGTTTGGAAATGGTTGTTTAAAAATGTCTAATGGTTGATTAGGCGAAGCAATTGGATTATCTACTAGAAGATCTCCCGATTGATGAGTCTTTGGGATGAATCCTTGAAAGTCGACATATCTCTATGTCGTGTCCTTGAACTTGATGGTATTTCAGTAATGGTCCTCACGATACCATCAATTGGTTAGATTCATCAATGGTTAGATAGGTGGCAACTTGATCAAATGTGTTGCTATTAATTTGTTAAAGATGGTGATGTATGATTCTCCTAGAGGAGTATAAAATGGCATTGGTCATGTGAATCGTTGTTGGGATATTATAGTAGATGTAGATGGAGGAGATGATTTGATAATGACAGCGTTGGCAGTTGTCTTTGACTTATCATTTGATGTGAATGGTCTGACAAATTATGTTTTGGGCTTATTTGACTTTATTTTAAATGCCCCTATTCTAGGGCACGTGTCTCAAGCTTGGGAGCCATGGTGAAAGCTTCCTCAAAAGTGTGAAATGATTGAATTTTCAAAGTCGATGAAATATTCTTCACACAAGAGCATGCGAAGATCTCGATGAGGTCGGTTTGAGGAAGAGGAAAAGACAATTGGTTTATAATATTACGACATCATGTGATGAAATCCGTGATGGATTCATCTTCAAATTAGTGAATGGTATATAGATCGTTGATGGTTACCTTGTGTGCAATATTTATTAAGAAATGCTCAATAAATAATTGTGCAAGATGGGAGAAAGAAAATATGGAGTATTGAGGAATATTATTTTAACAATCTAAGGCAGGGCCGACCAAAGACATGGGGAATGTACAAAGCATCAAATCTTGGTCATGTGTGATAAGATAACACACATGTTTGAATGCTCGAGATGTTGTTGAGGGTCCTCCTTACAGTTAAATTTGGTGAAATTTGGCAATTCCCAGTGTGGAGGATATGGTTTCATTGCACGAGATGGATGAATGGGTTCGTTACATATTTGTTCATAACACGATGTAACTTTGGACCCTAACGTAGTGGTCTCTAGGTTAGCTAACTAACCTATTAAGATTTGCATGGGATCATTAGGAAGTGCCTATTGAGAAATGAGAGGTGGTGGTTGAATTTGTGAATGTGTGGGTGTCTGAGGAACTTGGTATGGGTGAGTGTAAATTATGGGTTGTGGTTGAGGTGGAGGTTGATAGAATGTGTGTTGGTGAGAAATAGGGGTATGGTATGATTATTGGGATTGTGTAGGTTGTTGTGGTAACTGCTGAGTGGGGATATGAGTATAGATGGGTTGATAGACTGGAAGTGACACTGCATGTTGTAAAGGTATCGTCGAAGGAGGTTGAGAAGCAATGACGTAGACTTGTGATGTGAGTGGGACTTGTTTGAATAATGGATATGATACACGGGGAGGTTAGACAAGAGCACTAGTGATAGTAGCGGTTGTAGTAGTGATGGGGACAGTAGTGACAATGGTTGTGTTGATTTGGGGAAGATTAGGCAAAATGGGTGTGACTATTTGAGTAGTCTGGTGGGCTGGTGGGTTGGTAGAGGATGAGGCAAAATCACGTATGGTTGTGGATGGAATAATTTTAGAACTAGTACTATAAGGATAAACTTTCTGAAGTGGTGGACCATCTAGAGGAATGTGTATGTATTTTCTTAGAAGACAATCTTGAAAAGCCACAAGATTGGTGTCAAAAATTTCTTGAAATTCGGATCACCAAGAGGGAAGATGAGAGTACCAATAGGCTCTGATATGATAGAAGGTGGAGTGGATGGCCTCGATGGGATGGAATGTGGCTCTAATACCGAAGTGTGACTGAAGGATATCTAGATGAGATATATTGGCAAGAAAATGGGTGTTTGTGAGAGAGGTAGGGAGAGGCATGGAGGATGAAGTTGTTGTGGTAATTAGTTGGGATAAAGCACCATGTCAAATGAAGGTGTGTTTCATCTTATTAGTAGTGGATCGAGTTATAATGGGCATAAAAATTACTTATTATATTATCAAAATAGTGACGCAAAACAATTTTTATTTTATTTTTTATTAAAAACACGTGTGTAAGGAAAAATAAAATGGTTGTAAGAGGACCTAGAAGAAGGTAAACTATGTTTGGTTTCGGGTAAGTTGTGGCTAGAAATGTCTAAAACGGTTTCCTGTAGGGTGATCAAATCCCAATCAGTGAACCAGGTGAAAGGAATGTCTTGGTGTGTTGATTAATTTATGAGGTTTCAGCGGTGTGTGTAAAATATTTGATGCGAGAGAGTTCAACCCCCTATTTAAGCTATATGAGCGAGCGCAGTGCAAGATGCGTGGGGTTCGTTTTAGAAAAAAATTGAAATATGAAATTTGATGCAAACAATTACCCATAGAATGGCATTATCATGCAGAAAAGAGAAAATAGGGAAAACTGAAGAATACATGTATATCGCTTTTCCTTTTTATCTAACAACAAGTTGAGGTAAACAAGGACTAGGCTTCAAACAATTAGGTGACGGGTTGCAAAGTGAGAAAATGATAACAGATGTTAAATAAACATTGGAGAATGCCTTCCCCCGTTATTGAGCATACTTGATAGCATCATATCTGAAACCAATGATCAATGACCAAGAACATCCGAGTACCACATGTATATAGCTTTTCTTTTTTATGTTCTCGGCGAGATATAGTTGGGTTGTGTAAGCGTTATGAACTTATGTCTTTGATAGTGAAATGAAATGGCGCAACCACAGAGTGGTTACCTGCAAAAGAAAAGAGAATAATTAAGTAATATGATTATAAAAATTACGATAGATACAATTACAAGATCCAATAGAAAACTATATATAGCTATAGACCAATGGTGTGCGATAGATATAAATAAAAAATGACGAGAGTGCAGGATTTATAAAAACAACTTGAATAACAGACAATATAAACTAATATGTCAATTAATATAAACTAATACAAAAGTTAGACTAAATTACGAAATAAAGACAAGATTTGCTAATCGAAAGACAAACTAAATGACATAGACTCATATAAGCACAGTAAGTGACATGGACTATTATTGACTTTCTAAAGAAAAGACGACGATGGACAAAATAAACGATGTGGATTATTGTAGACTTTCAAGATAAGTGGCTTATTAGAGACAAAATAGATGATGTGGAATTTGAAGATAAAAAATAACGTATTCGAAGGTGGTGTTAAAAGTCAAACGATTTTGATGAGTGGGTTGGTTGGTTGATGTGAGAGATTGCAGTAGACCTGAAAATTAACAAGTCATCAACAAATTTTGCTTTGACAGAACAAATTATGGAAGAGATAAATGGCTCAGTGTAGGGTGAAATTGAATTGAGGAGAGTGGGTAAGAAGGAAAGAGGCTCGAGGATGGCACGTGTAAGGTGTTTGGTGGTGTACCAGTGGCGGTGGGGTGTTGGATGTTCTACGACACACAAATTTAGCTCTTCAGATGTACAAAGATATAGTGAAAATTACATAAATATATAATTGGATATGGTGCTAAATTGGAAGCCATTCGTTGTGAAGACACGTTACAACCACTACCACAAAGTCTGCGTGAATTTGTGATCCGTAGAAACTCTTCAACTTTGGAATTATCCACAAAAACACAAATAAATGTTGTTGTTCTACTTTCTATTAGAAAATGACAGAGATAGCTAGTGAATGAATTATGCTTATGCTTAGAATCCATAATTGCAGGAAAGGAAAGAATTTAAGCTCATAAACACCAACAAATTTTATCCTGGAAACCTCTAGAGGAGGAAAACTCATCGGGAAGGGCAATTGCTCTTTCTTCCCACTTTTATTGGCCAATTCAAAATAACAAGTACAAAATTTACAATAAGTATGAAAGAGAAGTAGATAATATCTCACACTTCCTCCCAAATACTTGTTTGCTTTGTCTCAACACTCCTTTCTTCTACAAAACACAATTCCAACACTAAGAACTTCTTGCTCACTTGCTTTCATGCTTCGATGATCCTATTCTCTTCTACAAACATGTATTTATAGCCTCTCCCATGTCCTCCCGTGCACTGGAGAATGGGAAAGGTCATGGAGGAGAAGAGATACGAACAACTGTCCAAATTCTAGGTTGTTCGTTTCATATTTTCATTTTCTGTCCAAAGAGCCAGACCGCCACCCAATGCAGACTGGTAGTCCCAGACCACCGCCCTAGTTGGGCGGTGGTTCTCAGAATCGCCTTTGCAGACAGAGCGGCGGTCCTATTACTAAAAAGATAGAACCTACATGTTTTCATTTTTCTTTCTTCATGCTGACTGTTTTGATGAAGTAGATTCATTTTGGATCCCTATCGATCACACATCCCCTGCTTAGGAGGCTTTTGGTACCACAAAAGCTTAGTGGGGGAGTACATGAGGAAATAATTCCCTCACTTGCTCCTTTGAGTACCACACCGGGCTGCCTTGGTGTCTTTCTTTTCGCCTAATATGCCAAGACTCTTGAGGACCTCTCCTTGTCTCTCTGACCTTCTGTTGCAGCACTACATCCTCCTCCACTTCGCCTCGTGAGTCTAAGATGCAATCCTCAATGGAAGGTAGCAATTGTAGACCTTCATCTTCATCTAGCATGGATGGCTCATATAGGTGCAAGTTCTCACAGTAAACTACAAAGTACATCCTCATAAATGGTGGCAAGTCAAGTTGAAAAGCATTTTCTCCAACCTACTCCAATATGGTGAAGTGCCCATATTGTAGTGGCTTGAGTTTTCGTGTTTGACCTTGTAATCTCTCCTTGCTCAAGTAAAGCCAAACTCTATCTCTAACATATAGCTTTTGTTCTCTCCTATGTTGATCGTGCCTAGCTTTATACTTGGCTTGAGATTTCTCTAGTTGTTCTTTGACTTTGAGATGGATTTTTTGGATCCTCTCAATGAATTTGTTTGTTCTATTCACCTCTGTGTCTCATGTCTCCTCTCCATCCTGTTGTTCAATTGTTATGTCCGGCGGATTGGTAGGTAGATATCCTAAGCATGCTTCAAATGGTGACTTCATAGTGGATGCATGTACTGCTTAGTTATAGGAATGTTGAATGTAGGCTAAGGACTCATCCTAAGTCCTTGGATATTTGCTATTATACCCTCTGATCAGTTGTACCAAAGTCTTGTTTACCACCTCTATCTGTCCATTTGTCTATGGATGGAAATTTGTGCTCCTTTGTAACCGGTATCCATCTTGTCCCACAAAGTAGTCCAAAACTTCCCCATGAACCCGAATCCTGTCAAACAATAGACTTTGGAAAACCAAAATACACCCATACATTAGCAAAGAAAAGATTTGTTGCCTCATGTGCTTTTATTGTCTTTTAACATGCCATAAGAATACACATCTTACTTAATCTATCAACAACAACATATAGATAGTCATGACCATGTTTAGACATAGGTAATCCTCCTACAAAATCCATAGAAATATCCTCCCATGGATGAGTAGGTACTGGTAAAGGCATATGCAAACCCTCCTTCCTAGTCTTAGGCTTGCTAGTACAACAAAGTTTACATCTCGTATAAATTTTGATACTTCTTCTTGCATATTGGGCCAATACACGTACCTTTGTAAGTGGGCTAGGGTCTTACCAACACCGAAATGTCCTGCTACTTTCAAGGTATGTGCTTCCCTCATCAATAGAATTCTTTCTTCTTTTGGCACACAAAGCTTCCCCATCAGTAGAGCAGCCCGTCCTTGAGATAACAATCTTCAATCCTTGTCCTTTCAGTCCCTTGGGACTACAACTGCTGAAATGTCACCCCAAAGTCTTTTTCCTGGGCATATGCCTCTCCGTAAGCTTCCTTCGTGAAGGGCTCAATCTGAGAGATAGTGGCCAAACAGAAAACTTCTCCTGTGTGGGTGGCCTAGACAACATGTCTGCCACCAAGTTTGTACTACCCTTCTTGTATTTGATCACCAGATGGAATTGCTAAGGAACCCCATCCATTTGTAGTGCCTTGTCTGCTGCAATTTAGACTATGCTTGCAAATACTGGAGAGGTTTGTGGTCAGTGTGCACAATAGTTTCTTTACCCAACAAATAATGCTTCCATTTTTTAATTTCCTGAACTAGTGCATACATTTCCTTATCGTATATTGAATATCCTTTAACTACTAAAGTGAAAGTTTCAGAATGATAACATATGGGTTTACCTCCTTGAAGTAACATTGTGCCCATGGCATAATCACTGGCATCTGTCTCTACTTCAAAAGGCTACTGAAAATTAGGAAGAGCAAGTACTGGAGCATGACTAATCTTGTATTTTAATAACTCAAAGGATTTGTCTTGTTCCTTACCCCAATTAAATCCCTTACTCTTTGTGGTCGTTGTGGGTAGAGGTGTTGCAATCGCGGAGAAACCCAGAATGAACTTCCACATGTACTGTACTGCTCCCACAAAACTCCTAGTCTTTGTGGCTCTTGTTGGTGTTGGCCAGTTAGTGATGGCTTCCACCTTCTTTGAATCCACTTGTAGCTCTCCTCCTCTAACCATGTGCCCAAGATAGACAAGTGACTATTTGGCAAATTCACATTTCTTCATATTACAAAGTAGTTGTTTCTCTCTAAGAACTTGCAAGACTTGTTGTAAATGAGTTAGATGTTCTTCCCATGTGGCACTAAAGATCAAAATATCATTTAGATATACAATGACACATGAATATATGAAATCCCACAATACATCATTCGTCAATCTCATAAATGTAGTGGGTGCATTGCATAACCCAAAAGGAAGTACTAACCATTCATACAAACCCTATTTTGTTTTGAAGGCAGTCTTCCATATATCCTCCTCCTTCATTCTAACTTGGTGATAACTGGACTTGAGATCCAACTTCGTGAAGAATTTGGCATGCTGAAGTTGGTCCAAGAGATCATCTATGCGGGAAGTGGATATCTATTCTTTATGGTGATCTTGTTCAAAGCATGTAGTAGTCGATGCACATTCTCCAAGAACCATCCTTCTTTAGCACCATCACAATAGGTGAACCACATGGTGAGGTGCTCGGATGTATCACCCCTTGGTCTAGTAGTTCTTGGAGTTGTTTCTTTACTTCAATACTCTCAAGCAAGGATTGCCTATACAACCCGATGTTCGGTAGAGGGGACTCTGCAATAGCTGAATCTCATGCTCTACTTCCCATTTTGGTGGTAACCCACTAGGAGCTTGAAAAACTTCCTGAAAGGACTGAATAATACTATCCAAATCATGCTTTCCCTAGTTAGAAATCTCTGAAACTTCTACCCCATCTTGTTTATCCTTTAACAAAAGTAAACAAAATTGATTATGATTTTCCTAAATAAGTCGTTTTGCTTGGTTAACACTCACCATAGTAACCTATGTCTTACGCTGGTGTGCTCGGATGTTGTAGTTGATCCCATCCTTGACCCATCGGTACTGGTTTTCCCTTCTCATAAATATAGCATCCCTGATATACAAGTAAGGACTCCTGAATACAACATCAAAAGCATCAAGTGGAATAATGTCAACTTCCAAAACATCAATATACTGGGAATTTATCCCAAACTTGACCTTACATCTTCTTGTTACCTAAATTTCAACACCCTTCTTCACCCAACCCAAAGGATAAGGGTGTGGATGCTCGTAAGTCTCAAGACCAATCTTCTTTACAACTGCTTCAAAAATTAGGTTAGACTGAGAACCGGTATCAACCAAAGCATTTACCTTAGTTCTCTTGATCTGGATTTTGATCTGGAATAGTCTACTCATCTCCTCTTCTTGGCTATCCATGTTGGTGGTCGTGCATCCAAGCCTTTTGTCTACATCAGAGTCATCTTCGATTTCCACCTCCCCTTTTGTTCTTACAACTGTCATGGACTTCTTCGAGTCCTTGGTTCGGTTCTTCGGATGCAACTCGGATGTAACTTCCAACATGTAGTGTCAGTATGACCATTAATATCATAGTTCTTGCAAAAATTCTTGGGATCTTTACAAGTATTTAAAGTAGTGGCAGCTTGTTTACCTTTCCCTTTCCACTTACCCTTGTTACTTGTTTGCCCATACTCTTTTTTTTGCTGATTTGTCGACTACTTTGCCCTCGGCTTTACTTCTCCTTGCTTCTTTTCATCATCTATGTAGTATGCTTATACACACACCTTGTTGAGATCTTTGGGCTTGGTGGAGATGACTTTTCTTTGAAGGTGAGTGTGAAGTCCTCCCAAGTACTTAGTCAAAATATCCTCATCCTCCAAGTCCATGTTTAGCAACATGGCCTACCTCCAAAACTCCGTAGTATAGTCCTGCACACTTTGACCACTGCCTTGTCTAAAATAATGTCATTTAATCATTTGTCACCCTGTGGCAATAGGTGTTATCCATATTTCACCCCGAGCTAAATATTGGATCGAATCAGGACCCCGCATAAAAGGAACCTGAGAGAGCTCATTTTAATCCTACAAATTGGTTGCAAAAAATATTCAACAATGAAGTGACAGAGATGAAGAAAGAGCAAACGATCCTGTACAGAAAGAAATGACTCTATCGGGCTGTTTCTACGCCTTAAATTCATTCTGCAAGTTACAGGTGGACTTAATAATGGAAAGTGGGGCATTGGGGAAAAAGTTGATTTTTCGCCCTTTACCTCAAAAGGGGGTAAAAGTTACAAAATGGCCCGCAACTCTGGCTAGGGAAAAAGTCAGCACTTAGACCCGAGTCAAAGCCAAGGCATGGAGTCGGGAAAGAAGTGAAAGTTTGCCTTTCGTTCAAAAGGCATAAAGGAAAAAGTTAGAGTGCATCTCCCTAGCCAACCAAAGACTACCACGTGTCCCGTATTAAAGAGGGGCCCATTTTTCAAACTAGTTTCCCACCTACTTGTACGGATTTGATACAGACTTCAAAGGGGCATATCTTTCAACTCATGGCTTGAAATATTGTGAATCTAACACCATTGGAAAGATCTCGGCCTCGCCCACGCAATGGAGGTCTAAGACTTTATTTTTGAGGAGGTTAGGTAAAGGAAATGGAGGAAAACATCTTTGAGCTTTCAATGCAGGATCCACCAGTCTCAACAACCAGATCGGATTCAATCTATTTCCATTGTTTCCTCTCCCTCCAAGATGCCAAACCAAGGATCGATGCAATAAAGATAGATTTGGGGTGGATTTCATTAGAGGCATTAACAATGGTGCTTGAGCTGTAACCTATTTTTCCTGCAACTCTTTCTCCTTCTTCTCTCAGCCGAGTATATAAAGTTGGGAACATGATTCATTGTAAAGGGTTGGACATTCTTTGTTTTGCAAGCTCCCTTCTCCTTCTAAAGAAAGGGATATGTGGGTTTCAAGCTTTCTATCAAAATTACATTATGTTTCTACCTCTTTGTACTCTCAAAATCTTCATTTCGAGATTTTCTTATGAAATTTGAGAGTGTAGGCGGTCGGGCTCATGAACTAGAGGTAGAAATAGTATCAACCTGTTATTCTTAACTCCATACCCAACATATACGACAAGGCAACTGATCTCTTCATCTAGCAGGTAGATGTCCCCATGAGTCACCAAATTTCTATCCATATTTTGCCTCGAGCTAAATATTGGATCGAATCACGACCCTGCATAAAAGGAACTCAAGAGAACTCATTTTAATCCTGCAAATTGGTTGCAAAAAAGATTCAACAATGAAGTGACGAAGATGAAGAAAGAGCAAAGGATCCTGTACATGCGAGAAAGAAAAGACTCTGCGGACCATTTCTATGCCTTAAATTCATTTTGCAAGCTACAAGTAGACTCAACAATGGAAAGTGGGGCATCAGGGAAAAAGTTGATTTTTCACCCTTTACCTCAAAAGGGGGTAAAAGTTGCAAAATGGCCCGCAACTCCGCCAAGGGAAAAGTCAGGACTTAGACTGAGTCAAAGCCAAGGCGGGAGTTGGGAAAAGAAGTGAAAGTTTGCCTTTCGTTCAAAAGGCATAAAGAAAAAAGTTAGAGTGCATCTCCCCAGCTAACCAAAGACTGCCACGTGTCCCATATTAAAGAGGGGCCCATTTTCCAAACTGGTTTTCCCACCCACTTGTACGGATTCAATACAAACTTCAAAGGGGCATATCTTTCGACTTAGGGCTCGAAATATTACAAATTTGACACCATTGGAAAGATCTTGGCCTCGCCCACACAATGGAGGTCTGAGACTTTATTTTTGAGGAGGTTAGGTAAAGGAAATGGAGGAAAACATATTTAAGCTTTCAAAGCAGGATCCACCAGTCTCAACAACCAGATCAAATTCGATCTATTTCCGCCATTTCCTCTCCCTCCAAAATGCCAAACCAAGGATCGATGTAGTAAAGATAGATTTGGGGGCAAATTTCATCAGAGGCATTAACAGTGGTGGTTGAGCTACAACTTGTTTTTCACGCTTCTCTTTCTCCTTCTTCTCTTAGGTTGAATCTATAAAGTCAGGAACATGATTCATTGTAAAGGGTTGGACATTCTTTGTTTTGCAGGCTCCCTTTTCCTTATAAAGAAAGGCATCTATGGGGTTCAGGCCTTCTATCATAATTTCATTACGTTTCTACCTCTTGGCTACTTTGTAATGGACTGTATCAATCTATAGAGCAATAAAACACGTATGTGATCAATTTTAGATCCTTCTTGTCTCTTTTTCTTTCATTTGGTCTTCCATTATATATCTGCTATCTTGTGCTTGTCTATTGTATGCATTTTGTTGGTTTGTGTCTATTAGCAAAACAAGTGTCCATCATTCCTTCGGTGCATCACCTCATAGTTTAGATTTGTTTTAATTTTTGTATTCCTTCTATCCCTATCTCCTTGGTAAAGTTTAGATTAGGATTAAGAACAGACCCTCTACAAGTTTCTACGTATGCACCTAAATAGAGGAATAAGGAACCAACCTTCAATCTGGAGAGCTTTCCCATTTTTGCAAGGTCCCACACCTTGGGGAAAGTTCAATGTTATGCAATCACACCAAATGAGCCTGCCTTATAAAAGTAGATTCTTATAACTCATTTGCGGGTGCTGTGATTTCGCATTAACAGTTTTGGCATGCCCGGTGGGACTAAGAAGTCTCCATCTTATTACAGTAGGGATTGATGTATACTTGTTATGATTCTAGCTTTTAAAAAACCTCAAAATTATACATCTGGTGACTCCAAAAGAAACAAATCTACTGGTTTCAAAGAACCTAAGCTTGGAAGATTCATGAGAAAAACCCGGTCTAGAGCAAGGAAAGAAGGTATATTTGAATACTTGTGTCTATTCCTAGGCAGAGAAAGAAGAGGAAGAAGAGTCTAGAGGTCTCCATCTCCACCAAGCAGAACCTTGTCAACACCTCCACCTGCAAGGCCTTCCTTTCAGTCTGCGAGGGTTCTTAGGCCAATCAGAATGGCACAACCAAATCCATATGTCAACTTCACCGGTAGTAGTCCACTCGCCTTGATTGCACAAAACCCAATTCCGATTGCAGCATTAAAGAGCATCCCACATTTCACTAGGGAAAATCAAACTTCTCTTGGTGACTGTTATCCCGTAAAATTGGCAAGGGCAATTTTACAGATAACCATACCGAAATTTTGTTCCGATCCCTCGTTAGGGACTCCTTGCGTTCGGAACGTTGCAAAATCCCTTCCCGGGAAATCTGGTTTTTCGAACTTAGTCATTTTTGGTCTTTTTGGCCGGGCGCATAGAATGACTATGCAACATCAACTTTTGATGCGCCCCCTTTAAAACCTTTGGCACATGTTTTCTTGTGTCAGCAGTGTTTTGGTGCGCCTCTGCCTGTTAAGGCTTCCCTGCGTGCGCCGAGGCGCATGCGCCTTCCTGTCGACAGATCATTTGTTGCGCCTCTTTTTGGTGCGCCAAAGGCACACATTTTCCTCTGTCAACACCACTTCAGGTGCGCCATAGGCACACATATCTTCATGTTGACAAGTCTTTCGGTGCGCCCCTTTAAAAAGTTGGTGGCGCATTTATTGCTGCCTCGCCTATATATAGGCGCGTCTGCGCTGTCATTGTCACCGATGCAAAACACGTGATTTTTCTCTGAGCTTGTCAGCGCACCAGCCCCGTCGCTTTCGAATCACTTTGTGGACCCCTTTCGTGCATTTCTTCGTTATAAAAGCCGGGTAAGAGGTCCTCTTTCCTTTCTGCTTCATGTTTGTGGTTTTTGGCTGTTTGTGGGTAGGATTGAATTGGAAAAAGAATAAAATTCATGATTTTGCTTTTCCCCCCTGCTGTCCTTCCACATTTCTTCCTCCTCTTTCCAGATCTGCTGGTAGAGGAAGCTCTTTCCTAAAAATATATATATATAGCTTGGAACCCCTTGGTTTAAAGCCATTTCATCCCTCAATGAGCCTTGCAGAAGGAACTAAGCCATATGCGGAAACCCTCTGAAGAATTAAAGCCTTGAAAAGGAACCCGCATTTTCTTTTCTCTTTGGCGCATTGGCACACCATGCATTATCAAAAACAGTCGCGCCCTTGGCGCACCTGTCGCCCCAGTTACATCATGAAAAGCCGCGCCAATGGCGCACTTCTCTCGCTTGCTGCAAATGCTTTCCATGCGCCCTCTTAGCGCATCAAACTTGGATGCAACATTGCTTATTCCTGCACCCTTTGGCGCACCCAGCATCCGTGCAACAGTCGTTTCCCATGCGCCAAGTGCAAAGCTATACAAGGCGCAGGCGCGTTCCTCATCGCAAAGACAACTTCCCTTGCAACACCCTTTTCCTGTGCGCCTTACCTATTTAGCTCTGCAATCTGCAATATCTATGCGCCATGCGCCCCGAGGCCTCAAAATTGCTAACTCTTTCTTCTGTCAGCATTTCAATGGAAAATCAAGCAGCTGACATGGCTTTCTTCGATTGGGTTTCACGTCTTATTCTTGCAGATCAGCAATTAAACTCAGAAGAACATATGTCAACATCAAGCAAGAGGCCTACCAAATCCAAAGGCAAGGCCAAGCTCACAGAGGAAGAAATGAAGTATAAATATCAGAGGGTCAGAATGCCCGACTCCCAGGCCGAGTGTGACCTGGACATCAGAGACTCAGAGTTGGGTCATATTGATTTGGAGGAATTCTGGGTCAGGACTCAGAAGGTCACAAGAAGTCCATGGATGGACAAGCTAATAGGCAGTGCCCTGCACTTTGTTGGGGGAATCCCAGTCAGCGCCGTTAACAATGAATTCATGATGGTGGTTGCCCGGTGCTATAATAAAGACACAAGGTGTGTCGTAAATGAGAAGGGCGAGGTCGTAATCAACCTCACTGCCCGCCACTTTGAGATAATACTCGGCATTCCTCATCACCGGCACTTTGTGGCCGTCAGCCAAGAGATTGCATCAAGGCATGGGATGACAATGAAGATCAGTGCATGCAGCTGATGAACGAAGTCTATCTGAAGAATAAAAAGGTAGTGACCCGTTGGCCACAAATCATTCACCGCAGTGATTTTTCGAGGAGCTCAGTGACACCATCACGTTCCTGAGCAGGGTGTTTGGGCTTCCTGATGCCCACTTTTTCCACAAATGGATGCTGCGATATTTAGAAACCATGAACAAAAATGTGCCTGATCAACGCTTCGAATGGGCAGAAATTATAAGCAGCACGATATCAGAACAACTGCAACAATTCCCCACAACGGGAAGATTCTACATGAATTCCTATGTTGTTTATGCTGCAGCTTCAGAAAGGGACTATCCAGCTCTGATGCGGAGTGGGGTTTGGCCCCAGGTCAAAATATATGAATACTATCCAGAATTGAGGCTGGAAAATAGCATCCCTCAATTTACAAAGATCAACGATGCATTTTTCTACTTCATCATCTGCCTATTGAGGCCAAATATGACTTACGGTCGCACGACCAAGAGCATCGTGACAGCCACTGAGAAATGGGGGGCCCTGTTCACCCAATTCCCCACATTCACCTATCTGAGGGCAGCTAACTTCTTGGGAGAGCCAACTAGACTGCCAAGGTATGCTGGACCAAAGTTGATTCTGCTGGAGCTGTCAAGACAGCTGGTCACTTATCATGAAAAGTGCCTAAAAAGAAAGAAGGGTGGAACTCCTTTCCCCCTCACAGTGGGTAGATATACATGTCTGACTCACCACAAGGCAAAAGACATGTTTGCAGAGCTGGAGCTGCTCAATCTGAAACATGACTTCCCAGCAAGACCCACCTTCGACCCGAGGAATTGTCTGCCGAGGGCTAAGCTCGATCCAATCCACATCCCTCAGATCGAGGATATCTACATCGACCTATATCATGAGGTGGAACTCAGGAGGAAGGACCATTCTCGTTTGGCATTGGCAGAAATCATCCAATACGGGGTAGCCATCGTCCCCAAAGGCTACCAAACTACTGAGGAGGAAGTGGATCAAGTATATCTTGATACAGGTGGGGACGATTGGCCTTTTGCGGCGATTGATAGAAACAAAGCACCTCAGACAATTGAGGAAAGGGTCAAGGAAACTCTGCGCAGAACAGAGCATTGGTGCCGAATGAACGGACTCATCTACCTCGGGGTCGATTTCACAACCTCTCCATTGGGTAACGCACCTCCTAGATCAAAACAGTAGCCTAAAGGCAAAGGAAAAGGCAAAGAGGGTGAATCCAGCACCACTCAAGAGGAAGCTCCTGAAAGTCCTCCTTCCGCTGCACCAGAACAAGTTGTAACTCTGGCTTCCCCAGAGAAAGAAGCGGAAGAAGATGTTCCAATAGGCCCATCCACTCAGGATGTCGCCACTGCTACAACAACCGAGGTCCCTTCTGTCCCTTCTTCTTCTCCTCCTTCCCCTCCTCAAGTGACTCAAGTGACCATCCCTTTGGTCGTGTCCTCTCCCCCTTCTTCTACTGTTCCTCCCGCTTCTTCGTCCATCTTCTCTTCTCTTGCGGATCTGTCCCCCTCCATTTCTTCCCTCATCTCTGAGCTCCCTTCCCTTCCTATGTCTTCCTCTCCTGCAGTATCTCTTCCTCCCGTGAGCACTTCTTCGGCCTCCCTCTCGATGCCGCCTCCAAGTGTCTCCACTTTTTCCCTTCTACTACTGCAGCTGTCCCCTTCTCTGTTTCTGGCCCTTCTCCCATAAGTCCAGCCTGGATCTCCCAGCACTTAAGTCAGCAGAAAAGGAAAGTTCCCATCACTCCGATGGACTTTTCCGTAATCCCGTCCAAAGGGGCAAAGAAACAGAAGCCTGTCACATGCTTCTCTCAGAGTGCTTCGGGAGAGAGGGTAATGGAGATCGCATACCCCAATCCCCTCAAGGATAAAAAGGATCTGTCTCCTACAGATTACACAGTGACTCAGGTCACAATGGGTACGTCTTCTGAAAGCCTTCAGGGAGAGGCCCTATCTGCAGTCGACGCCCTCTGCAAGAAGCTTCAAGAAACAAAAGAAGAGAAAAGGCTATTGAAAGAGCAAAACAAACATCTGCTCCAAGCCTTACAGAAGATGGGCAGTGCACCTCCCACAACTGCCGCCGAGACTCCTGAGCCTCTGAGCCAGGATAAAATTAATGAATATGCAAAGATCGGCGAGCAGGGTATGGCAGTTTCCGCTTGGAGGAGCCAGATCCTCAAAGACAGTGAAAGAGTGATCGCCAAGTTCTCTGATTTATATCTAAACATCAAAAAGGTGAATAAAGAGCTCCAAGCGTTAGCAGGACCCATATCAGAAGAGCTGGACCATGCTAGGCTACAGCATGAGACCTTTCAACAAATGTTTGACTGTTCAGTCGAAGATCTGGTCAAGTTCGACGTCTTCGGCCATCCCAGGGCCCTCAATAAAGTCATTTCCACTCTGGACTACCTGGATGGATCAACTGGAGTTTGTCCTTGAAAAAATCGATAAGGTAAAGGAAGAAGCCCTGGACACGATGCACCAAATGGAACAAATCATTCTCAACATGTCTCCAGGGCTGCTTACTCCTTCCTTCACCTTAAGAAAAGTCGATGAAACCATCCAGATCTTTAAAGAGATCGTGTCACGAGGGCTGGGGCCAGAGGTCTCTTTTGACGCAGAGTCCATCAATAACCTGCTGGCCTGTCGGGACTTCATCGGGTTCCTCATAGAAGCAGAGAAAGAGTATTCCAAACTCCCAGAGAAGCTCATAGATGAGCGGGAGACTTGCGAGGTGATCAGTGAGTGACACAAGGATCCTTCCCAGGATCAACTAGGGCCCATGATCAGCAAGTTCATGGAATACCGCGCTCAATTCCACATCTCGTCACCTGAGCAAGCAAAAGCAGGCTACTCCCTTTCGGCCGCAAGATGACGATGATGAATAGTGGCTTCTTCTTCTTCTCTCTCTTCTTCGACTTTCTTTTTGTAAATATCTGAAGTATGTTAGCATAAATGATGACATCATCCATGTTACACCATGAGATGATGTCATCCATCAAGTTGTCAAAAGTCAACATGACTTTAAGATATTTTGTATCTCCTTGTAGATATTTTGTAAATATCTTTGTAAATAGGTGGTTGGCTCCTTTTTGCCTTCCTTTCTCTCCTTCTTCTATAAATACCCCAATACTTGTTGTGGTGTGGAGGAGTGAATATCTTTCAGATGAAAAAATAGAAGTAAGGAGAAAAGACTTTGAGCTTTTTGTAACAGAAAGAATTATTAATACAATATTTAGACTTTGTGCTGAATACATGTGTTATTTGCATTGGATCTTTCTTACGTTAGATCTGTGTGTTTGTTCTGTTGAATTTACTTCTGTTTTATTGTCATTTATTCATCAGTATTGCTTTGCTCGTTTATGTAAGTAGGTTTGGCTCTGTTTACTACCAATCCCAAAACATAAACCCTCTGACCTTTCTGCTTTGGAATTCATTTCTTTTCTCCCTTCGGACCTACTCTTCCTTCGTCCTCTCTTTCATTCCTTTCTTTTCGCAGTCGGAAACATCCTACTGGGATGAGATCCCAAACCCCCGAAGGTAGAATATTGTGAGACTTGCACAGATTCCTGCTGGTAGAATAGCAATAAACCGGGGCCTTTTAGACCTCAAGAGCTATAAATGCCTTGTAACTGACTCAAAGAGGGCTATGCCCCGCGCCTTGACTGATTGGCTCGTCTCTATCCATAGATCTCGCCCAAGCTGACGATTTTCGTAGACCAACATGACCATGTCCAAGACATTACAAATTTCTCGACAATCCACGAGATCCATGAGATGGACATTGCGGTCAAGGTCAAGCTCGCCTCTTCATTCAAAGGGAAAGTTTCATCATAATGGTTCAGAGCCTTACAACAGGCTCTATCTCAGGAACTAGAACCACCAAAACCAGTGCACGGTTCTTCACAATCAACATCAAGATTGGGGGAAAAGGTGATAACTTATCTTTGTTGGAGCAACTAACAACAATCAAGAGATCCCTAACGAGCAAATGACAAACTTTAACCTCATATTCCAACGGACCTAGGATAGGATTCCAATAAGCAGTAAAGCCCACTAATGAAGGTTCCTTCTTATACTTTCTTAGGGCTTTAAATTCTAATATTTCTCTCATGATTCAAATTTGGCCGTTTAGGAGATGGGGGCACTACATTACCTGCACAAATTGGGGCACCTACCTTTATAGCCTCTCCACAGGGGCTAAGAACCATTTGATTCAAGTTGGCAAAATCACTCCTAGGCCATCTATGCCTCTGTATCCTGAGTTAGGAAGCCCAGATACTAGCCAAGCACCTACATTAGCTCCTATACCCACCCCCAGGAGTCAAAGCTCAGCTGAATCTTCCACTTCATCATCTAATGCCTCTAAAGAGTTTCAAGAAGCGGTGATGAAGCAATTTCAGAACTTTGGGAATGAGCTAGTGACCATCAAAAGACAACAAGCTCAGAGTTTTAGGCCATACCAACCCCAGGCTCAATATCAAGCTAGACCCTAAGTACTTAGTCAGGAGAACAAGCCATCACCTCGATCGTGAATCGAGCCAAAACCAAGGACAACCCTAAGCTACTAGACCTTTCAGGACGTATGATCCTAACACAACTTCAACATCAAGAGCATTGGTCCCAGCACGTAACAATATGGCACAAGAATATGATCGGTGTTTTCCATGCGATCAGCCACATAACCAATCAACGTGGTTTAATGGTACTCTAAATCAAGCCTTGATGGTGCAAACTAGTATGATGTTGTAAGAACCTGGCCAAGAGGAAGATCAAAAATAAGGAGCTCAATAAGGTGGCCCCCTAAATGAGATTATGCTTGTAAACTGGCAGGCCAAAGAATTATGTGGGATGAATCAATTCCCTTCTCAAAGTGTAGCTGCCAATACACAGTCCAAAAAGAGAAGTATTAGAGAGGGTTGGCCACTGAATTCAAGTGACCCTCAATCTTCCATCACTCCATAAGGTCCTAGTGTTCCAAGTGTAACTCCAAACATACATAACCAATCCAAGCTAACTCCCAAACCCAGTCAAACACCGGTTGTAACAGCCCATGTCCAAGAAAGAAATGTGTCTGGGAAGGGGCAGAAAAAGGACAACACATTCAATATTATTGAGCAGATGAAAAGGACAAGTGTGAACATTTCACTATGGAGTCACTTTGCCATTCTGAAGGCGAGGGATCTGTTGTAAACTGCCATGTAGAATTGGTCAAGTTCAAATCACCCCCCTAACCAGCAAGAGAAAGTGTTTTTCAATGTAGTTCAACCTGGGAGGAACCATGGAGAACAACAAGGTAAGAACCTGAGACATCCTCTCTTCTATGTCTCATTGATTATTGGAGACAAATTGGTGCACGATTGTATGATTGATTCCGGGCCATGCAGCCTCGTGATGCCCAAACAAATAGGTTTTACATTTCTCGGGCCTATCAATCGGGTCTCCAATATGAGGTCATCTCTAGAGGAGTAGTCCAATTAGATGGGACAATAGTAACCACTATGGGAATTATCAAGGATCTGAGTCTCACTCTACACGCTTGCCCTAATGTGACTATTTTTCAAAATGTGACAATCATGTACTCGCCACCACATTTTACTTTGTGTCCGTCCGAGACTTCACTTTGCCAAAATTGGAGTCTACATGTATGCATTGATTGGTCACATATGCTCTTTAGGACAAGGTATGGGGTGAAGGCCACAATCGATCTCGAACCTATTACTTGATTATCATACTTCAATCCTATGTGCCTAGCCCAATCAATGCCAACTCGCTCACCTTTTGATCAAGAGACCTCCTAAACACTAATGAAACAAATACCAAGGTGGGATGTATCCCAGACTTGACCCTAGATGAGTGGGCCAACAAAAACATGCTTTTGACCCTATAAGGAGATGGTGGAATCGAGATGGGTGTCTACCTCTCCTACATGAAGAGAACCAAACCTCTTCCTAACCTAATCAAGTCAAAATACAAGTATGACAATGAGGTATGGCAATTATTCTTTGATGGTTCAAGGAGTAAACAAGGAGCTGGAGGAGGAGCCATGATTGTGTACCCAGAGGTACAAGATATTATTCACCTTCGATTCCAATTCACTTGCTCAAATAACACCGTTGTTGAATATGAGGCTTTAGTCCAAGGTATTCATTGCACATCCCATTGAACCAACTTGCCAAAAATCGCCAGTCAATTACTGCAAGGAAGCTAGGAATCAATAACTCAGTAAGTATTCGGTGACAAGTTGAACTGGTAGTCAACCTGCTAATCAACAGAGTTAGAGGACTTAATGTTGTAAAAAATGACCTGCTAAAAAACTACAAGAGGGTATGAGATCTCATGGAGGATTTCGAGGCCTTCGACATTGTGTCCATACCCGGAAGGAGAATGAAGTCATTTGATGCAGACTTTACAGCAGTTGGAGCAACGTTGACGTGGTTCACAACATCAAAAGGGATAGAGAACAACCACATATCTATGTGGTTGTGAGGCCAACAGTACCAGATAATAATACATGTTGGTAGGTGTTTGACAATGATCAACAGATCATTAACTTTAAAAAAAGAAGAAGTTGAATTCTCAACTAGAAACCGAAGCGGTAGACTAGAGCAAGAAGTAGTATGACGGGAATCAAATAGTACAACCGCATACAAACAAGCTTCCCAAAGGCTTAGTGACACTGGAATATATTTTCATGACCAGTTCGAGAAAGGAAGTTATTACATTCCAAGGAGAAGGCTAATATGCATATCAAAGGAGAAGATTCGTAGCTAATCCCCGTTGGAGAAGATAAAACACTTCAAATTGGCAAGGTGGCCACCGAGCAAGAAAGGTATGAATTCATACAACTTTATCAAGAATTCCCTTATGTGTTTTCTTGGAGTTATGAAGACCTAAGAGGGTTCAATCCCAAGCTAGCACAACACACAATAGAACTAGATCCGGTTGCTCACCCTTCAAAGCGTAGAAGTAGAGACTAGACAACCCACATATTAAGCCTCTCGATGAAGAAGGCGCCGAACAAACTCGATAGAGGCAAGCATCATATTTCCAATCAAACACTCAAGCAGGGTTGCAAATATGGTCCCACTCAGGAAGAAAAATGGAGAAATCAGGTTGTGTTTTGATTTCAGGGATTTGAACAGAGCCTCCCTCAAAGACCACTACCCACTCCCTTCAATGGAGTAGATCTTGCAAGTAGTGTCTGGGTCAGAAAGGTTCTTCCTCCTAGATGGCTACTCAAAGGTACAACCAGATCACGGTGACAAGATGATCAATTCAAAACAGTTTTCACTACCAAATGGGGCACCTATGCCTACAAGAAAATGCCATTTGGATTATTCAATGTTAGAGCCACTTTTCAAAGGGCAATGGCTATGGAATTCAGGGGTTGATCAACAAAATAGTGTTGATCTATCCGGATGACATTACAAGTGCTTTCCAAAAATGTAGTAGATCACCTCTTCCACCTAAGGTAGGTGTTCCAACGATGCAGGGGTTTTAGGGTGTCACTTTGAACCTCAAAAATGCATATTCTTGGCCCATGAAGGCAAGCTTCTAGGCCATATTGTATCAAAGGATCGACAATTGACCCCAGAAAGAGTTCAAGTAATAAGAGCATTATCATTGCCAAGTCACAAGAAGGCTCTTCAAATATTCTTGGGAAAAATCAATTTTGTCTGCAGGGTTGTTCCAAACTTTGTTGCCTTCTTCTTAAGCCAATAACATTGATGCTAAAAAGATCTTAACATTCGGGTGGACAGTGAAGGAAAAGCAAGTTTGAGGCCATCAAAGAAGCCATATCACAAGCCCCAACTCTTATGAACCCGACATTTTCCAAAGACTTCATACCATTCTAGAGAAAAGTGCATGCCTTTGGTGACACGCAATGCTGACACAATTTCTCAACCAGAAATTTTGGTGCAAGAGAAAACAAAGAAAGTACAAAATAACATTTCTTATGCTTTTGGAATTACAAATTCTCCCAAATCCGCTCTCGAATCCATTATCAATCCTCTAATTGATTTCTTCACCAAAGTCCGGAAGATTATGAGGTGAGGTAATCCTTCATTGAGAGAGCAAGTCCTAGTGGTAATCGGAGGATTGAAGAAGTTTAAACATTTGGTTTCAAACAACAAAATCCAACTATTGGTCTCCCATGCGGGAGTTAAAGAATTCCCTCTCAAAGAATGATTTGAATGAGAAGCGTGTAGGATGGATCACCCGTGTCATGGATATGACATTGAAATCAAGGTCACCAAACTAGTCCGTGGGAAGGGGTTATATGAACAACTAGCCTCAAGTAAACAAGATGAAGCAGACAGTGAAAAGGAGGCTATTTTTGTTCTACAAAATGATCAAGAAGAAGGGAGATATGATGTACCTACTCCTTATTGGACCCAAGACATGTTGCACTTCCTTCGAATAGGCATGTGTCCTCATGGGATGAGTAAAGAAAAAAGAAAGCATTTCAGGATACAAGCCATCCCATATGTTCTTATTGATGGTGTCTTGTTCAAGAGGGACATCAATGGCATTCTTGTTGAGATGCATTGGGACGGATCAGGTGGAGAGAGTGCTACAAGAATTCCATGTTGAAGCAGCTAGAGGCCATTTTTCTCCAAGAGTGAAAACACTCAAAATCATGAAAGCAGGATATTACTGGCCTAGAGTATTTAGTGGATGCTACACATGGATCAAAAGGTGCAAGAATTGTGCATTCTTCAAAGGCAAGGAAAGGCTAGCAACACTTCCATTGCACCCAATCTCATTCGACCAACCTTTCATGCAATGGGGATTGGACTTCATTGGAGTCATCAATCCAAACTCAAGCCAAGGTCACAAATAGATCCCCGACAAAGGATGATTATTTCACCAAATGGACCGAGGCAATGGCACTCAAGGAAGCAAATGATTCTAGTATCCTAGATTTCTATGAAGGGATAGTGACTAGATTTGGAGTGCTAGCCACCATCATATCAGATAATGCATTAGCATTTATAGGTTCCAAGATCACAGGATGGGCCGTTAAGAATGGGACTTATTTGAGCACTTCATCAAATTATTACCCTCAAGGTAATGGTATTAATTAGTCAAGCCGAGTCCACAAACAAGAACCTGCTAAAGATCATCAGAAGAACTCTTGATGAGAATCAGAGGACCTGGCACACAAATCTCAAAACGACCTTATGGGCTGATAGGACAACGCCCAAAAGATCTATAGGAAGCTCCCCATTCAAGCTTGTCTATGGGAAGGAGGTAGTATTACCTATATCACTAGAGTTGCCAGCATTAGAACTCCTGAGACAACTGGAGATGTCTGAATTTGAACCAATGGAGGCCAAGTATGCAGAGTTGATGGAATTAGAAGAACCAGAGAGCATGCACTTCAAACAATGGAAAAGGATCAAGCCTCAATTAAAAGATGCTTTGACAAGAAGGCTAGAGTAAGGACCTTTTAGGAAGGAGACCTGGTTTTGAAATGGGATGCAGATCAAGAAAAACCAGAGAGACATTCTAAGTTCGATGCCATCTGGAGTGGCCCCTATATGATAACAAGATGCAAAAGTAGTAATGCTTTCCAATTGTCTACATTGGAGGCGAAGAGTTATAGATTCCAGTGAATGGAATCTATCTTAAACACTGCTATTAGAAGGAAGGCTCCCACCTTGTACATATTAGCTTAGTTTATTTTCCTCTAAGTGCTTCGCACATTGTCTTGTTGTAGTGTAGATTAATTTTCTCCTAAGTGCTTTGCACACTCTACATGTTCCATTTGGAGCACGTATGATTTCAATTTTGTACATAGTTGTGGTGTTGTTTTGTTGCTCTTATGCAGTTCATTCAGAGAGATAGATGAAGCCCAGGTTAAAACAATTTTCTACTCTCAGAAATCTTCATTTCGAGATTTTCTTATGAAATTTGAGAGTGTAGGCGGTCGGGCTCATGAACTAGAGGCAAAATAGTATCAGCTTGTTATTCTTGACTCCATACCCAACAGATACGACAAGGCAACTGATCTCTTCATCTAACAGTAGATGTCCCCATGAGTCACCAAATTGCTATCCATATTTTGCCCCGAGCTAAATATTGGATCGAATCACGACCCCGCATAAAAGGAACTCAAGAGAACTCATTTTAATCCTACAAATTGGTTGCAAAAAAGATTCAACAATGAAGTGGCGAAGATGAAGAAAGAGCAAAGGATCCTGTACAGAAAGAAACGACTTTGTCGGGCCGTTTCTACGCCTTAAATTCATTCTCGCAAGCTACAAGTAGACTCAACAATGGAAAGTGGGGCATCAGGGAAAAGTTGATTTTTCACCCTTTACCTCAAAAGGGGTAAAAGTTGCAAAATGGCCCTAACTCCGCCTCAAGGAAAAAGTCAAAGACTTACACCCGAGTCAAAGCCAAGGCGGGAGTCGAAAAGAAGTGAAAGTTTTCCTTTCGTTCAAAAGGCATAAAGAAAAAGTTAGAGCGCATCTCCCACCTAACCAAAGACTGCCACGTGTCCCATATTAAAGAGGGGCCCATTTTTCAAACTGGTTTTCCCACCCACTTGTACGGATTCAATACTGAGACTTCAAAGGGGCATATCTTTTGACTTAGGGCTCGAAATATTACGAATCTGACACCATTGGAAACATCTTGGCCTCGCCCACACAATGGAGGTCTGAGACTTTATTTTTGAGGAGGTTAGGTAAAGGAAATGGAGGAAAACATATTTAAGCTTTCAAAGTAGGATCCACCGGTCTCAACAACCGGATCAAATTCGATCTATTTCCGCCATTTCCTCTCTCTCAAAATGCCAAACCAAGGATCAATGTAGTAAAGATAGATTTGGGGGAAATTTTCATCAGAGGCATTAACAGTGGTGGTTGAGCTACAACTTGTTTTTCCCGCTTCTCTTTCTCCTTCTTCTCGTTAGGTTGAATCTATAAAGTCAGAACATGATTCATTGTAAAGGGTTGGACATTCTTTGTTTTGCGGGCTCCCTTTCCTTATAGAAAAGGGATTTGTGGGGTTCAGACCTTCTATCAAAATTACATTACGTTTCTACCTCTTGCTACTTTGTAATGGACTCATATCCATCTATAAAGCAATAAAACACGTCTCGTGATCGATTTTAGATCCTTCTTGTCTCTTTTTCTTTCATTTGGTCTTCCATTATATATCTGGCTATCTGTGCTTGTCTACCGTATGCATTTTGTTGGTTTGTGTCTATTAGAAAAAACAAGTGTCCATCATTCTTTGGGTGCATCACCTCATAGTTTAGATTTGTTTTAATTTTTGTATTCCTTTTATCCCTATCTCCTTGGTAAATTTTAGATTATGATTAAGAACAGAACCTCTCAGTAAGTTTCTATGTATGCACCTAAACAGAGGAATAAGGAACCAACCTTCAACTGGAGAGCTTTCCCATTTTTGCAAGGTCCTACTCCTTGGGGAAAGTTCAATGTTATGCAATCATACCAAATAAGCTTTTTGCGCCGTAGAAAAGGAGATCCTTATAACTCATTTGGGGTGCCGTGATTTCGCACTAACAATAAGATAGAAGTTAGCTCTAAGTAATTCTTTAAATTCTTGCCAAGCTTTTTGCAATAGGACGCTTCTTCTTTTCACAAGTGGTTAGATGGGTTTCCCACCAACCCAAAGCATGTCCCTCCATTTTGAGATGTGCAAACATGATCCTCTGTGCCTCGGTGACATTATGGACACAAAAGTAGACTTCTAATTGTTTTAACCATTTATCAAGCAACTCCACATCTACTTGTCCTTCAAAGCTTTTAATATCAACTTTCGTCTCAACTTTAAAAGGGGTATGATCATATTTTACCTTTTCTCTTGTGTTAGAAGTCTCTTCTTCATGCTCTTCTCAATAACTTTCCTCATGGTGGCTCCTTCCTATGCCAAACTTTTCACCAAGGCCCCAACCATTGAGTCCATGCAGTTTTGTTTGACAGAAGTTGTCTTCTGTAAATTAGCAAGTTCTTCTTGCCTTTGGATCACAAGGTAAAGCCTCTTCACCTTTAGATCTCGTCATTGTCATACAAATCCAAGAACGAATACCACAGTCCTGATACTTGTTAGCTCTGATACCAAAATGATCTATAAACTCTTCAACTTTGGAATTATCCATAGAAACACAAATAAACATTGTTGTTCTACTTTCTATTAGAAAATGACAGAGATAGCTAGTGAATGAATTATGCTTATGCTTAGAATCCACAATTATAGGAAAGGAAAGAATTTAAGCTCATAAACACCAACAAATTTTATCCTGAAACCTCCAGAGGAGGAAAAACCAGTCGGGAAGGGCAATTGCTCTTTCTTCCCACTTTTATTGGCCAATTCAAAATAACAAGTACGAATTTACAATAAGTATGAAAGAGAAGTAGATAATATCTCACACTTCCTCCCAAATACTTGCTTGCTTTGTCTCAACACTCCTTTCTTCTACAAAACACAATTCCAACACTAAGAACTTCTTGCTCACTTGCTTTCATGCTTCGATGATCCTATTCTCTTCTACAAACATGTATTTATAGCCTCTCCCATGTCCTCCCGCACTAGAGAATGGGAAAGGTCATGGAGGAGAAGAGATATGAACAATTGTCCAAATTTTGGGTTGTTTGTTTCATATTTTCATTTTCTATCCGAAAGAGCTAGGACCACTGCCCAATGCAGACCGGCGGTCCCAGGACCGCCACCCTAGTTGGGTGGTGGTTCTGTAACCGCCACTCTACACAAAGCGGCGGTCTTGTTACTAAAAAGACAGAACCTCCATGTTTTCATTTTTCGTTCTTCGTGTTGGTTGTTTGATGAAGTAGATTCATTTTGGATCCCTATGGATCAATTTGTAATTGAGATGGAAACAGTTGGAAGTAGTAAACATTGAAATATTTTGAATCTGGTTAGTGGATGCGTGTGAATAGGGCGGATGGGAGTTCGGGCAGAGGAGGATGGCGAGCTGAGTGTGAGGATAAAGTGTCGTGGGGGACCAGTGTTGGCGGGTAGTCGGGAAAAGCTAAGCCATGTGGAGAGGGGACGCGAGTACTTAATGGGGAAGTGGCTGAGTTGGCCGAGTCAAGTGAGTTGGGGACCGAGTGGTTAAAAAGGAAGTAATTCGGTGGAGTGGGGGAGTGTGAGTCGAATGGAAATTGAGAGAATGTATTGGGAGGTGGTGGATGGGAGATGGGATAGCTTGGTGGGAGGATGGTAACTTGGCGAGTCATGTGGGTGAGAGGGAGGTGGTAGACGGGTTGAAGCCGAGAGGAGTGGAGAGAGGTGGTGGATGGGTGGAATGGAGATCGAGTGGGAAGTAGGGAGATGAAGGGGTCTACGGGAGAAAGTGGTTGAGTTGGATGTGAAGAACTCAGGTGGTGTGTGGGGATGGTAGCTCGAGGAGATGGGAGCTCGGGTCGGTGGGAGGATGGTAGCTCGGGAAGAGAGTAGAGTAGGGAATGTGGAGGACATGCTAGGTAGATTGGAGTTGGGAAGCGGGCAGAGAGTGGAGTAGGGAATGTGGAGGACGAGCCGGGTTGGGAGGATGGTAATTTGGTGAGTCATGGGTGAGAGGGAGGTGGTGAGTCAGGGAGTGGATGAGGAGTGGTGTAGAGGTGGAAATGGCTCAGATGGAAGAAGTGCAAGTATGGCTCGGTCAGGAGAGGAGATGGGAGTTGGGTATAGGGTTAAATGGGGTGATAGGTAGGGGGTGGGTAATTTAGGATTTTTTAAAATTTATTTATGTAATTAATATTAATAATATTATTATGATTAATAATAAAAATACGCTCGATACGAATTATAAATGGCCAAATAACAAGTGATTCAAAACCAAAAGTACTTACCTCCAAGACGACCAAAACCACAGAATGTAAAGATGACACCCCACAGAGGGAGATAATACTAAATCCTGTAAACAGTGAGTCGGGAAAACAAAATATTTGCAAGAGATATCTCAATTGACGAGAGTTATGAATAATTGTTATACTTACGACACCTATGCAAGATGAGTAAAGGAACAAAATAATGACCAGAACTAGGGTCTGGTCCCATCAAGCGTGCCAAATGTTGAGTGGTATTTTTGCTTCCTATCTAGATTAGAGTACGAGAAATCAACAAACACAAAACAACATCGAGTATGTAAGGGCTTAGTACCTTGGAGATGGTGATGGACGATACGGGTGTAAAGTCGATGTCGAACTCCTTGTTGTGATCTCAACAAACCTGTAGCTCACAGACACTAGAGAAATATTATTTAGAGATTTTTATGCAAGGGTTGCCCAACAAAGAATATTCGAGAAGCATTAACTTACTCTTGGTCATCAACCCCCGTGTGATAAATAATAATGATAAAATACAAGATAAACAGATAACATGCAAGTTGATGAACAAAGGAACCTGATGTTGTTGGTATGTAGATGGTGCTATTGATTTGATCCAAACACAATGTGCAACGAGAACCATGCTACGTGAACTAACAAATCATGAGCAAAGTATTGTGGGGATTACAATGTCATCACAAGGACATCATGAGGACATAATGATAAACAAGAAGCTTAGAATTCAAAACAACATTTTCCCATTTTCCAACTTAACTTTCTCGAGGAGGGAACAACCCATATTTATAGCCTAATGGTGAGGTTAGACTACAAGTTAAAAGATACTCAGGGTTGGGTAAAGTAACCTTGATTAAAAGAGGTGATGTGATTCAAATGGAGCTCATAATTTGACTTATATGGTTAAAAAGATAAGGATGTGATATGGAGTGGGAAAGTTGATTGACATGGTTAGGTGAAATAATAGATTCCATTCTTGGAATTAAGAGTGGAGTGTCGGATAGGTGTATCATTTCCCATGAATTGAATAATTTGTGAGAGATGCCAAAATTCAATTATTACAAGGGTTTATATGGAGCTCATTTAATAATTAATTAACTTAGGGTGGATAAAGGGATGGGATTTATTTAAATTTAAGAAAAAGAAAAGCAAGAGTGAGAGTTGAATGAATGTGAGATGACAAAGGGACACAATACCAAAAATTGGTGTCTACATCACCATTTCAATTTTCTAACTTGTTTAACATGACATCCAAAATCATTGTCATTATCTTATCGTAATGGCACTTGAGAGAGCTTGATTAAGTAATACATATATCTTTGCTGGCTCATTTTGAACTAAAGCAAATAAAAATTTCTTAGGGAATGATTGTGAAAATGGGCATTTATTTCTGCTCAAAGATCCCATGTTTTCAAAGTATTTCTATCATGTAGAACAATATCATTAATAAAAGCATAACAACTCTCTCGACAAAAAAATTATGTAATGAAAAGTTAGTTAATTGATCATCAAATGGTGGTACTAGTATATGTGTTGGAGAGGGTGTGTCGGATGGCGAACCGGGTGTCTGCATTTGATCAGAAACATGATCTATTATGGGGCACTTGTGAGCCCCGAATAATATCATAGTAGTCGAGACACCAATACCACTCTCGATACCCAAGAAATCATCATCAAGATTAATTTATTGTAAAATGGTGGTGCCCATTGCACTAGGGAGACCACCAAAAGAGAAATTTGGAAACTTTGTTGTTGTTAGATGAACCGTGCCACCACTTTCGGCTAGAAAAGATATTTATTTCCCCCTTGTCTGAACTTGTCTAGGTGGCGGTGGTGGTGTCATCATTTTCTTTTTGGAAGAGGGAAATGGAACTGCAAAAATAAAATGTGAAAAAAACACATAAATTAGAATTCAATGTTTAGTAAATTTAGCATAAAAGATAAACTTTGAAGTGATACTAATAATGTACCTTGCAGAGTATGTCTAGGAGTAATTTCTTCCCTTGTTAGTGGTTGAATCCTTGCGGTTTCCATTTGTTCATGTTGATATGGGGAAGTTTGATGAAAACTATTCGAGGAATTTGTAAATGTTTAGTAATGATTAAAACAAGTATAGTTCCATATATATATTTTAATAATGTATGTCCTATTATTCATATCTTGACAAACTAATAATATCAATACTTGGAATAATTAATGAAGTTCCATGTTGCACAAGAGCAATTAAGGGGGTGTAATAGAACTCCTCATGCATTTTTGTCTCGTAACTACAATATGAGTCGAGATGATTGTAGATCCACATATGAATCTGCAAAATCCTCAGGAGGTTGATGACCTCTAACTGCAGCTTGTCTTCTTGCATGTGATACAATTTCTCTCTTTTAAAAGAAAATAGAAAATTAGCTCTATTTTTCAAATAAATACATGAAGCTATTTTTCAATAATTTAAACTTTAAAGTTACCTCTTGCTCATCATTTGAAAGATAATTTACTTTGATTTTTTCATCAAGTGTTGTAGGAATATTTTGAGTGCAACTCATGAAAGACTTCATAATATAATGTAATTATATAATTACAACATGACAATGTTGCAATGTCATTGCAAATAGTATATGACAAATCATTTTGTATCCCATTGGATATATATGTACAATAATCAAATTATTGGCGTTTAAATAATGGAGGATGTAGACAATTGCCCAATATGTTATGTCCAATTTTCTTCCTTGCAAGACTATCCTAGCCTGAAAAAGTTCAATCATGGTATGAAAAAAATGTGTGGGCAACAACTTGCATAGTTAATTCCCTTCTTGATTTAGTCAAGTTACCAACACCTGCACAAAAAAAAAAATGTTATTAACTTATTGTGATAATAATAAAAAGAAAAATTGTAAAAGCATATTATTATCTTCAACTTGTACGTCGAAGTGGGAATCCCGATACTTCGTGTCGAGAGTAAGACTTTTATTGTCACATGGTTAACATTCATGTGTGGAAGCCTTGTTAAGCAGTGGATATCTTTTGGAGATGTTCCAAAGAAAATTCTCGTGATGACAACTTGATTGTGAAGATACATGTGGATCTGTCATAATTGGCTAAAAGAAATTACAACAAACCGACATCAGTGTGATATTGAGGCATGTAAATTAGTGCTTGAAAACAACATCTATCTACCCAATCACTGAATGTGTCCTTCAGTTTCAACAAGGTGGAAATTTGTGGGCACATAAGGTTTCAGAATTGAATTTTGGGTTGAGACTGAGAGGATGTAGAAATGGATGCCATTTTTGGATTGTAGATGCATGCTTCAAGCTTGTTTGTTGAGTTTGGAGCCTGGTTTGATAGTCGTATGAGCCTCGGAGGTAAAGACTAGTGTAGAGCACCGGAGAAGCAAGTGAGGACAAAGAGGCCCCAAACTTATATATATATATATATATATATATATATATATATATATATATATATATATATATATATATATATATATATATATATACATGTATAGGACATATATGTATACATATATGATATATATGTATATACCTATATATATATATATATATATACATTATATATATGTATACATATAATATGCATGTACATATATATGCCCGATATACATGTATAATATATATATACATATATATATATAAAAAGCACGATGTGTCGGCATGTGACGACCCCCAATGCATAGCGAATTTCTCCATATACGTATTCCATGGCACATCCATGAGTGCATGCGATTGGCGCATATTCATATACAAACGTTCTACTGATGGGCATATTCAGTACAACGCGTGCTCTACTATGCATGCAGTCGAACGTCATGCATGCGAGACACTGATCGCTCATGCAACCGAGTGTCTACACATCCACGCCCAAATGCACAAAGCCTTGATACAAATGCCTCCTCTGCGCATCTTTTTCCGTACACCCAACCCGTTTAATGCTTATTTTTGCGGACACCCGTCTATAATCGATGCGATAATTACTTCTCGACACACCTTTTCCTAGAAACTTATTCGTTTGCGTCACTATATACATTTTGGTCTTGTTCGCCATCAACATGAAATCTATTTTTATAAATTCACCAAAATAATCCAAGTTGGATTTTGGTAAGGGGTCTTAAAATTTTCCTTGATTTATATGGTAAAACTAATTAATATATTCTTTATTAACTCTAAGTGGAGGCAACAAAAATGTAATATTGAACAAGCGTCATGTTGTCGTGTAAATGTGCAACAAGGAAATTGGAAGTTTCCAAGCACGACAACTATACCCCTATGCTGAAATTTTCATGTTTTATCATTCCTAGAAACCTCGGTTCTGTCCAGTCAGTCCAAATGACCTCCCAACCAATGTTAAATCATCCCCCTAGGTGATTTAGGAAAGTCCACTCATTCCACCTAGGTGATTTTAGGGAGTTCTAAAAAGATGCTATCTTCAGGATTGGGAAGGGCTATCGTTGGCCTTCCCAGGATTGGATTCAACCCCCTAGAGTGGAATAGAAGGGCCAAATTCAACATGGAGGTGAATGGAATACCTTATAAAATCATGGAAATTATTTTTGAAGGTTTGGGGAAGTTTTGCAAGACTTGGAGCAGTCTGAGTAAAAACAAGGTTCACAAGCCTAGGTGGTACACAAGCCTAAAACAACTGCTAGGCTTCAGAAGAAGATTCTGGGAGCTCTAGATGGATTTAGAAGCAAAAAAAAATATCTCCAGAAATAGGATTCCAAGACCTACATGATGGTGAAATAATATTTTTCACAACACTTTGGCGCATCAAGTTTGCAGGTAGTTTTTCTCAGGCACAAGTGGAGTACAAAATCAAAAATCAGATTTTTAGGGATCAAATGGAATAATAAAGACATGTTACCCCCACCATTGGATTCAAAATACCATTTCTAGTCAGGATCATATAATTTTTTTCCAAAAAGTCCATCGAGAGCTCAAGTTATCAATGTTACAAGTTCAGACTTAGCCAAATTTTTGGGAGGACACGTGTTAGCACCAGGAGCCTGGCGGGATTTTGTGTCCCTCACGTTCCCAAAGGTCAAGGAAATAAAGGTTGGAAAAGTGTTCCCAACCCCCTTGAATCCCTCTCAGCCCCCTTGTGACCTCAGACCCTCATATGACCTCCGGACTTGACAGATTCGGCCCCAAGTGCTTATTTGGAGCATGCATTCCCTGTTGTCGGATTGAGCGCCACGTGTCAGCTCCAAGACCACCGTGGAATTTTATGTCCCTTATGCACCTGAGGTGGGGGACATCAGACATGGAAAAATGCACCCAGACCCTATGGGGAGTCATTTGGACACCCACGTGACCGACTTTCAACCCCCAGGTGCATTTTTCAAGCAAATCCCTATCGTCGGATCGAGGACACATGACATCACCTTGACCACCGTGGAAATTGATGTCCCTCATGTCCCTGAGGTCGGACATAAAAATTCACCCAGCCCCTCCATCTGTAAGTTTTGAGTATTCAAATCCGGCACTTAGCCATTTCTTTCCCCTCATTTCTCCTTCACAGCTTCATACCTTGCCATGGCTCCGTGCATGTTTGTCCAGACACCTGGTCCACCATTATTGCTCCGAACCAGCTCCACCATGGCCACATAAAGTCTCCAACCATGAATACATGACAATATGCAGGCCCTAGAAGGAATCCTCATCAAACACAGAAGGAGAAGCATGAAGCACAAAAGGAGAAAATGGAGAAAACTCCATAGCCATGAAATGAGAAGTTGAAGAAATCTCCCAAACATATGCATGAAACAACAAGATATATTTTGCTTCTCATTCCTCTACCCAAGGCCATATATAAGACAACTTCAAACTCCCCCACGTGCGATAGAGCATCCACAATGAAGAAACCTCCTTTCCAACTCAACGAAGAAAGAAGTGAGATTTCCCACAAACCGGTCAGCGGATCAAAGTAAGATCGCATGTGAAGCACTAGAAGAAAAAACCACATCAAAAATATAATTTTCTTCACAAACAGAGGAGAAAACCAAACCTACAATTTTGAGGTCCATTAATGGTTGCACGTATCCGTAAACTACCAGTGCCGAAAATAAAAACTTTAAAATCTCCTGGACTATTAAGCGGGTGGGCCCAAAATTTTAGAGGGAGGATATTGGGAAAAACCCATATCAAAAAACTTCATTCCACATCAATCCGACTCCCAGAGGCCAAATTTCTAAAAATAGCAAGTCTACTACATAAGAACTGTTATTTTGAGAAAGTCATCAATAGAAGAACCTGCGAAGGAGATGAAGACATTGGAGGTGCACTACAACTAAGAATTCACCAGAACGGAAATTTTTGCACTTACTAAAAATAGTAAGTGGGCCCTCAAGCACCTGCTAAAAATAGAAATTTGATCTAAAGGAGTGAGGAACGCAGGGAGAAAGGGGAATCAAGGTCACAACACTCAACGAAAGGATCGAGGGAGTTGCTTTTTCACACTTACTAAAAATAGTAAGTTATACTCAAAGATAAGTTTTGGAACAATAATATGTACAAGGATAATCATTTAGGGGGACATCATTGTTTGGGAGCATCCTAGTCATTTTTCACAGGGCATTCAAGATCCACCTTAGTTCATTCAACTTGGCGAGCGTTCGTGAGCTAATTTGGAGGAGTTTCACATTATGCAAGGAGTTCAAGATTCATAGTTTCACTGCATTTGGAGCTTTCCATCAATGAGGATCAACGGACTTCATCGGGTGACATCTCCTCTTCTTCTTCTCTCTCTCTTTCTCTCTCCTCTTCCCCCAACTTTCTCTCACTTTCAAATGTTCTAATTCTTCGTTGGGGTTTGCACTTTTTGATATGCCTTTAAGTCACTTAAAAGTGACTTTAGAAACATAATGTAAATTAAGTTGCCTTGATTTTATAAAAGGGACTTAATTATTTTGGTAGGAATATGAATAGTCTAAAGTTGGAAATAAGGCATATGGAGGGTCATGAGGAAGACGATAAGTCACCTCTCCTTCTATAAATTGTAATGCCATTCCCATTTCAAAGGGTTGTGATTGATCTTGTAAACTCAAGAGTGCATTGTACTTAGAGAAAGCAAAGGAGATAGCCATTTTCTTCTACTTTCCCCCTTCTCAATTTCCTCCATTTCTCCACTATGTACAACTTTTGTTTGAGAAATTAATACAAGAAGAAGAAGTTTCTAGATTTCTTTGACTAAGAGATTTCTTGATACTTTGTGTTCATCAAATTTCATTTGGTCTTAATGATGCTTACATAGTTGTTTCTTCTCTTAAATGCATGTGATGAAACTTCTGACTGGTGTGTGTAAGTCTCTGATTTTCTACTTGCAACATTGGTTCTCCTACCTCAATTCTCACTCCCTTTGCCATTTCCAGACAAAGTCTTCCCTAATAAGAGATTGCTAGCTTTGCTTTGCAGGTCGTGGAGTGCCCCTATTGAATCCCCGGTCGAAAGACCACCATAGAAATCCACACTTTCTTGCACATGCACATACGGCAACTGCACCGGTTAAGTAGAGGGACTTAGATTCCCAGAGCGTTGGCAAGAAATCCACAAGTTTGTCCACCCGACAAATTTTCTCACCAACATGTCATAAATTAATTAAAGGGGGCCACATAACACATTTATAATAGCTAGCACTTTGAATAAAGGAGACAAATATGATGGTAGTAGTAATTAAAATATGATCTCAACCACCTCGCCTTCATTGTGCAAATCAAATAACCTTAAATATGAGGTTACACAATAACTCTTGTGCAAAGTGATAAACCATATTGCACATTTAAACGTTAATTGTCAACTAAGTTATTGGCTTCACCAATTTAACCAATGATCGTCTTCGCCCAATCGTGTAAAGTGTATGACTCACAAGAGTGTAAGCCTAGTGTTGCCATGTGACGACGCGACAAAACAAGTTTTAATGATGTAAACTTATACTTAATTCTCATTAATTCTTTCGAACAAAATATTTTGTTATTTTTAGTGTTGTCATGGTTTATTTTGGCATTTTTATTTGGGGTGCTACATTATTCATATTACAATATCAAATTCATAACAAGACTTTGTGATGAGATGTGAACTTAACTCTTTGGTCAATAATGCATGACCTTCATGCCCAAGAACTATTATTTAATGGTAAATATGCTAAAAGTTAAAGCAAAACTATCTCCACTAAGTCACACAAAGCAACTCCTTAATAAATTGCAATCTTTATTTTTTTAAAAACACAACCTTCAACTTTTAGTTAGACTCTAAAAGGAAGTGATCCCATGAGAGAGGGCTCCTAAATTTTCTTGGTGGTGGATTTGGAAGGCGAGAAGGGGATTTTCGGTAGTGGTTGTATAAACGACCATAAAGTATGAGAAGGGTCTTTAGTAGCAGTTTGCTTCATGTTTGCATGGGTGGCCGTGAAGTGTGTTGGAAACTCACTTGCACATCAAAGTTGAGGGTGACAAGAGTGTTATCTAGAGAAATGGGGTAAGGCGTAGTGTTTGGGACTACTTGAGTAACTCGATCCTCCTTAACAAGCTCGGTAGAGTGGCGTTTCAGTGCTATATGAGGTCATTTGTTTTCACTCTTACGCTGACCCGATGACAACTAGAGAGTAATTTTAAGAGTATTTATAGTAGAAGTGGTCCCATGGTATAAAAGTTATAAGAGTATGCTATAATTTTTTTAGGAGAGAGATTTAAAAATGTTATATTTAAATTTGCAATAAAATTTTGATACAAATTTATTCATACATAAATTGATATTTGACATAACACATTCCTACAAAATAGAAGTGGGCAAGAGAAACTAAGAGAGCGGTCCCATCTTTGAGGGGCTACTTGCTCTAATTTGTATGGGAAATGTGGTCCCATGTTTAAAAAAATATTGCTGCTGCTAAAATCTAACAAAATCCTAAAATTTCTTAGAAACTACATTTTAGGGAGAGGATTTCCAGCCCCATTAAGCAGTTGGGGGCACAAAAAAAAACACTTATAAATTTTAGGGAGCTTTTGTGACACTTGGCATTTCAATTTAAACTTCCCTCTCAATTTTTCTTTCTAATAATATATTAGGGATTCATGGGACCATACTAATGACTCCAATTGCGTAGAAAATTAAAAATTCACGGGATCATATTAATGCTACAATATCCTATTTTTTCTCTCTCAAAAATTTAGCTTTCCCATGCATGGGACCACAACCTAATACCCCTCCTTTTTATCAGGTGTTGAAACTCTCCTAATTTTTCGGTTCTACTATTTTTCGACACTCCTAATTTTTAGGAAAAGATTCTAAAATTTCTCTCTCCTTAATAATTCATAAGATCTCATCTCACACGCTCAATATAGACATGTGATAAAAAAAGCCGACTATATCCATATATGGGACCAACAGCTGCAACAAGAAAAATCCGAAATGGAAAACATAAATTATGGAAACACGTGATTTTTTGAATCTTTGCAAATTGGATTTAATTGTTTTTATAAATAAAAAAATGTGTTTAATAGATGTCCTACCAGTCTTAGAAATTCGATCATGGTAGGTGGAAAACACGCTAACCCCAAAGGCTCCACCCACCCTTCTAAGCTGTAGCTCTGTGGCGTTCATACTCTTTCGCCTGGCAATTTGCATTCTTCTCCGACATCAATCAAAGATCAGGTTTTTTTTTCCCATAATTTAGAGGTGATTTCCTGGTGATGATGGATTTTTTTGTCTACTATATGTCCGATCTGTTTGTGAAATGGAGATTCTCATAGGGTTTTGATTTTGATTTTGATTTTGCTTTTGACATCTATTGTGCTCCTTATCCTGAGCGACTTAAGTTGTTGCAAAGTTATTTTTGGGAGATGACGATCAGGAAAGAAGGATATGATAAAGATTGAAATCGGGGATAAGAAATTGTTTTTCTGTTTTTTTAGTTTTAGGAGATTAGTCTTGAAAGTAACGATATTAGCTGTTCTGTTTAGGACTGCTGGATCTTTGTAATTTAGATTATGATGCTGTAGATTCTCCAGATCCCATTAAGGGCTGTCCTGCAATACTTGCCAGTTTAAAGAAATGCGATAATTAAAAATTAGGAAGTGCACTTGACGAACGTGGTTGATCTGTAATGCCACATATATGTCTGTCTCCGAGTTTCTTAAAGTTGCTGGCCTTCATTGAGTGCATTCACTTGCCATGTCAGTGGACCATCTGTGAATGAACCGTCAAGAAGGTAAATTTTATAACTTGTGTGACTTTTGAGCACGGTCAAGAAGATATGTGATCTGAAATGTTGAACTTTGAAACTATCTCAATTGGTCGTTGCATTTGGTGAAACACTGTCAATTTGTTGCTATTGGGTTTTAATATTTTCATTTACATTAAAAACTCATTTGCAGAGCCACTCAACCCTCGTATTTAGGCCATTATTGCCATTTTGTGAGTGCATTTGTTGGTGGTGCAGTACCTTGTTATTTCCGCCATTATGGTCATTTCGTTTGCATTTGTTGGTGGTGCAGTGATTGCATATTGGTGTTGCGGTGATTGAATGATATTGCATTTGCTGGTGCTGCAGTGATTGCGTTTTTCATAATTTGTATAACTATTATCTATTCATATTTCCCCTCTTTATGCTTATATATCTCTATGCACTCAAATTTCCCGCAATAGTTGCAGCCACTGTGTGACGCTATGGCCTTGTTTTCTAAAACTTTATATAATATGAGTAAGATGGATGTGCAAACCTTATCTTCTTTCAAAATGTTCCCTTTTGTAATCATCTGAATGTGAATGTTGTGAGTGCTCGGGGATTTATGTTGTTAACTGCCTTGGTCCCATTGCTTTAAGGTGAGTAACGTTGCAAATGCAATAAAATGAAAGGAATTGAGTTTAAATATGGACGTTTCAACTTCTATTTGTAAATTTTAAAACGGCCATTTACAGTCAGCTTATCCAAGGCAACACACAATTGCCCAGGAGAAATCTCTTGCTGGATACCTAAAGCTGAGAGTCTGAAACTATCGAGTTTTTATCATGCATGCAGTGATTAGGTGCAATCCCCAGGTCATTGTGACTGCCAAACTCCTATGGCTGGTGTGTATCCCCTGTTGAAGAAATTCTCTGTAGCTGAGCTTAAAGTTGGGATGTCCTAATAAGCACGGCTCAGTATCTTAGTCCTCAGCATCGCAGCTCAAAGTCAAAATTATTATTTTTTATCTATTTCTCTTCACCGCTACAACCGGACATGAATTTGTCACTTATTGATGCCATAACCCCTAGATGGAACTAATACAGTAAATCCTCTGCTGATCTGAGAGCAGTTATAGTGCCAGGCAGAAGCAATACTTGTTTTTAGTTTGATAGCTGTATCTGCCGAAGCTTTGTTGAAATTCCCATACAGCCGAGCAACATAATTAATGTACAATTGCATAGCTCATCCTTATGAGGTAGGATTGGCTACATGGAAAGATGAAAATTTGAATAGCCGTTTACTTCTGAAGGTGCAAGAAATTTCAAATGTGCTTTGTTTCTTGATTTGTTTCTCATTGTCAATTTTGTAAACATATTCTGTTTTTCCATCAATCCCAATTGATGACTAGATAGTTTCTGGAATTCTATCCTTTTGGCTGACTGGTTTTGAGTTCTGTAGTTGCCTTTGCATGGGTAATCAATGAATGCATGCTTTCTTTGCATTACTGAATGATATTTTCATCGTGGCTTGTATCTTCTCTATGGTCATGCTCTGGAATGCTGCAAAACTGTTTGATTTGGACACATGTATCAAGGAATTGAGCTAAAGTACTGGGTTTGTGACAATTTGCATTCTCTGTTAGTTATATTTCCAAGTTTTCTTGAGCCATTTTTGTTTTCTTGTTGAGATCTATCCTATGTCCAAAGCTAAACTATTTACACATGTGGAAAGAAAAAAAAGAAAAATAGTTTTCTCATTAACATCTAGCTGTCTTTGACACCAATTGTTTTTTTCTCTGTTTGTTTTATGCAGCTTCGCTTCTATCCATTTCTGTGTTTAACATACAAAGACTAAACAATGGCCTCAACAACAGCTTCAGATTCATTGAAGCCGAGAGGTATGCTTCTATATTTCGGTCACTTCTTTACAAAGTCATAGTGAATAAGCTATATTTATGATTGGTCAATGAGGGTCCCTACCCTCTAAAAATAAAATAGAAATGAAGCACTTCGATGACAAGAAACCTGCAACACCATTCTGCCATCCCAGACAGAGCCAGATTAAGTCATATTTTCTTATATCACTTCACTCAGCTTCTAGGTCGTTATGATCATCAATGTTTCAGGTAATGGCTAATAGAGATCATAAGAACAAGTTTGAAACTTATACAATTCCCAGCTTCCTCTTCACTTTCGTTAACTCATATTATCCTGCTAAAAGCTCCAAGTTTGGCACAAGTATGAGGATGTGGATAACAGTTAATGGGACAGGCTTTAAACCTGTGATTTCTTAAAGTATCCAAGGCTTCATCTACTATCAAATTCTGTGCACATCCAATAATGATTCCAGTTTATGAAACCACATATAGCTGAGGCATTTTACATACAATTTGTGCGCCTTATGTAAATTAGTTCCAAAGCTCAAAGATTGACACAAGCTAGCAAAAGACGATGAGCCTGAGATTACACTTGTCATTTGAATTTTCTTAAAATTCTCGAAGGCTGAATTAGCAAGTCAAACTAACATATATCCATTGAAATTTACAGACCACAATTCGTTAGGCAGTACATTGAAAAGACTCGAATTCTCTTCAGGAATACCATTGAAGTCTCTTCATTGAATTTAACAGCAGGAATGATTGCAGATCACGGGATCATAATTCGTTAGGTAGTACACTGAAAAGACCCGAATTGTTATCAGGAATGCCATTAATCTAGACACCAACATTAATTTAAGTTACAAATAATCAAGCAAAGATTGCAGTCCATGGGACCAGGTTTATGTGATGTATTTCAAGCTCATCAAGAACTCCAATTTGTCTAATCTTCATCAAATATAAGTCACAAATACTCAAGTAAAGATTGCAGTCCATCGGACCAGATTCCTTTGAAGTATTTCAAGTTCACCAAGAACACCAATTTGTCTACATCCTTCTCCAACACATATATAGCAAAGAAGCTGCTGCTTTTGACAAACTGCTGCAATTTTTTTCGTTGCTTCCCAATGGCAATCACAGAACAGCCAAGGATCCTGCCATTACAAGTCTGCCTTACACCATAACATTGAAATTGCTAAAAACTCTCAAGTCTTTATCAAAAATCCACTTTATGCATTCCAGCAAAGACTGCAAACAATCAATCCACATCATATTATGCACAACAAAATTGAAGCATGGAATGCTTGTTAGAGAAATGACCCAAATCAGCAAACATTGCCTCAAATGGATGTTGGCTGAATTTTCAGATTGGTTCATTGTATGACATCACACTCATTTATGTTTGTCATGTGTTGTTGGGAAGGCCTTGGAAATTTGATAGAAAGGCTATACATGATGGTAGGGCCAATACCTACACTCTTGGGAAGGAAGTTTACATTGAGCCTATTGAAAAACAAAGGGGAAGAAGTGGAAAAAAGTCTTAAGGTTTTGTTAGTTTGCAGAAAATAGTTTCTAAGAGAAGTGAATAAGGAGAAAGCTTGTTTTGCTTTCATTCCCAAACCTATGGAGGTTGATAGCTGGTAAAGTGGATGGAATTCCACGTGAGATGAGGAGTTTGTTGAGAGAATACACTGAAATTCCTATCGAAGGATTTGCCAGATGGGTTATCACCAAAAAGGAGAATCAGTCTTCACATGATTTTGATCTCCATATCAAGCTTACCAAACAAGGCGGCATATAAGTTGACACCTATAGAGAATGAGGAGGTAAAAAGACTAGTCCAAGAGCTATTAGACAAGGGTTTGATATGAGAGATTTTGAACCCATGGGTGATTCCAGCCGTACTAGCACCATAGAAAGATGGAGAATGGTGCAATCGTTCGGATTTAGGATATGACTTGATGGATTTTTGAGTAGAGCTAAGTACTTCACAAAGATAGATTTGAAAAGTGGATATCACCAAATTTGGATTAGAGAAGGTGATGTGTGGAAAGCTGCATTCAAGACAAAGGATGGGTTGTATGAGTAACTTGTTATGGCATTTGGGTTAACAAATGCATCAAGCACATTCATGAAACCCATAGACGAAGTGCTGCAACCTTTCCTTGATAAGTTTGTTATTTTGTATTTGGATGATATTTTGATTTTTAGTAGAACAAAAGAAAAACACTTGATGCATTTGAGGCTTGTATTGCAAAGATTTGAGGGAAGAAAAGTTGTTGGTCAACTTCAAAAGTGCAGTTTTATGAAGAGTTGTTTTACTTGGGTTTTTGATTTCCCATGACGGGTTGAGGATGGATACTTAAAAAATGTGAGATCCATTGTTGAGTGGCCGTCACCAAGAAGGACATTTGAGGCAAGAAATTTCCACAGGTTGGAAAGTTTTATAGGGAGTTCATTAGGAACGTCAGCGGCACATGTGTACATGTAAACAATGAAGTGTGATAGAAAGGTACTCAGTTGGATATTTGCAGCAGAGCATAGCTTTCGGTTTTTGAAAAAAAGGGTGAGAAAACAAACAGTTCTAGCATTGCCAGACTTCAACAAGGTATTCCAAGTTGATTGTGATGCTAGCAGACTGCAGTTGGTGGAGTTGAGTCAAGAAGGTAAGCCCATTTTTCATTTCAGTAAAAAATTGAATGAAGCTAAGAAAAAGTATTCGGCCGATTATCAAGAGCTTTTGCAATCGTTCAAGCATTGAAGAAGTGGATGCATTACTAGCTACCTTAGGATTTTTTCCTATTCATGGACCATCAAGCCTTGTAGTCTATAGACAACCAAAATAAGTTGAATCAAAAGCACATGAAATGGGTTAAGTTTCTTCAAAGTTACTTATCTGATTTGAAGCATAGAGTGGGAATCTAATAAGTTTTCCGATTCATTAAGTAGAAGGTGTCTTTTGTTGCATGAGACAGAGTGGAAGTAGTTGGGTTTTACACTGTGAGAGATATATGAGGAAGAATAAAATTTTAGAAAGCTAGGGTAGCATGCAAGAACCTAATCAACATGGATAGAATTCCATGGTTGGATTATTTCATACAAGAAGGTTTGTTGTTCAAGGGCAGCATACATTATGGTTCAATGTGAGAGAATTTAGTAAGAGAAAAACATGGTTACTTAGGGGAGGCAAAATGTTGGTGTGGCTATGTGAGAGTTACTATTGGCCAAGAATGAGTGTGGATGTGAAGAATGTTGTGCAAAGTTGTAGAGTTTGCCAACATGCCAAGGAAGAAGTTTGAATATAGGTTTGCATTAGCCATTACCAATATCAGAAAGACTGTGGGAAGATGTGAGCATGGATTTTGTTCTTGGGTTCCTAGAGCTAAGAAAGGTAATCATCCTATCTATGTTGTTGTACATATATTTTCAAAGACAACACACTTTATAGCTTTCAAAAAGACAAGTGATGCCACTCATGTTGTAACTTTATTCTTCAAGGAGGTAGTAAGGTTGCACGGTTTCCTAAGAGCATTGTCTCGGATAGAGATACAAATTTGTTGGATGCTTTTGGTGAACTTTGTGGAGGAACTTGGGTACAAGGTTGCTGTTTCAGGTCAGCCTACCATCCCCAAACGGATGGACAAACAAAGTTATAAATAGAAGCCTTGGAAACTTGTTGAGATGCTTGGTTGGGAGAAAACCAAGATAGCGGGATACTATTCTAGCACAAGCTGAGTTTGCTTACAACTCGGTGAACAGAAATACAGCCAAGAGTCCTTTCAGATTGTGTATGGGTATAACATTAGAGGTGTGGTTGAGCTGAGAAATACAACTGATTTGAGTAGAAGAAGTTTTGTAACCGAATATTTTACTGAGTACATGCATGAGGTATATCAGTGGGTGAAGGAGAGGTTGGAAAAGAACATCTTGAGATACAAGTATCATGTTGACCTCAAGTGGAAAGAACAAAACTTTGAGGTTGGGGAGCTAGTTTTGGATCATTTGGGAAAGGAGAGGTTCCCAAGAGGAGCTTATGATAAAGTTGAAATGGAAGAAGACTTGTGCTTACAAGGTCTTAAGAAAGTTTGTAGCGAATGTGTATGAGCCAGAGCTCCTAGTAGAGATTGATTATCTCTCCGCTATTCAATGTTGCAGATTTGTACCCTTACCATGAGGGACAAACAAGTGAAGTGCAAGTTTAGATTCTTCAATGCCGAATTGGAAATGGTAGCTACTTGAGAAGGTAAGATAAGATGTTGAGAAGGTGATTGATTCAAGAATCATTAAGAAAAGAAGAGGAAAGGAATTTGCTGAGTAATTACTGAATTGGAAAGGTAAGGCAACTGGAGACAGTTTGGATGAATGCATCCGAGGTTGATAAACACGGAATTTCAATCGAAAAGCTCATGGAATGTTCATGAGCAAGAGCTCATGGTTCATTTTACTTACCTGGTGTGTATGATGCAAGAGCATCCGTTTGTGGCATCACCAAAAACAGAGTGTGGCTTAGCGTGTTTTTGTGGCGCCAAATTGTTGTTTGTGCGACCATGTTGTGTGTGCATGGAGAATGATCAACAAACAGGTCAAAAACACCCCTAGGTGTCAATTACCTCAGAAAAGGCCTAAAACAATGGTTTCAATTATATGCTAAGGTCTCAAGGACCTTTTTCACAGCAAATGCAAAGCTGCTGGTTAATGTAGGTGACGGTTATGGAACCGCCAATCTGTGTTAAGCAGTGGCCATGTATCTGCTGAACTGCACAAAGTGGCAGTCTCACTTGCGGCCTTTGTGCGTGCAAATTAATGGCTCAAAAGCAAGAATTGCTAGTTTTTGAGTGTTGCCAAGTATATTAGGAAGTTGAAGAGGTACTGGCACTGTAAAAGGGATCCGTCAGGATCAAGAGAGGATTGTTTTAGATGGGAAGAGAGGTCTTGGAACTCAGTTGAAGGAAAGATCAAGCAAGTTGAGAGAGAGGGGAATCTAGAAGAACTGGAGAGAGAGCTTGCAAGAAAGGGGTATGTTCATCTTCATGTCATTGAATCAATAAATCGATTGTATGTGTATGAATGTAAATCTTTGTAACAAGCCAAGCATTTTCAATAAAGAGGGCTTTTTTGAGTTTCAGTTCAACTTCTGAGTGAGTGTGTCTGAGTGTTGTCCAGTAGCTTTAGAGTGTCTCGGCTGGGGAGTAAGGCAGCCATTGACTTGCCCCCTCATTCCTGTCTTCACCTGATGTTCATGACATTTTTCAAAACATGTAATTTTGATAATTATTTTTAATAAATAACAAATTACAAAGTAAGAGTGCAACAGTATGTTAAGCTTGAACACTGAAGAGTCAATGAGCTTTGGCATTCTACTTCCTGTCTAGTAACTACTACTGCCCTTTTTTTCCAAGCTTAACAGAGAGATCATAGAGCTTTCTTGGGTAGGGAATAATCAACAAGAAATTATAATGTAGTTCTAACATGGGTAACTCACTAACTTCACCAAAAAGGTCAAAGTTTGCGCAGCTACTGATCTGTTGTTTGGATTTATGCATTGATATAGAATATAGATTATTTTTTATTTTTATTTATGCTTTGTGGTTACAATTTTATTTATCTATGCCTCAAAATTGACTGGGACTGTGATGTAATTAGATGTGTGCATTGTTGGTGTTGCACGGACGCCTATTGGGTCCCTAAGTGGTTCTCTTTCAGCTCTATCTGCAACCAGATTGGGATCAATAGCCATTGAGGGTAAGTTTCATTTGAATTTCATATAATAAGTGGATGATTAAGTATGCAGAGTCATTATTAAATTTACTCTTATTCTTGACAAATTTTATAAAATTATTTCAATTTTATTCTTGTTAGTTCCCAGTTTATGGATTGGTTATTTTTTGATTAGTCTAAATGGTGGTTTACACACTAAGACAACTTTATCTAATACTTTGCAGCTGCTCTTAAGAGATCTGGCATTGAACCTGGAATGGTCCAAGAAGTATATTTTGGAAATGTTTTGAGTGCGAACCTGGGTCAAGCCCCTGCTAGACAGGCGGCACTAGGTGCAGGGATACCTAATTCTGTTATATGCACTACAATCAACAAAGTTTGTGCATCAGGAATGAAGGGTATGACGTGTTTTGACTTGTAAATATAACTGGCAAATACTGTGTAAGATTTTGACATCTAACAGGGACAGTGTTCTAGGGCATTCTAAGTGCGTCTTTCTTATCTTAACTTCTTACATCTTTTGGAAATCTAATAAATTTACAAATAAAAATTTATGTTTTCTAAATCTTTACTTCTATTAAGATTGTATGGTTGGAAGATTAGACTTACAAAGAATTGTTTTATTTGTTTTTAGCAACAATGTTTGCTGCTCAGAGTATCCAGTTAGGCAGCAATGATATTGTTGTGGCTGGAGGCATGGAAAGCATGTCAAACGCCCCTTATTACCTCCCTGATGCCAGGTATATGATTTTTGAAGCCTGCTATTGTATACTTGTGTGTTCTATCCTATTGATCTGTGCTGTGAATGGATAATTGGAATTAATTTGCTTCTCTCATAAGGCTTGATTTACTGCCAATGCAATGAGAGGAACCTTATTTTTCGATTTCTTATATACTTCTAATAGAAAGGGGTATCGACTTGGACATGGAAATCTTGTCGATGGAATGTTAAAGGATGGACTCTGGGATGTTTACAATGACTTTGGCATGGGGGTATGTGGGAGTTATGTGCAGATAAATATATTATATCAAGAGAAGATCAGGTATTTCTCATCATGTTATTTATTTAGCAAAATTAAAGTTATTTTTACATTTATTTTAATTTGTGATTTTGGAAATGACCAATGAACATTTTGTGTTGGTCCCAAGTAGTATTTGCAATGAATATTTTATTATTTCTTTAGACTCTTATGGAGGAATTACTTATTAGTTGTGTTCTTTATATAAAGCTTCAGTCTATGTGGAGATCAGTTTCAATTATTGCGATTAAGTAGGTAGATGAAAATGGTGGTTTTCTTACTGTTGTAAGCTACCATCTCTTTCATGTCCTCTATCAACAGATAGGCAACATTGGAATGCATATGCTCTTTTCTCATTTTTCTAAGCAAACAAGTCCCTATTTCAGCATTTTTCCCTCTTTCAATAGTTCCAGTTTATGAAGTTTCCACAGACACCAATTTTATTTGAATTTTGACCCATCCATGGAAAATGGAAATTGTGGAAATCATTTGTTACATTTCTCTGATGCCCAATTATTTGCAGCTCATTCCTGTTCCAGATATAAGTTGGGAAGAAAGTAGTTATATTGGTTTGCTAGGTATGACTATCAATACCATCAACAGAATAAGATAACATTTAGCATAATTTGTCCTTTTGTATTTAAAACCCACGTACTGACTAGACATGCAGACCCTTGTCATTTGTGGATATTAATATAATTTGTATGTGTAGTTGCTTAATTTTCTGTAAATCTTGTACCATGAGTATTTCATTGTGAACATGGTCTGGATTGAGTGTTTCCATGTTCTTGAAGAAATGAACTTGGATGTAATTTTGTGTGAATTTTTGCATGGTTTGTCCTCTTTTTAGTTTATATTTCATGAATATTAACATATATTTACAGCCTTTTCAGATGTTGCATCTTCAGTGAATTTTATAACTTGGAGCTATTCTTTGTTGTGGTGTGTGTGTGTGACCCTTATTGTATTGCAGTTTTCCATCACATATAACATTTATAGTACCTGGTACATTAGTACACTAGCATCTTTATGAACTACTCTTCATGTTGTGGAATAAAGTAGTTTTCTAAGCAAGAATTTTGTTTTATGGTTTAAAATCAAGCAGCATATGACATGTTAACAGCTTTGCTTTGATCATGCACATTGTAACTTATGTCGGCACATGCAAAATGCATACGAGAAGATAGGTTTTACTGTAGTATTCACCATGGAAGACTAAGCTGTAGATTTGTCAGCACCATTTCTTTGTGTTCTCTCTTTATGTGCTCTATTTAGATAGGATTATGCCAACAAATTGCTTGATATTGGCATCAGGATAATTATGCAATTCGGAGCTTTGAACGTGGAATTTCTGCCCAGAATGGTGGTGTTTTTGAATGGGAAATAGTGCCGGTATGACTGTATTTGTGAATAAATAACTATTGGCAATAGCTTCAAACATTTAGCAGCAGTGTCCCTTCTATTTCTATCATGTTTATATTTGTTGGTCTTTCTGAATCGGATGTGCAGGTTGAGGTGTCAGGAGGACGGGAAAACCATCTGTGATTGTTGACAAAGATGAAGGCCCAGGGAAGGTTAGGCTTCTCAAGATCTATAGAATTCATCTAAGAATAAAATATAAATGTTAAATGGATTGATAAAATGCATCTAAAGAAGTTCTCTATATTCTGAACTCGTTTGGTGCCAGTTTGATGCAGCAAAGCTAAGGAAACTTAGACCTGCTTTTAAAGAAGCTGGAACTGTGACTGCCGTAACGCTTCAACTATTAGGTTGAATCTCTCTCTCTCTCTCTCTCTCTCACACACACACACACACACACACACACACACACACACACACACACCCAACCCACACCTGCAACCCACCCCCCACCTGCACACTCCCACATGCCCACATGCCCCAATATATTTTATTCTTTATGTCATCCACAAAAATTTAATATTCACACATACAGAATTAATCAACATATCAATGTTTACTTGTAAGTTTGTCAAATTTTACTCAGATGCATAATAAAAGATGATAAGAGTAGAAATCAACCTTCTGGATCATTGTAGTACCAAAGATCGTAAACTCTTTTACATTCTATGGTTTCCAAGTACCACTTATGCTCCCCAATTTCTCACGTACATAAGGCTTGGCATAGAACAAACCTTGAGAGAATTAATCATACGAGCAGAGCTCAAACATTCATGTTATATTGTAGCGTGCCATAAGGTAAATTTGTGACAAGGGTAAAGCAAATGCTGAGATGCATTGAGTCTTAACATTCTAATTTTGTTTTTCAAGTAGGTATTATAATATATAAAGTTTCTTCAAACATCATTTATTTTATCTTTTTAGTGGCATTCATCAATGTTTGATTGCCATTAGACACTTTATTCACCCAACTATTTTTCTAGAAAGCTTACAGTAGTTGAAATGCTAGGAATTGGTAATCATTTCTAGGATATATATTGTGCGATAACTATTTTAGCAATGTTTTGGACATAAACATGGCAAGGTAGAGGCAATAGTTCAATTAAAAGAAGCTTCTTGTAGACTGTCATGCTAGTGGTAGTCATTGTTATCAATGTATTGTTAATTACATGTTTTGTTAACTGACCATTATGTTGTCAATTATTGTATCATCCATATAGGTAGTACTGTAATGACTCTCTTTAGTATGTTCACTTGTTGATGACTGTGTTTAACCCACAAACAAAGGAACATCAATCACAGTATAGTAAATGCATAGTACCATGCAGCTAACCTGCATAAAACGTGGGAACGTGTACTAATTTCCAAAACAGGAATGCCTGAGAACATGACCCCCAAAAATGGGGGAAATGGGGATATGTGGAGAGAGAGAGAGAGAGAGAGAGAGAGAGAGAGAGAGAGAGAGATGATTTATATAGTGCAACTTTCCATGTCAGCCTTCATATATGAGGCTATATGTTCTGAAATGCAACATGCAGTAAAGACAAATCCAATAACATATCCGTTTCATCTTCATCATCGTCATCAAAAATAAAACAAGGTGCCTTTTCAGTAGAACCAGAGCATGGATTGGAAGAAGAGGCAGCTCCACTTCCACTTGCATCACTACCAATATCAAGAGCAGCAAGAGAGAGTTCCATGTTTGTGCATTTTGGATCCACATCCGAGTCTTTATGAGACCCACGTGTATATTATTCACCTCTATGAGGCACAAGGCATACATGAAAGAGACATTAAAGCATGTGAGAGCAAAGCGGTACGTGCTGCTTGTATGCAAGCTAAGAATAACCTATAGAATATCCTCTCTTCTCAATAATATAGGTTACAATATAAAGGGGGCCATTCTAGGTCGCACACAAGAGGGTTGTAAGGTGCTAAAGTTGTGGATTTAGAAGGCAGCGATCCACTCCCTATCAAAGATGTATGGTTCCAAAGCCTAAGCCTAAGATACAAGTCTAATATCCTGATTGTAAGAGGATTGTAAACAACAAGAAGATATCTATGCTAGGGTTGTAAACATGGGTTGTAGGGATTGATAGGTTGTAAAGCCCAAAGGGCAGATTGTAAGGTAAGGATTGATAGATAATAATACAATAGATTAAGAATATGCTACTCTATTCTAACCTATATACATGACCAATCAAACAATCAATTAAATCTGAAAATAACATAAAGGAAAAGAGAGGTTATAGATACTTACCTTCATGCAAACACCATTGGCGCATTAACTTCCCCCTAGGGTTAGCAACACCTTATGAGAGAGTTGATGTGGGGACCACAAGATGGATAGGAAGAAGACCTAGGTAAACCACTCGTTAGAGAATTCAAAAGCTTGGTAGACCACATTGAGTGCAGCTCCTAATTTTGAGTGCCCTAGACCCAATGCTCCAAGAGTAGACCTCCAAAGATAAGTAAGACCAACTTCTAAACCTTTAAGATCTTTAAGAGTTGTGTGGCGAGTGCAAGCAGATTGAATGAACACCGATGTGTTGTTAAATGTACTCAAATGATGCCTATAAATAGGGAACATGATTATTTAATAGAGCTCTCTATAGTCGTCAACATCGACCATTGTCAAGAATGCAAGTGAGATGATATCAACCATGGTCGATGTCGTCGGCTCTAGGTACTAGCATATGATGGGGTCCTAGAAAAAAGGCTCCAGAGATGGAGGAAGACTTTGGAGCTGATAAAAAGTGATCTAATGGAGGTATAATGATCGTAAGTGGATAGTAAGATGATGTTGTAGAGGTTGTAAAGGATGACCGAGAGGTGTAAAGGTTAGAGTGTCTAAGGTTTCATGGATTGCACATCAAGGCTCTCTCACAAGTATTGCCACTAACTAGGCCACCCCACTCCTAGTATACCTTGTGGGATACAACTCACGGGAGGTTAATTCACCCATGGTGCTTGTGAAGTTAAGATAAGATAAGATAAATATATTAATGGTCGAAAAAATGACCACAAAAGTAGGTCAAAGGGACTGCAAAGTACACATGTGCCAATACAAAGCGGGAAAACCAAAAGGTTTCCAAAAGAAGTACAAAGCAAAAAGCAAAAGAAGAGCCATAGAAAGGTAGAAGAGAGGGAGAAGGCAGAGCTGGAAAGAACAATCCATGAACCCAAACCGAGGGGTGGAAATGCCCAAGAAGGCCCAAGGGAGGCAATGAGGAATGCTTATTAGGGAGTGGTAGACCCAACTCTCCTAACATTTGAGGCTGATTGAAAGAAACTCTAGATAGAATGACGATTGGAAGAGGAGGCGATGAGATGCTAAGGCTGCCCACCGTCTCTTGTATGGAAAATGTGGTATGCCGTAAGGACTTGGTGGATCTAGACGCCTCTCGATGCGAGGAATTAGTATGGTTGCGTTGATGAGATATTGGGAGCTGTGGATGGTCTCCTAAATCATACTAACTGGAGTGTGATGCAGAGTTGGTATCAATTTGGCGCTTAGTGCCTCTCATTGAGGGTAGCATTGTGAAAATGGAAGTGTTCAGCAGGTAGAATTTGTCCGGAAGGGGTCTGAAGAGTGTGCTCACGAAGCCTCGAGCTGCTTGCGTATGTATAAAGCCGTGACACTTCGGTCCTCATATCTGAAGAAGTCAGAAAGAGCCTGGGTCCTCTTGAAGAGGCAGTGAAACCTCCCCGATCTCGTAGTAAATGGGGCAGCGAAAGATGAAGTGTGCTTCCGTCTCGACCTCTTGAAGACTGCAAAGCTGGCAAATCTTGTCTAAACGATCAATTTGGTGATCCATCTCACTCCGAAGCCTATGAGAGCCCACTCTGAACTGGCCAAGGGGATGCGAAGAGCGTGCATCCAATGGCGAAGTGTATACGAGGGCGGACAATAAAACTGTCACTCAACTCCAAAAAGTGCTCAGCATAAAAGGCCATCTTTGGGCGTAACCCACCATGAGGTTACGCCCACCATGAGGGTTCACCCAAGTGTGGATAAATGCTGTAAATATCCTCCCTGATGATCTGTTTAGCTCTTGTTTAGTAGGTAGAAGGTGACCTGGTGCGTCCAAGGAATATCTAAAAGGAGGGAGACGGTCCATCTGAATACCCACGAACTCCAAGAGATCAGAAACCCCAACATACCAACAACAATCACAACCAAATCAGAATCGGCAATAATCTTTGAAGAGAAAAGTAAGAGTGAAAAATAAATTGTATACAGTGCTTAGATAGTGCGTGAAAATGATTTAACCTAATGACAATTACTTAAATGAAATCCTTGTACGTAGGTGTAATTTTCTTGTCTACTTGAAATTTCCAACTTAATGGATTTATGTCTAGCAATAGTGGCAAATAGGTAACAAAGGGAAATGAGAAAATGATTTTTTTTTCTCTTGTATGATTTATAGGGAGAAAGCCACATACACCATTGTTGCAGCTATGTTAGGCGTTGGATGCAGTAGTTTAAGCGCGATAACATTACTTGTAAATGTGAACCAGAGGCACTGCTAAATCCGAATGCTGCTATTTGGTTTGTAATTTATTTGTTATTTTTGAGTTTTTGCAAAAATAACTTTTTTTTTGAAATTAAACAAGTCAATAAATATAGTACCAAAACCAAAATGAACTGTTCCTCTACTTTTTTTTTCAAAAAAGCCCAAAAAGAATATACTGCCAAACTTATAAAATAACTTAGAGCTCTACCTTTGGATTGTACTGTTGTACAATTGGGAAAAAAACAGAGATTGGAGCGTTTCCTGGAAAGAGAATTTTTGTTGCAGATGGAGCGCTGTATGGACTTTATGGAAAACCAATGTCAGAGAAAGTGCGCCACTCTGATTTGAATGCCACTTATAAGATAGGTCTGCACTTGAAATGTAAACCATTAGCGCTTCAACTCCAAAGTATATTCCAATGTTTCAATATTGTCAAGAAAGATATCAGCCAACTAAACCAGCACTCATCCAGACAAATGCCAACACATATGTTAGATTTGGGCATTGCTGTATGCTATTCTAACGCACTCTCAGGCCTGCAATTTTAAAAATGCACATTTCCAATGCTTTTATCACTGCCAACAATTCAGCTCCCATGTGAGGTGTACTCAATTTCAGTGCTCCAGCTTCAATGGAAATATACTGCTGTAGCAAGGACAGTATGGCCCACAAAATAAAATAAAATTAATTCGTGATGAGCCTGGACTCAGTTGTACAGCTGTTGTATGGCTGGGCAAAATATTGGAAATGGAATTTACAGCTGGTTGAGGAGAATGGAGTAGAAAAAGATTGAATGAGCTGTGGCTCTGATACGTACGTGTTGGTGGGAAAATTTGCACTGGTGCAAATTGTCAACAGTTCAGGGGACAAGAATTCCCTCCTCTTTAATAGGGAGGTTCCCTTATTTAAAACCATAGATATTTACAATATCCACACTATTACTGTCTTGATTTGGGGTGTTGGTTGCCTCGTACAGATGTGCTAGATGAAATTCATAAAAGAGAGAGAGGTGTCTGGATTTGTTTGGGAAGAGAAAAAAGGGGTGACAATATTTTCTGAAAGCAAACGAAACAGATCTTAATTTACTCATGCATGTCAGTAACTTAAAGAATGTGCAATATTATATAACAAAAATTCTTGCCCAGAAATTAAATATTGACACAAAGTTCAGTAATTCATAAAAGACAGAATGAACACAAAGTTTCAAATTTTATTATGTGTAATTGCAACACAAAAAAATGGGTAGGATTGAAGGAGATAAAGGAACTCTCTTCTGTATTCAGTCTTTCTTGTTTTTACAAAGATCAACCAACTCCTTTTTACAAAGGAGATACCTTTTATAGGCAAAATGGGTAGTAACTACCTCAAAATAACTAATTGTTATTTAACAATTACACTTTGCTTAATTAAGTCACTTAAGTGACTTTTACACTTTAACAACTCAAAATGAAAAACCAAAAAGTGCAACGCAAAAGTATAGGAATTAGATTTTGCTAGAACTTCAAGAGGAAAGCTAGGCAGTTGAGATTTTGAGTTTGAGCACGTGTATCTTGAACTTTATTAGTAAAATGTCAATATTTGATTCTCTTGGGATCACGGTGTTTGCCAAGTTGTTCATCTAGCTCCCAAAAACATTCTCCATTTCAAAATTTGTCCCACCAAATTGAGTCAAATTCTTGGAGGCTTCTACCACCACATTGTTTAATTTTGAACAATTCTTCTTTAACCATCTTATTGAATTGTTCTTTGATTTCATCCACTGTATTCCTTTGAGAGGAATCATCTCGAAAGAGGTCGCAATGAAGGGCTTTGAAATCAACAAAACATTCCGCCTTTAAAGACTCACCCTTTTGAATGAAATTCTGCAGATGAGTTGAAGCTTCTTCTAGAATCTTGAGCCTCCATTCCACACCACGGGACCAAGTTTGAGAAATATTATCCTTTGAATTATAAAAAATCTTTTCAAACATGAGGTTTTTTTTGTTAGTTACTGCCATGATCCTCAAATTATGTTCAGTGCCCACCTTGAATGCCGAAGCGGACACCAAATCTGGATTCACAAAGCCCCAACCGCTAGAAGCGGTCGAGCTACTCTTTTTAGCACCATTTTTATTTAAAGGACAAGAAGCTTGCAGATGTCCTGGGTTTTTGCAGGATCTGCATCTAAAGGTGGTATTTTCATAATCCAACACCTGTGAATGCTGAATTTTCCAAATTTTAACAGTATACGATCTAGTAATCCTTTACTCAGATCAATTTCAACACAAATGCGAGCATAAGTGCACAACCCTGAGTGAGTTCTTTCCAAATCTTCTTTAATAAACTTTCCCAAGACATTGCCAATATCATCTAGGGCATACCATAGATGCAGAGGAAGGTTAGGAAGCCTTACCCAAACCGGCGTTTTGGTAACCGAATGGGTATTCGAGATCAAATTCTGGAAACCAAGGAGTCAAATACAAACCGGCATTACCCCAGAACCAAGGTCCTTCCAGATAGGCAACATTGATAATCCTCGGTTTCTTTGAAATGCACAATAAAGAAACCCCTGGAACAGAGAGATATTTCACACTTGTTGGACCAGTTTTCAAAGATCCACTGGTATAATGCGGTAGAGGAAGGCCAAAGGCCATTGAAGCGCCGATCACAACATCCCGAGCAAGAGTCTGATAGTATTCCTCCACCTCGGGGTTTTTAATCTCTAAGGCTGGGATTTCTTTAGCCAGATCAACCAAGTAAGCCTGGTTTCCACTAGTATAGCCATCTTGATTTCCTAGTATATCCTTGGAAGAGGTTGGCTTTGAGGTAGAAGCACCGACCCTGCTTTTCTGAGCGGCTCATTGTTTTTCCTTCCAGCCCCAAGGAAATCCGCATCCTTGGCCAAATTTTGTGGATTCGGATTAGGGTTTGAAGCATGCTTCTCCTTCTCCCTATGTGGTCTCCCTATAGTCCATTGTTTGTCCCTTGCTTCGTGGGAACAATGGTGAATCTTCCTTGTAGAGCTGTTGGTTTCCCCTGCCATGAAGTAATTACCCTCGCTAGACCTGATTTCGCTTTCTCCATTCTTCGCAAAATTTGAGTTTTTCGCTGCCATCACATCTCTTTTTCGCCCCAAGATCGACAAATGGTATTTGTTAGAATCCAACCCTTTATACTAAATTTTGTAGTCATCTCATTGGAAAAGAAGGCCTGTGATGCATTATTGGGTTGGAATTAGTTGATAGCAGCCAAAGCTGACCATAAATTGGGGAAAAAAATTAATTTTATTGAAAATAAATTCAAAAGTATTTCATAGATTTGAAGAATCGGGAAGTGAGTGAGAAATCAACCGCAATAGAGTTGTCAGACCCAGACTTAAAAGAAAACTGTGTATGGAAATCGAGGTATGATTGAGCAAAACGATGGAGGAGGTTGGAGTTGCAATCATGCTCCAAGGACAAGACGAACTCCCTCAATGGCGTGTTCATTGGTAGATGGAAGACTATAAAGTGGCCCAGTCAGATTTCAATAGTGTTGAAATTATGGAGAAGAACAAAGAAAAAGGCTTGCAAAGAGACGACCTGAAACAAAAGTTGCTGAGGCCAAGCGCCCTTATGAACTGTCAACATCACAATCTGCTTATCCACCTAAATTTATAAAGTACAATGCCAAGGATGCAAAGTTTGCTGATAAGTTGGCCCACCATTTTGAAAACATAGCAGACATAAAGTTCAAAGATCCAATTACAGTGAGAATGAATGCGGGATCTAAAGATAAAATTATAATAGGTGAAGTATGACCTTTTGAAAACCTGTTTTGAAGTAAGGTTGGATGAAAATACGCTTTCCCTGGATGGATAGTCAGTCATGTCACATTGGCTGACCGAGGCTATATTGAGACAAAAAAGTATTGTCGTGACCGATAATTGGGGCACTAGTTTTAAATTGAGGGCAATTGTGTTAAAAAGATGAGGAAGTAGGGGCATGATAAATATTTGAGGCACAAGTGTTTCATGTTAGGGAACTAATTAAAAAGTAGCGATAGTCAAAAAGTAAAAGCAGGACAATTTAAAGTACTTCAGATATGGCATTTAAAATCCACCCAACAATGAATAATTGGGTAGAGCAATTAGTGGATGTGGATGGTACAGGGTGTTTCAGTGCAGTGAGTGAATTCAAATTAAACTTATATTGGTTGACGATAAAAAATATTGATGGGATTAATATTGAAAGGCCACATCATAAAAAGAGAAGTATGGTGGATGAAGGAAAAAATAAAATAAAATGACGTACATTTTCTGTCAACCCTGATGTATGCCCATTTTCCCAACGGCTGTATGCTCTTCCCTTTAATTTCAGACTGTACAGCCTCTATCTCAAGTGTCATACATCCACTGTTTATAAGCCCCTGTGCTGTACATACCATTTTCTGTCTCTGTTGCCATCGATCATGAGTTTTCACTTTTTACTGTATATTTTAGCAAACCCACCATACAACCTTGTTCATTTTCTGTTGTATGGTTTATTGCTGTAATCTTAGTGCCGTTGTATGGTTAGTTAAGACCTGATTTCCATATTTGCACAATCTTTGTACCTCACAGCAAGAGGAATTGCTGTAAAAGCCGATTTTTTTAATTTATGGTTGTTGGATTTGTGGGTATTTATAAGCGCATATGAAGACCACAGTTTGGTATGGACAAATGAGCCTGGCACTTTGATTTAAGCTTCAGATTTTTGCCAGGGTTTCTGAACATCAAGCAACATGATTCTCTACAACAGCAACAGCTCTTCTAGGAATCTCTTTAATCTCCTTTCTTCCCTCTCATTTTAATCCTGTTGTCTTTGAGTTGTGTCAGAAGAGACTTTGACCTGTTTTTACAAAAATGGACAATGTACATATATTGTCATTGTTATCAATGATTATTATATATAGCTGACATTGTTATGTTAGTTATTGTATTGTTGGCATTAGTTAGTATTGTAACCAGTGTTTTAAAAACCATTCCGGTTCCGGTTTGGTTTGACCGGTTCATTAAAAAAAATTGCAAACCATTAGAAAAACCAAACCAATGACCAGTTCTGTACAGAACAAACCGATTCAGTACTGAACCGTCCAGTTCCGTCTTGATGAACTGGTCAAAGTCTGGTTTGATCCCGATGAGTTTCATACTGGATCGGTTTGAACTAGTTGAGGGCAAGTTTAGAATTAAAACATTTTTTTTTCCAATTTTAGCTTTTAAGTTACTTTTTTCCAACCCTAACCCTAAAATGATGTTATATAGACCCTCATTGTTTATGGTATATACATGGCTATGAGCTTTGGATATTTTGTCTCTAATGGCATGTAATCTTTAAATTATATATTTTATATGTATTTTTAGTAAACCATTTGGAACAATGGTTAAATGATCTCGTCTTCATGCAATACAACCTTCGGCTAAGGCGCAACCAATTACTGAATAGGATACCTAATACAGATCCCATTGTCTTGGATGATATTGATCCAACCTCATAATGGGTAGAGGAGAGTCACCTAGCGACGAGTTTGATCCCGATGACTTGGGGTGGATGGCTTTGGATGATGAACCACTAGTAGCACCAGACATGGCAAACACTAGCCGTGCTACTACAACTATTGTAGATGTCCCTGAGGAGTCCGATGTGTTTGAGCCAAAGGAACATGATGACATTGATGAGGATGAGGATCCCATTCTTAGCAGTGGTGTTGAGTTTGATGATTGATATCAAACATGTAGTAGCTTGTAGCATATTATTTTTTGGACTCTATAGGCCATTTAAAGCCTCATTGTTTATGTATTTTGTTTCGGATATGTAGTGCACTCGGTGCCATTTTACTATATTTACCCTTACATGGTATATACATGAGCAAACTTTGCATATTTTGTCTCTAATGGTATGTAATCTTTAAAATTGTAATATTTTATGTATTTTTTAGTAAACCGGTTCATCGATTTTAAACCATCCAATTCCGGTTCGGTTCCGGTCTGACCCTCGGCCGGTTCCGATTTTTAAAACATTGATTATAATGACTCCCTTAAGTATGTTCGGTTGTTGACAGTTGTGTTTAACTGACAACCATTGGATCTTCTTGTCATATAAATAGCCTGAGGTATGTTGGGTAAAGTCATGTGTGTATTGGGTCCTCCTGTACCGAGAAAACTGTATTGAGCACCATGCATGGAATAGTGCTCATGATTACTCCCATATTCTTCTAGGCTGGATTGTATTTACCATTCTGTGATTGATGTTCCTTTGGTAGTGTACTTTGTATAGTAACCATGGCCCACCGATTTAATTCTGCAATTGCAGGAACAATTCTAAGTGAGATCTTCACAAAGCTAATATATGTCTTCGAGAAATGGAAGAAAATGCCAGTTATGGTTACTAAAAAAGGAAAAGCAGAGAATGCAGACTAGGATGTTGTATTTGTATTCACTTTTAACAAGTTACTTAGTTCTTGATTGCTTTTCACAGCCTTGTTCAGAGTTAATTCCTTTGAGGCTTTAACAACTCCTAAACTGCGAGTGCTTGAGTCGATCAAACCAGAAGGGTCCCTTTATGAGGAACAGTAGAGCTGCTCAATAAAACTTGAGAAGGTGATTGAAAAATCACAATCTCTTGAGCATATGGTGGATTTTGGTTTTCCGGTCCATGGTAGTGGTGTGGTTAGATTAAGGCCGTGGTTAGAGTGAGGCCATCTGTCACCAGTCAGCACAAAATTTACACAGAAGGTAATAGATTTGTTAAAAAGTGTGGTATGTGACAAATTCAAGATAGGTGCCTTGAGATATCTCTCAGCGTTTTTCAGATAGATACATTTAAAATATATCTACAAGTTATAGTTTAGGAACAATCTTTTTTTGCACGTAAGCACTCTTAGCATAAGGCTTCAATTACATGATTTTTATTTAAATGTGTATAATTCAAGCTAGTATTAGGTAAATTTCAACCTTTGTATGTTAAATATTATCTTTTATAGGAAATTTGTACTGCCACATATCATCTTTACAAGAAATGCCTAGTGGAAGGCTAAATTGGATGACAACTTCAACTAAACAATTGTGGAGTGCGCTGTACACAATTGCTGGTCCGTTTAAAGTTTTCATTCATCTTTTTGCATGAAACGTGGTTGCTATGGCATCAAAGATCTTGCGTATCTAATTGTAGGAACTCTAGTGATTAGATTTTTCACATATTGGTGTTTAATCTGGCCCTAGTTTTTGCTGTTGTAGTCCAAAAGTGATCGAGATTGTACTGATAAAAGCTTGGCTAAGTTTATATCCTATAGGACTCATTTCCAGGCTATGTATGTATTTAGGTTTGGGTGGCTTGCTGGGAAATAGATAATGGTAGACCCTTGCTCAAACAAAATAAATTTAATGGCGCATTTGATTATTTTGACTTATTAACCTTATGCTCTTTGATTCTTCTCTTGCAGTGATGGAGCAGCTGCTCTGGTTTTAGTGAGTGGAGAGAAGGCATTGGAGTTGGGTTTACAAGTTATTGCAAAGATAATAGGTTATGCTGATGCTGCACAGGTGTTTCTCGTTCTAAATTGTAAATCTTGTTTGTAACTTCATTTCAAAGATGTACCCTTGCAATGTGTTGGCTGAGTGTAGATTTATGTTGCAGGCCCCTGAACTATTCACAACTGCACCAGCTCTAGCCATCCCAAAAGCTATTTCTAAGGCAGGCCTGGAGGCTTCACAGATAAACTATTACGAGATAAATGAAGCATTCTCTGTAAGTTTAATTGCCAGAAATGCATTGTTTGCTACAACATACCAGTGAAAACCTTGGTGAATATTGCCATTGGGATATTTTATTTTTGAGATTTGATGTATCTCTCTTTAATTGTCTTTATTATTTAGTGAGCTATTCATTTTAACATTTTGCCACTTTAGAGTTAAGATGCTAGGTGGAAAATGAACACACTTTATGCAATTTCACCCGATGTTTCTGCAGCCACAGTCAACTGAGTTTTACACCTTGGAATGTTACGTATCCTGTTTAGACTGACTTTACTATTACCATGGGTATTGCACTGAAGAGAGCTTAATTTGTGGTGCAAATTATGAAAAGAATAGAACTCTGTTCTGATTAAGTTCACGTTTTGCAGGTTGTAGCTCTTGCCAATCAGAAGATACTTGGCCTTGAACCAGTAAGTTCTCTTTCAAAATAACTTGCAAACATTGGTGCAAATGGCATCAACAGATTGTACATGATAATTATAAATTACCATTATGAAAGTTAATTTAAGGTTTTGTGTGCTTATTAACGTAACTAAGAATTGAGATGCTCAGTTCATGTGTTTTGTATAACTGAATAGTGACTCTGTCAATTTAAGAATATTACTATTAAGGCATTTTGGCTCCAGATCATAATTTGAAACCTTATTTTATGTCACCTGCAGGAAACTCTGAACGCACATGGAGGAGCTGTATCTCTGGGGCATCCACTTGGGTGCAGTGGTGCTCGCATTATGATTACACTTTTGGGGGTTTGTATCTTACATAAAATGTTTGGTGATTCATACGTTAGAACACATGATGCTTGTTGCTTTTTTGGGTGATAGTGCCCAAGATCACCTACATCATCTCCATTGTTTTATTTTAATATGTTATAACTTGATAAGCTAACTGAAAAATATTCTGATAGGTATTGAGACAAAGAAAGGGGAAATATGGAGTTGCAGCAGTCTGCAATGGTGGTGGCGGGGCATCTGCAGTAGTTATAGAGTTCATGTAAGCTAATGTAAGGCCTCTTTCTTTGGTAAAGATAGGGGCAATTTCTTGCATTTATGTAAAATATAAACTCAATAAGAGAATAGCTAGCTTAGTTGGGAATCTTCTATTCTTACTTGTCCATACTGTGTGTTGCTATCTTCGACTTCTAAAGGATGTTTTCCTTTTTCCCATATCCTCATTTTGTAATGAAGTGGTCCCCTTTCTCTTTTCTTGGCTTTGTCTGACTCTGTTGACAATTTACAATTGCAGCCATTACTTGAATGAAGGGCGATGCTTGTTGTGAGGATGTGCTGTACGGAAATTCAGGCTTGGAGGCAACATTTTAAGAAATTAGTAGTTAGTGCGGTCTCCAGTTTACTTCCTCTCCACGACAATCAATGCTTGCCATAGTCATTGTCATGGTAAAATGTGGTGCCTGCCTGAAAGAATAGGCATAAGAATGTTTCCATCGTCAAAGTTGATATTTACATTTAGTTAAACTAGCTCAAATAAAAATCACTGTTTCAAAAGTCAGATTTCAATCAAAGCATTGAGTCGTCACAAAATCTAACGAGTTATCATTGCTGTGAAGACATTTGATTGTATTTATCACAGGGAAAAATATTATTATCATTATTATTATGGATGGTGGTTTCTCTTAAAATTTTGAATTTTAAGAGTGTTCAACATCATTTTTATTTAAGTATTTCCTTTATTCCTCGCCACTGTGTATCCATTATTTTAAAGATAGTTTCCTATTTTATGGATGTATGTCCTTATTTTGTTAGAAATGCCCCTGCGAATGCAAGGTCTATAACTATTTTTCACAACATTTATTGGGAAAACCTCCACATAGAAGGGAGGGGTTAGCATTGTCAAGTAGATACCACACACGTGCCTGCAAGCCTGTGAACCTGTTACACTACAGCTTACTCATGGGGTTTATAATTGTTCCCTTCAAGAATCTGCTACCTTATATGTAATACGTTTTGTTGAAACCTGTTACTAGCCTAAAATTCAGGGAGCTGTAATATTTCTACTAATAAATACTTGGGAATTAAGATAAATTAAGCTGCGAGTGTTGGCAATTCAAGCCCGTACCAGAAATATTATTCATTGATTTAAAAGGTTATTTATACATATTCAAATATTGTTGGGATCCTGCAGTCCCGCAGCCACTTACTTAAAATACTTTCACTAAGCTCAAAACTTAACTTTTTATCGGATAAGTGTGATAACCAGTCAACAAGCTAACAAGCCAAATATAATTTAATAAATGACATAACATTCTCCCTTTATTACATCGTAGTTCCAAAAGTGGGAGAGAATACACATGAGTCGGGACATACACACTTCATCATACTTAGTATCAGTCAAATGAACAAGGACATATTCATTAGTTTATTGAGAATTATAAAAACACATGAAATTTGACAGTGTGCAGTCTAGACGAAGTTGTGTGAATAGGGGCACAACTGTTTATAACTTGCCTGTGTGGATAGCGACACACTCAATTGTTTGCTACAATACATTTTTAACTGAACCTCACACTTACATAAATAGGGGCACGCTCAACTGTTCATAACCAAACATATTTACAAGCAATGACATACTCATCCGTTTGTCATACACAATAGTGGGAATGGTCTAACTACACAACTTCAGTGGAAACTGGTCTCACTGAACAAAAACAGCAGTGGGTATGAGCCTTGGTATCTGATCCTTAGCTGGAGTTGGGTCTCATATCAAATTTTTCAGGTGGGATGGCATCACAAATTGCATCCTTGAAGTGGGCATTGAGAGTCACTGAAAAACTCATCTTAGTAAAAAATGACACTTAAGTAGCAGTCCAAACTTTTAGCTCAGCAAACGAACATAAGATGGGAAATTTTCCACTATCCTCTTGAACACAGCTCACTTGGGAAGGTCGATCTTAATGTCTATGTGGACCGCAACACATTTCATGGAGCTCTTTGACAGTTTCGGTAAATTCTTTAAAAGGTATTGGCAACATGGAGTGCATCTACTGATAAGTGCCCTCCTCCCATCAATAAAATATACTTGAGGATGTTGTGTAACTTATAATGCATCTGTTTATAATGGATTCAGGAAGACAACTCCATAAAAGTATTTGATTAATAATTTTTTTGGTATTCAATTGCGCAGTTTAGAGTCAATCTACATTTGACCCATTTGAACCATCGTGGAAAAACACCACTTCCATAAAAGTACGTTTATGAAAAATAGAAAAAACAATTAAGTCCAACTGTTTATAAGAGTTGTAGAAAATCCATTTAAAGGATGTTTCAAAAATGTTATATTTGCTCATTCTTTCAAAAAATTTAGCTTAAAATTTCATCTCAATTTATAAATGTGGAAAAAGGTTTTACTATAACTAACCATAAGAGATTTGCAATATAGAGCTTATAGTCCAAAAACCTTGGATACGAACTTGGACACAATCATTAGATTATGAAGGCTTGCCCTTTAGATGCCATAAAGTGTTTTGCAATGGGCATACCGCTGATGTTTGTGGAGTAGAAATCATGAAAGAATATTTAAAAAACAATTGGTGGAAAAATGCCCTTCCCACAACACCTAATTTTCGAAGCCAAAGAGGAGTCAAACAAATCAGAGATCTAGATGATTTTGTCTTGGAAACCCCTCTTTCTCCGCTAAAGTCTAGTTGTTGAATGCGCCAAAGAATCTCATTCTGTGGTCTGGTGGCATTAAGAAAGATACAAAGAAGATAATGAATCACATATACCAAATCCTCGCTGTCCCAACTTGGATCTATGGAGGATAAGGAAAATACGCCTCCTTGTTTCAATACCCAAAGAAAATAATCACGAGGCGGCTACAATAAAATTGGATTACGAAATGCGTAAAAAAATAAAAATTATTCTCCAAGAATACCGCTTCTAGCCTCGCTAGTTTCTGGTCTTTGCTTATGGCTTTGATCATCAATGTTTCACTTTCTTTGTCGAGCAACCAATTGATCCCATGATCGGGCTTTCAGAAATCATTGTTTTTCTCGCTGATTTGTAGTGCACGCCTGTCTTGAGTTTTATTTTGTGCGGTTTTTTCCTCTTCTGTTTCTTTGCTCTTGTGAGTTGGGCCTTATTTGTTCACACATCTTTTGCCACAGTTTCCATTTCCAACTTCGAGTCGGAAAATGGCTTTTTGAGCCTTCTTGTATAAGGGTATAGTCCCTTTCAAAAATTATATTTGCCAATAATAATAATAAAAAGCATGAGATTTGCAATAAGGTTTTAACAAATATAAATCGTAGAATTAGAAATTCGTAGCTTTCTCTAATTGTATTAATTGAACAACGGGTTTGGCAAGTTCTCACAAAGCCGTCTCAAAACAAGTAAGGAGGAGCCAATAGTGGAGCATGGACCAATAGTGGTGAGGGTATTTGTGAAGTGAGTGACTAGTACATGTACATTTGTCATTCAACATTTGAAAAAAAAGTAGCTAATAAAATGTGTCACATCAAATCACATCAAAAAAGTATCCAATCACATGATGCCACATAAGTGGAAAAAAATACATGACATAATGCCCTACTAATGGTCCACCTTTTTTTTGACTCCTTTGTATGAAAAACTATTTGATTTAAATCCATTTAAAAACCACTTTCCATAAAATAAAAATGCTAAAAAAAAATACCCTTAAATGCCACGATGCAACAACATCATTAGATTAAGAATTTTTTTCTCTGATTTTTTTAAAGGGTTTTTTTTTTTTTCAAAATTTAATGTATTTAAATGTGTGTTGTACACCCTCAACTTGGGTGCACAACCTCATCGGCTCCTCTCCCTTAATGCATCTATGAATATGAGCCCCTTTCCTATAATAAAATAACCTTATAAGGATGTTGGGTAAATTGATAATCCATATTTTACAATGGATTTAGGAATGCTCCATAAAAGTACATCATGGAAAATGACAAAAGCAATTAAATATAATTGTTTATAAAAGTTGTAGTAAAAAGCCATTTATAGAATGTTTGACAATGCTTTTTTTGTTCATTATGTTCAAATTTCAATTTAAAATTTCATTTGGATGTTTCATATGGAAAATAGTTTTACATTAATAATACATTACAACTAATCACAACTAATGCAATAAGGTTTAAACTAATAAGAAAATCAAACCTAATAGCAATAATTGTACAATATAGGAACATGAAAACTAGAATAATTGAAATATTGGAAGGAATTAGGTTTTGGATTGATATACAATTTTTGCTACAAATTTGGAGGTAGAGCATAGATACTTGGATGTTTAAAAAATTAAAAACATGTAAAACATGTTCGAGACATCAAGGCACTAAGGCTAACCATTTTTAGCATCGTAACACTCATTTAGTGGCACAACCTAATCTTCCATTTTTGATCACCAAGATAGCAAAATATAGGTCATTTTAGTAATATAAGATCATAAAGATAAAATAAAAAAATGCTTATGATCTTATATCTTCATAAAAGTATTTGATCACCAATAACAAAAATATAGGTCATTTAGGTAGCATTGAAATCCACTATTTTGATCTTATATCTTCAATTTAGGTCATTTGTAATCATTCCTTGTGTCGTAATAAATGCACTAGTGCACTTGTGTATTTATAGACTTATTGAATTCAAATTAGGACCTTATTGCCACACATGTTGATGGGTGAGAAAATTGACAAAGAGGGGCCACAAATCTTGATGCACCTAAGTCATGGGTCAAAATGGCCCACAAAAGGAACCCAAACCCCTAGTGGTGCGGTGATGGAAAACTAAAATTGTACTATTATGGTTATGGTAAAAATGACTAGAAAAATAAGTAAATAGGCGAGAGAAAACTAGGTCGAAGAGAGAGACCAAGAGGAAGAGGAAGTACACAAGGTCAAATAGAGAGGAACAAACCACGAACAAGAGGATGGCATGGATCTAGGTACAACAACCGAGTTGAAAGCTTCAAAAGACACAAACACAAAGGGAACAAGTTAAAAGTTTCCCGAACAACACAAGAAATATGCCAATAAGAGTTGAATCTAGACCAATAATCAATAAACACACAACTACACTAATATTAAGCAATTAACTAGTCCCATATCGTAAATAGGTGTTTATATAATGCTCCACTTTAATGTGTTTTCATGCATGCATATCAAAGCAAAATCAATCATGCGGATATAAAGTGGTTGTGGTCACCTTTCTACATTTGTGCTCTAGTGTTTGGGGAAACTTTGTGCCCTTATAGAGACATGGAAGTGAATTAATGTTTATAAATTTGCAATCAAGAAACTATTGAAATCTAGGGAATAAATAAAATAGGAACAAAAACTCTTGGTTGTGCTAAAACTATGAAAAAGTATGTGTGAAGTCCATATCTTTGAATATGTATTATGTTGAATCTATTTGGGTGTCTCATGGCACAACCAAGTGGAAAATGATGTGTATCACCATGTGATTGCTTTCACATGAGGAAGCAAAAAGTGTCAAAGAGGTCTAAAGATAAAATAAGTAGAATATATGACTCTTTTTGAGGTGTGGGATGACCACATGAATCATATGTCTCAATATAAATAGATTGCATGCATTATGTGTCAGATAAGCAAAATAAAGATTTGATGTGAATCATAGTAAGATATTTTTATAAAACATTTATATAATAAACGAGGTACCTCCATGCGGGTATGCGTATTGTCATAGTAAATAACGTCCTATGTGGCCCCGATATATAATCCATGTAAGCACAAGTGTAATATACCCCTAAGTGAGCATAAGTTATAATCTATGTAATCATAGGAATGTCAATCCCCTTATGAGCGAGCGAGTTATAATCAAATGTGTAATCATAAGAGGATCATGCCCCATGTGGGCGAGGTGTAATCAATGTAATCAAGGATACATTATGCCTTTAGTGGTGCAAGATATATCAATGTCACCATATGAATAACTTGCCCATATCTATACAAATGATGTGTTATCAATACAAGCACAAAAATCATGTATCATGCCTATATGTGAGAAACATATAATTAGTGTAAGCATAAAGTAGGAGATGACCTTATGCGGGCCATATACCAATGCAAAAACACATATAAGAGTCATTGCCTAAACAAATGCATGATGTTGACCATGACAATGCAAGCAATGACAAAAACATGTTCACATGACAAGGATGGTGCAAAATAAGACATAAGGGAGAGGAGCCAATAATGGAGCATGGACCAATAATGGTGAGGGTATTTGTGAAGTGAGTGACTAGTACATGTACATTTGTCATTCAATATTTGAAAAAAGTAGCTAATAAAATGTGTCACATCAAATCACATCAAAGAATCACCCAATCACATGATGCCACATAAGTGAGAAAAAATCTATGCATGACATAATGCCCTACTAATGGTCCACCTTTTTTCCTTTGTATGGAAAAAAATACTTGATTTAAATCCATTTAAAAACCACTTTCCATAAAATAAAAATGCTAAAAAAAAAAAAATTTAGATTAAGGAAAAAAATCTATTAGAGGGTTTTTTTTTTTCAAAATTTGATGTATTTATATGTGTGTTGTACACCCTCAACTTGGGTGCACAACTGTGGATCATGACAACGCAAAGCTCCTCTCCCTTACAAGGATGGTGCAAAATAAGACATGCCAACATCAAACAAAAATGAGAAAATCCAAGTGTAAGAATGCATATGAGATGTGAATGGGAAAGTACGTAGGGAAAACAATGAAATAGACTATGGAGAAAATAAATGAACAATCAATGTCAAGTGAATGCAAAATCAAACAAGAATGATTAAAGCCAAATGTAAAAAGAAATATGTGAAATCAAATGAAGTAAAGCAAATAAATGATTAGTCAATAATAACAAAAGGAACAATTATAAAATATCAAAGAAGTAAACATCAAGACTCAAAATAGAATATTTGTAAGTGTAGAGAGTTAATTAGATTTTTCAAGGGTTTTCCTTCTAGTGTAACATGGCGATATGTCCCTTGGCCAAATATCTTTGTGATAACAAAAGGAACTATAATTAGGCTTAAAGTTGCCTTTGTATTGTATTTCTTGATTTTCAATATTTTATCTCCCACTTAAAATTGTCTTGTTCTAATATTCTTTCGATAGTCCTTTTAAGGCAATTTTGGTAAACTCAAGAGATGATCAATAACATAAATTTGTGTCTCATCCAACATTTCTAAGTATTCTAATCTTTTTTTCTATAGCAATTATCATCAAAAATATTGTTCAATGAAAATTTCAAGGAAGGAATTTGAAGCTATAGGGGAAATACTATTTCCTCCCATAAAGTAGTGAATAGGTTTCCCCTATATATGTCCTTACACTCACTTAGTCTTCCCATAAGGAATAAAATATCTTGTTATGCCAATCATTAGCATGTTTGTCTACCATATCGTATAAAATGTTGACAATAGCCTTATTGGAAGCTTCTACCATTCCTCAGTGGATAATGATTTGGAAACACATGCTTAATCTTGTATTTTTCACATAATGTTTTGACTATATTATTCTTGAATGATGAATTATTAATAAAATAGACAATGGTATGAAAATATGGAAATGATGTGTCATGAGTAATTTGTGAATATCTTCACTCATGGTGGACTCTTACAATGCAACTTCAACATAATTTGTAAAATACAAAGTGGCTATGATAATAAACTTGTGATCATTTGAGGATGGTTGGTTAATCTTATTAACTAAATGAAATCCCCATAGAAAATTGGCCATGACAAAACAATGGGTTACAACTCTTGATACGAGGCATGAGTAAGGTTGTTATACCTTTGAAATTTATCATACACTTTGTATATGCATAAAAATTTGTTCCAATAACAACCCATTATAGCCAATTTATATGACATGGATTTTATACCAAAATTTCCATCACACTCACTATTATGTACCACTTGCAACTCAATCTTAACTTCTTCGTCACTAATATATCTTAGTAATTACCCATCAAAGGACCTCTTGAAGAGTACATCTCTAACTATGACATATCTAAGGGCATCTTTGTATGATTTCCTTCTATCATTCCTTTGAAACTATGTGGGAATAATATCTTATGATAAGTAATTATACACATTTGCATAATATTGTGAGTTTTCCGTACAAATATATAATGCCACTACTTGTAGAGTCCAAGTTTTATTTCAACATGGTTTATTGTTCCAATATCTTAATAATCAACATAGCATGGTCATATATAGGTTGTTTCTTCTAAGAATACTATCAATCTCAAACTTTTCAAATTTGGCCCTCAAACTATTTATTAATTAGTACAAAATTAATTTTCCTTCTTTGGTTTAGAGGAAAATGTCACATGTTATCCACAAGTTGAGAATATCCACATACTTTGGTAGATTTAACATTTATAATACTTACATACATGGAGTCCTATAATCAACCTCTCATTTTTTTACAATATTGTTGGTACATAAAAACTCATTCTGTTGGGGTGACCGCCGAGGGTCATTTCAACTCAAGCATATGAATTATTTATTCATCTAATGTGTGCTTGAGTATTGTGCAAGTATCTAGGGTTCTATTTTGCATGTACATATGAAATACAATGAATCTGATGCGAGAAAGAGTGAATAAGGAGCGACACTAAGCGACACAGAAAGAACCGGACTCTAAGCTACTCCACCGACATTAGCACTCAAAATAGATGTTAGTGCCCAGTCGGTTGTGTCCTCTCCCACGTGCTCATATCTTGGAGATTTTCATATGACAATTTCAGAATCATAGCTTACACACTCTAGAATACACTTGTTCAGATTAGTCAACAACCTATAATCAGTCTAGATCTACGCTTCTGTTGAGTTATTCTCTAAACTCTATCTATCACTTTTGTATGAACTTTCTTTGCCTAATATTGCTTGTTTATCGCTTTATTCATTTGATCGGCAATGTCTTATCTTAGAGGTAATTTTGTTAGATCATTTAGTGAACCCAACCCCTTTCATGCTTATTTTATCAGATCCCTTTCCATCATGGCTAATACATCTTGTGACCTCTCTACTGAGGATCTCAATGAACTCAATTCTTATCTTGTTGAGCATCTTGAAAAACTAGTTATGTAACTTTTTTCCCGTGAATAAGCCCAAAGGATTGTTTCCTCTATTCCTCTTAGTACCACTATTTCTACTATTACCATGCCTTCTATTCCTCTTTCATACTATATTACCAATGCGGAGCTTCTACCAATGATATTCCTACTTCCACACCTAATCTTAATCTTTCTTCTCCTCTTATTTCACACATTCATCCTAATTCTTCTTCAGATCTCAAGCTCTCGATTCTCTTTATCAAGATTTACAAGTACAAATTTTTCAATCGCAACAAGTAGATTCGCCTTGATCTCCATCCATCGATCCTTCACTTCTTCTTCATAATCCTTAAGTGGAAGTGTCTTTCTATCCACTCCCTACCAATTTTGTTTTACCTAAGTCTCCTCTATTTAATGGCCATGGAGATCCTTAAGAAAATGTTAGATCCTTTCATGTTTCTTTCTTGGACTATGCACGTGATGACACCGTCTTGACCAAGTTGTTTCGTAGGAGCTTACATGATTATCTTTGTGATGGTTCTATGACTTTCCCTTGCATTATGTTAAATCATTTACTACACTTGCTGATTTTTTTCTAGCTCATTTTTCTATGAATATTGGAATAAAATGTCTTATGCACAAATGGATAAAATTAGATAAGAAACTAGTGAACATCTTAGTGATTATGTATGCATTACAAGAATAATATTTCTTAAATGAGTTTTGTCTCCTTACGCAAGAATTTGTGATTTTTATTGTTATCATTCCTTCGTGAGACTAAACTAATTTGTTTGGGAAAACTCAAATATGGTTCTACTTCTTCCGATCATTCTTCTTCTAAATTTCCTAGAAAGGGTCCCTTTAAACCTAAGTCTAATGATGTTGCCCACTGTCAATGTTGTTCATCAAAATTCTAGGCTTCAACTTCAAGCCCCTCGGTGTATATATACACATTGCTTTATCCTCCACATATGTTGTTGCCCTAACTTATTGAAATCAATCTGATTTATATTCCATCCCCTCTCAAGTATGATAATAATAGGCCTTGTGGAAAGAAGTTTAATGAGCATGCACATTGTGATTACCATATATGCAATGGCCATTCTACTGAAAAAGTGTTTCAAGATTTTTCATTAGATTCAAGATATTATTGAAAATAATGACATTTAGTTACGTCCATCCACTTCCAAATATATCAATGAAAATGACAAGTTAAAATATTCAATGACCCATTACCTAAGCATGATAAGTCATCTCCCGAGACATATTTCAATCATACTTACCATGCAATGCCTCCTCTTGACCCTGTTTGATCACCCCCTTGGATTCCTTATTGTACCGTTGATCTCCCATCACTTGTTATCACTTTTAATGATGTTGATTTTCATGCCTCATTCTCCTCCCATAGATTACATATTTATGCTTCTATTAATATTTATGCCTCACAATAATATTATGGTCCTTCCTAAATTCAAGTGTAATGTATGTTAATTATCTTTCTTGTAGTCAATTAGCTCCCTTTATCTTAGATGACACATACATCTCCTACTTATCATGGTCATGTAATTCTTCCCATTATTGTTGAGCATCTTACTATTTATATTCCATTTACTTGTTGGTTCTAATATTATGCATTGTGACATGGTCATAGGACTTCCTTGGCTCTAGGTTGCCAAATTTGAGCCCTATATTGTTCATTTGTTTCTTAAATTCATACAAAAGAGACACCTTATCACTATTTGAGGCATCCCATTGTGGACACATTTTTCATGGCTCCTCCGATCATTCCACATCTAGTTACTCCTACTTCTAGTGCATCTTCTCCCATTTATCATTGCTTTAGCCTCGATACCTCCATGGTATTTGGAACCTTGCTCATCTTACAACACCTTTTACACATCCATCTCAATTTCATTCACACATGGATACTACTCATAAGCTTCATTGCATCTATAGGTCCCATAGCCCACCTCATAAGGGAAGCTCTTCACATAGGTCATATGTTTCACATGCTCCATCTAGACATATTTTGCGCTCTATTTCTCCACATGTTTGGTCTAGATCTATTTCATATACTTGGCCTCATGCACTCTCCTATGACCATTGAGTCCTAGATCATGTTCACATGCGTAGTTCTTTTACATCAACTAATCATGGGCCCTTGCCTAGTTCTCTTATTACATAGATCATTTTGGCATTCACATTTAGGGGCATCCTAATTCCTCCACATTACTCGATGACGAACTCTTGTTCCTAGGTTGATGCTTGGCATTGAGGGTTTATTTAAAAGGACCTCACTTTAAACATACACACATACACACATACACACATCATGGGCATCCTTATTCCTCCCTTCTTGCGATATTTTATTTCATAAATTCACAATAAAAAATATAAACACATTTTTCCTTAGATCTTGATTTGATGTATTCTTTCTTCCTTATACTACTTTATGTTTCACCTTTACTTATCATGTTACTATGATTCCTAGTATGCTTTATCATTTTTCATACACACATGTGCATTCACATGGTATCTTGAGGTGAATACAAATCACTTACAAGTTATCACACAATGTATGCTTTACTAGTCTCGCTTGAGGCTTTTAGGGGCATCTCCTTTTCACACTTCCTATCGGCTTCTATCATTGCTATATTTCAAATTTTCATTCCTATATTTAGATAAATTACATTTTGCATACTATTTATCTTCCCTAAAATGCTAACGGTGATTCATGTGTAACATTTTCCTTGTAGGACTCCTTCCAATCATGGTTATCTAATTTGTTTGTACCTTGTTTTTCATTGTTTTTGGCTATGACCTATGTTTATTTATTACTTTGTTTGTACATGCCTTGATAGATTCAATTGTCTTGTGACATCTTAAGTGGTGTCCCATGTATGTAACCCACTACTCATTGTGTTCTTGTTTTTGTTTTCCTATGTGATTTTTCCTAGCTTATTTATGTGTGCATTGTTTGGTTTTCACTTACACTCATATGCCAACATTATCGTGTTTTTTGTGTGCGCCATGGTAACTACCATGTGTAATCCATATTCCCCCTACAAGATTCCTATATTATATGTGCACATAAGTCTTGTCCTTCCTCGTTTGGGCTCCGTTCACTTTTGTTCATCTCATGCACCCTAACACGTGGGGAAACATTGGGTGAACCTTTTTATACTCCCAATAGTTACAAAGACATAGATAAAATGATTAGAGAAGAAATCGTTACAAAATAGGGCCAAAACTAGACTTGGACACAAAAATCAGCCTAGATAAAAGTGCCTGTAGAGCAGGTACATATAATGATGGGTGCTAGTGTCCCACATGGTTGCTCCTATCATGGGGAAAAATAATTACATATTAGTTTATTAGTTTTACAATTACAATTTATCTAGTTTTAGTAGTTACACAACTAGTTTCAGATTGCAATCAGTCACTAACAAGAACTAACTACTAATTCAGGAACCAAAGTAGGAATGAAATGGTGGAGTGATACCTAGGTCATATGCAGGACAACAATATGTCTGGAACAATGTGTCACTTGAGGCAAGTTACAAATCGGGTTTGTGATCATCTGTAATGGAACTTATTTGTGGGTAAGCATTAATGGTTGGAGGGAAAAATAGACTGCTCTCCCAATACACTTTCCCTTAGTAAACATGACGCCTAAATCCAAATTTAGCGTCATGATGCTTAAATCTCTAGTTTCACAATAGGACACCAAATCCTTCATGTTATTCTAGCTAGCTCTAAGCATCAAGTCTATAAGCAAGAGCAAATTTCAATCCCTTTATCTTTCGACATTCTAGGTGTGCTCTAACCCCTTGGTTTAGCTTTTTCCAATATGCATTTCCATTTTTACATATTTTCCAAGTTAAAGTTCAATTGTATTTACTTAGAGCATTGATTAAACTAGTTTTCTTTTACATGCCCTATCTTATCCTAATAAAGGCAAAGTACATAAGCAACCATGAAGTAAATCTCAAGCATGCTACGATAAAGATGATATTCCACGAACTATATGCACACATCATTATCACTCCACACATGAAAAGGTCACCCTAAAAGCCTTATCTATCCTCTACTTAGAATAGATTGGTACAAAAATTTACACTATTTCATTTGACACGCTACAACACTCATTTGGTACGCTACTAGGCACAATCTTCTTTCAAATCCCCAAGGTACACTTTTATTTTCTACTTTATGCTACCAAATCCTTATTCACCAACATAAAGTGGGGGAAAATGTAATCACTAAATAATGCACTTACTATGTACATCTAGCCTCTAAATATGTCATTTATATGCATGATTCCTAAGCAAGAGAATTACTCATTAACATCCTTTTACTTAGATTTGACATTGCTTATATCTTTTTAATTTTATTGCTTGTTTTTTTGATTGACAACTTATAGTTTTGCATACCATCCAACATCTTATTCAACTCTGATTTCACTATTTATCCTTTGTGCACCCTATACAGGAGTGCTCATTAGGGACATGAGTGCTCCGATGCTTCTCTCCCATTTGGGCACCTTTTTCCTCCTTATCTCTTTTATCTTTAGATTATTACTTCTTTCTTGACTTATTTTATAACCCTTGGTCAACCTTTCACTTGTTAATGATGAAACTTAAGCAAAGGAGTCATATGTATACATGTCTTATTTAACCTCATTAGCGGAAAGCATTCAAGAGGCATATACACTTAAAAGGAGCTAATATTTTCTAGCTACTACATAAAGGATACATTTGGATTGCATTATTCACCGCATAGTGGGAGTTATTCTAAATTCCATATCACACATTTGCATTTGGGACAAGGTAGTTGTAGCCCACTATTTTCTTGTGTGATTGGCACTAGGGAAAACTAGCTTAAGGGACACTATTCTAATCACACACACACACACACACACACACACTATAAATACATTGAGTATGAAATGTAGTGCAATTTAGGTGACAATCAAATTGGGTTGATTGTCAAGGTTAGTATGACTCAAGCATATGCATTATTTATTCATCTAATGTGTGCTTGAGTATTGTGTAGGTATCTAGGGTTTATTTTATAGGTACATTTTTGATATAACAAATCTGATGTGATCAAGAGTGAACAAGGAATGACACTAAGTGACATAGAAATAACAAACTCGAGATAATCCATAAACACTAGCATTCATAATAGACACCAATGCCTGGAAGTCGTGTCCTCTCCCAAGAGATCCCGTCTTAGAGATCATCATATGTCGGTTTCAAAATCGAGCTTGCACAATCCAAAATACGAGTCTTCGTATCACTCACCATCCCAAAATTAGTCTAAACTTACAATTACAAGATGATTATTCTCTAAACCTTATCTATCACTTTTTCTTATACTTCCTTTGCTTGATCTTGCTTGTTTACTATTTTATTCATTTGATCGACAATGTCCTTATCTTATATTTAATTTTGTTGAATTAGATTTATACATATTGGCTATAAATACACTATTATTTTGATACGAGGCCCCTTCAAATATGTCAAGGTAATGATTATTCTTTTAATGAGCTTATTATTAGTCCTCCAATGTAACTTATTCCTATGGATATGTTTCCCCATATGTGATTATTGAATCAAGTAACCCTTCATATACACACCTTTTAAACAACAACCTAGTGAGCCTTTACCTAGTCAAGCTACACAAACATGTGCACATAATGATGTATACCAACATAAAAATCTAATTTTGTCCCATCTATTATGATTCCACACTTGTGCTTGAGGTTATTCCAAAGGTATCCATACTAGTTAATACAAAACAAAAACATGTCTTGGTTACTAATTACTATGATGATGATACTATAAAAATATTTAATGAAGGATTGCACAAACTCAATTTTAATCCCTTGGATGAGGAATAATAAATGTTTCATTATTTATTTACATCTACTATTCTTTGGAAATATTGATTAAAATATCATGGGAAGATACTAAGATCACCTCTCTTTCTAAAGCACTAGTTATTCCTACAATGATGATGCCCACTTCTAACACTTGCAATTTTATTCATCCTACATCTCTTTCGACACCTTTAAGTATAATTAGAAAAATTTATCACTCGTAAAGTATAAAAACACCCAATATTGCTATTGCACACATTATACAACATTTTGTTAACACTTTTGATTCTATTTGTGTCCCTAATTATGTTATTATTCCTACATGGATAGACACACCACATGAGATTTTTCCTATATTACTTGATATTTATATGTTATTCTTAACTTCTACGCATCACCACACTACTAAGAAGTTAGTTAGGTAATCTTGCAAGCCATTTTGTGAATACCATTGTGTTATTGGCCATGATGTTGATCACTTCCAAACATTGATATCTCATCCACATAGATTAGAATCTAATGGTATAATTATCACCCTTACTAATAGATCCACACAATCAAAATGATCATATCCTATTGTTATAGGGAAATTGAGAAAGTTCCCTTGATTAGATAGTTTTATGATCAAAATTTATGTAAAAAGTACATATTGGGAATATATCCTACCCAATTTGGATGCAAATAAGAATATCTATACATATGATGGATTACACACTTTTTACCCTACTCCACTAGACATTATACCTCTTTTCCTTCTACTGAAACTTTTAGGGGTATATTATGTTGCTAATCACATATGTGTTATGTGTTATAACAACCAAATTATGGATCACACTTGGCCTTAACCCATACTTCTTTCATTAGGGAGATCTTGTTTTTATTATTTGAAAGGGACTATTTGTGAGCACAATAAAAAAATTACCTTCTTCTGACAACATACATATATTACAATTCAACATGATGGTCTCCCTAATTACCATGTAATACGACACATTGAAAATACATTATGGAAGAACAAGGACCACCCTATACCGATGAATAATACATTATAACACTATACGGCTTAATAAAACTAGACAATTTAACAACCCATGCTTTCATTAGTTTTATCATATGGTTGATCTAGGATGTGTAGGTTTTGATCTCATGTAGATTACTTGATCAATTTGAATAGAATTAACTGTATACAAACAAAATACAAAACTTTCCAATAATCTGATATGCTAAAAACATTCAATATGATCAAAATACAAAATTAAGACATGCATATGACTTAAATTGCTAGTTCTTTAATTTGTATATGTTGTTTATCATATGGATTGATAAAAACATATTTTGAATTCTTTTTACACACATGCTTTCACAAGGTATTTGAGCATGATATAAGACATACACAAGACTCTACATTACTTAAATGTTGGATTTATCCTCTTCCCAATGTCTAATCAACATTTAGGGGGCATCTCATACACTATCAGGTGTTATTCTTTTATTACATAATACTATTTCAAATTCTTTCTAGGGTCATTTTCTATATTGTGTTGTATATTATTTATTTAGACTAATGTGACTAACACATGTGCCTTGTGCAAAGCTAGTATCTCTTGATCTATGTGCCTCTAGGCTACTATATACTATTATATTCACTTGTGTACTTACATACTTGTTTTCATGTATGTGGCCTATGATCTTTGATATGTGTGCCTATATGACACTTTGGTTTCCCTTGTTCGAGGTTTCCTTTTCTCATTCTTTTTGTGTGTAAAACACTCTTGTGTGTGCAACACTCTTGTGTCTCTTATTTAAAAATGTGTGTATTTGTTATGACTAACATATGTGACATTACTTGTTGTATATATATGCTTCTATGCTTATTTTATAGTATGCTTTGTTTGTTATCTCTTTGTGTCATGGTTTCTACCATACACTCTTTACATGAGTAAGATTTTTATAGTGTCTATGTACAAAAACCTTTAATGTGATCCATCATTAACTATATGATACATCCAGACATGGACATACATCATTTATTTTGAGCCGAGTGATCTATTACACATCTTATTCTTCTCAAAATAGGGTCATTTAATGGGGTTATCGCATGAATATTGTTACAATGTAGGCACACAAAGCTCATACTATAATATAAAAAAATATATATACATAGGGAACAACAAAATATGTGGATCAGGATCATAAATCATACATGTACAAAATTGTCCAATAAGGGATGAAACCATTGGATGTTATTTTCTTGGATGGGTGGTTTCATCCTAGGAAAATTTTCAACAAAAAACTTACGATTTTTTTTAAACATATAGATATTTAATGGTTTTTATAGGTTCATGGAAACTTTTCATAGTCCATGCAAGAGTTTATTGCATTTTAATATAGAATGTGGAGGGCATGAACACTTCATTCCTTTTGAATTTTCATCTTGAACACCTTCACAATACATGGTAAGGAGCATGTGCCTCCTCCTTCTTATATATTCAACATTTTATACTTAATACACATGGTACATTACACAATGGGGCATGTGTACACTTTATTCCCTTTCAAATTTACACTATTTACATATTTAGGCCTAGACCTTCTGCAAGTGATGATGTGGTCGGTGGTAGAATATTTATGGGGCGAATAGAAAGCCACATGACACTCTTCTTTCACTATTTTTTTGAGATTTTGGGATAGGTGTACATCCCGTAACACCCTTAATCTTTGTAGAAGGTTCTTGGGGTGACCATAAAGTCCCGTGATTCTCCTATTTTGAGGTTGGGTCAAGTAACACCTTGCGGCTTCAAACAAATCTCTGTTAAAAAATTAGGGACCGATGATCCCAATTCTCTAATGACATAGTTATCATCCATCTCTTTAATATTTTCATCGAAAGCATCTCCTTGAATAAGAAAAAATGGTGTACTCCTTCCTTTCTTTGTTCACTTTTTATTTTACAAGTTCTTGTAGAGACTTTTGAATTTGGAAATTTACTCTTTAATAATATTGGTTTTGATAATGCACTCTTGCTAAGATAGGCACACTCTTTCTATCCCCATTTAATACATTCCAATGTCTATTGGCTAACTTATTTATTCATACACACTGATATGTTGACACATTATGATAGTTAAATACATAAATTCCATATACAAACTCAACTTGAAGGGATATCACCTTCAATTTTCATGTTTCTCATCCTTGTGCAAAAACATCTAGTTTGGTCGGTTTGTGATATTTGCTCTAACCGACTTGTACAATTTTGAATTGACATATCCTCTATATGATATTTCAATTTCATATTCATTGTGGGTCATTTACTCCCTTTGGGTCAACATTTTTATGATAATTTACCTTTAGAACCATATATAAGCAAGTTAAACTCACCTCATTTAAGAATCTGACACAAACTAACATTCTCATGAACTCCTATTATAAAATCTAGCACAAAAGGCACCCAAGACTCCCTAAATCTTGCCAAATCTCATGCACAATCATTACGGTAGTAATCACTTCATGTGTGAAGCATCCTACCATGTCAAAGACTCATCTTCCCTCATTGGAAAACACTCAAACACCCCACTTCAAGTATTATCAAGAGCCAAACTCAACTTAAGCATTTTCAATTAGTTTTAAATTTCCAAATCATAGTTGTATTCATTCAGATATCACATTCTAGGTGGAGAATGACATGTGGTTTAAGGCCTCTTCGGAGTAGTGATGACGCATTGCGGTGCAGGATTGCACTTCAACCCAACTAATGTTTTTTTCTAGGGTATCTCACCTAAAGCTAGGGTTTGAGACCTCACTCAGAATATTTATAGGGCTTTATTGAGTGACAACTAGGGTTTGACAATGAAAAACATTTCTAGGAATGTGACAATCTTAGGAAGTTACTGAGAGAAAGATTCGTAGAGAATGTCCAAAGCCGTATAATAAGGTCAAAACTATATGAAAACCTTAGAAAAATTGTATGATGTTGCACACTAGGGTATTTTCTAGCTATAGTTATAGGACAAAGCACTTTCAGGTCTAGATCTCTCACGTCCAACACTTTGTGCACCCATAACCTCTCAAATCCATCTATAATCAACTAAGTATACTCATCCTCTTATGTTTTCAAGTTCATATCATATTGTATACATTAGTTACAAGAATTAATGTGTTGTTATGATATTACATAATTAATGTTGGAAGTTAATTAATCAAAATAACCTCATGTAGCTCCCCTTTACATCCTTTTAGTGTATTTAACTCACCAATCTAGATATAATTTATTAAAGGGTGTAAAAATAATTGAAATTTCAATTTACAAGTTTAAAATAAATTTTTAAATATGAGCTAAATTTTGATTCTTTTTTATAGACATTGAATACACTTAGTGTTACGGGTTTCATTACGAAGATGATGTCAACACACAAACAAATCAAACACCTTGAGCAAAGAAAAAAAGTGTGTACACATGCATGTACATTTTCCTTTAAGAAAACAAATTTCATTTCTTATCTTAAAGGGGGAATATGTAGACACCTAATTTTATAATTTGTTATTTGATAATGTCATTACTTGGTTTAAATCCTAAATCATGACTTGTGTGTACATTCTAAGCTCAATTTCCTATCCATAGTCCTATGCATGACTTGATCTCCTCATTTGCACTTCCTAATCATTCACATAATTTCTTTCATTAGTCCACAAAAGTATATCAATTCCATGCTTCATGGCCATAAGTTCCCAATACCTTATTCCCTTCATTTATGGTACCACCAAATAAGGACCGAATGAAAAACGGTTTGGTTCGAAATTGGTAATTTTATCCCTAATGACCCAAAGAGTCATTATCTCACTTTGATATCTTTCTATGTGTTGGTATGTTCCTCATGGGTCAACCTTAATGTGAAATTATACCTATGAACCCTTATATAAAAAGTGAAATGCACTTATTTATTCACCCGAGACTTTCAAGAGCACAAAAGCAAATATCATTCCAAAAGAGCTACAAGCTCTAGTCCTAAATATCCCTAAAACAATGTCACACTCTAGGAGAAGCCCTTACATGTGTATGAATCACACTCAACTAGGACATGGTCACACTTCCCAAGATAGTGACCATCCAATCCTGTAGAAAATCAAATTTTATAATCTATCCTTTGACACCATTGTTGATCTTGACATTACACACTTGCATGGAAAAATGCACTCTCCTCACTCTTTCTTAACACACCTTGATAACACTTCATGTACTTGATTATCTTTACACACATCTCTATCGTCATTTCTAAAATTTAATTACATAAAATACACCTAGAAACAATCATCTTTATGTCCATAAATTAAAAATGTGTTTCACTCCCTCTTATCCAAAATGTCAATTTCAATCGGTTTGTAAAATTACAATACCAACCCTATTGTAAGGTTTTAGATTGACATGTTGTGCATTAATTATTTCAATTTCATCACCTTCATACAAACAAATACAACCATTTGTTCAACATTTCATTTCATAACAACCTTTAGAAGAATATATAAGCAAGTAAATCATACCTCATTTAAGGGACTGACACTTGTGAACTCCTCGTCAGCAAAAGCAAATAGTAAATGCACCCAAAACTCCCTAAATAGAGAAATAACTCATGCACATCCATTAAGGAAACACCCTCTATTTGTTTGAAGTATCCTTATAGGTTTAAGAGTATCTATTATCATCCTACAAGCAAGTAAAGTGACCCTTCCCAAGCATTTGAGCAAGTGTGAAACTCAAGTGAGGCATTGTCAAAACATAATTGTAAAATTCTGATTGCACTACAATATATATCACATGTTAGGAGAAAAACATGTGGTTTGATGCCTCTTCATAATATTGTGTATGTCGGTGGTGCACATGGCTACCCACAACCCAACTAAATTTGTTTTGTAGGAACTCCTTCTTGCACTACAATGGTTTGAGGGTTTGAACATAGTTTATAGAGCCATTTTAAAGGTGAAATAAGAAGACCAAAAAATAATAATATGCATTTCTAGTTAGATGAAGCATCCATGAAGTTGCAGGCCCAAATTCCAAGCAGGAGTCTAAGATTGAGTTGTATAGCTTTGACTAGAGCTTAGTTCTGAATCACGGTTTTAGAGATGAAGCATTTCTAGTTCCATATCTACTTGTTCCTATCCATACTCCTCCAAATCCACACAAAATTAGCTAAGTGCACTCTCTCCCTTATGTTTTTGTATTTTTCAAGTAACTACTCACTTTAAAAAGCATTATTCTCATTTGTGCAATTAATGTTGGAATTTAATTAAATCAAAATATCCACCTATAACATTATTCATCCTTTTTAGGCATGTTAGATAAAACATTCTAAAAATTAAAAAGGGTGAATTCACCCAAAAGTTGAAATCAAAGACAAGTCCAGAAAAACACTCTAAGCCATTTCCCACATTATCAAGTGATGAAATTGCCGAACATCCAAATAGATATCACATGCCAAGTAGAGAATTACATGTAGTTTGAGGCCTCTTCAAAGTCTTTCCAACTTAGAAGGTGCACAAATTGCATTATAACCCAATCACTAACCTTTTTGCAAGGTCTCTTTCCCGTGGTTAGGGTTTAAAGCTATTTCAGGTCATACAAATGGTTTCACATATGTTTGACAAACTAGGATTTCATGATGAAACATAGTTTAGAGGTTTACACATGCATACAAATTCATAAACACCAACATCTTTTCATACAAAACTGCCAAACATGTACATAACTACCAAATGGTTTCATTCATCCAAAATTTTGTCCCATTCAATTTCACTCCCATATCCATAAATGAAGCACTTGTAAATCGGTTCTAGTATTTTCACCTTAAATTGTCATTCCTAGATCAACCTTTTGAGCATCTAATCAATCTTCACGAGAGCATCTCCCTATTTTCACATTGTCACATTTAACACTTGTTTCAATCGATTTACCTTACACATTGATGAAATAGATATATTCATATATACACATTGATATTTAATTTAATAATATGAATATATCTCTTGTTTCTAACCACAATCCAAAGTGAATAAGTAGAACATTCTTACACACACTATTCATTTTCCAGATTAAATAAACTTTCAAGGTGCAAGTTTTGGGAATGCTTTATTTTATTTAAAACTTTTGTGTATTTAGGGTTTTCAAATTTGAGATTTTTAGTTAATGGGTTTTGAGGTTTCTAGGTTCTTGGTTTAGGGTTTCAAGTTTTCAAATTTGAGGCTTTAAGTTTTAGGTTTTGAGTTTTTTTTTTTTTTTTTAGGATTTTCAAGTTCAAATCTTTTGATATCCACTTTATAGATTTTATGTTTCATGTTTTTATTTTAAGAGGTGTTCTATCATTGTATTTTCATGTTTTTGGGTTTCTCTTGTTGGGGTGTTTATAGTTATTTAGGGCTTTTAGGTTTGAATTTTAGGAATTGGGTTTCTTTTCGGGGTTTTAGGATATAATTTTCAAGTTTCCACTTTTGGGTTTTTAATTGGTATTCCATTTGATATCAATATAATTTTTGTGTTTTGAGGTTTATTGTTTTGAGAATTATGATATTAAAACCAATGATGTATATTTCACTTTCATTTATGACCATAATAAAAAATTTCTGGTTGTAAGTTTTAAACATGATAAATATGTTTTATATCAAACTTTCAAATTTAATTATTGTTAGGATTCTTGATTTCATCTCTACAAGTTTCCAATAAGAGATACTTGTTTTATAATAATATACTTTTTCATATATCTTTAAATATTTAAGTCTACAATTTTCAAACATTTTAAGTTTTACATTTTAAATTTTAAATTTCACTAATTTTGAGATTCATCATTTTCTACCACATATTATAATTTTAGTAAAACTATATAATTTTGAACTCATCAATTTCAATATATCCTTATACTTTATAAACAATTTCAAATTTATAAACATAATTACATTGAAAGGTGTTGTTCCAGTTGGGCGAGGACAGGCAACCTACACAAGTCAAAAGCATGGATGATCAAGATGAGGCTGCAGAGGACATCGAGCATGAAGTGATATCATCCATTAGAGTGTGACAGGACGTTGTAAAGTCCAAAAAACCTAAGAGTTGGAAAGCAGAAGAAAACCTAAAACAAAGGAAGAAATAAGTTACACGTAAAAGACAAAAAAAAGAGGAAAAATATGGGGCAGTTGTGTAGAGTGTGATAAGAGGAATAAATGATAGAGAAGAGGGCAACCATGAATAACAATGCAGACGAGGGACATATGGAAGAAAACATAGGTAGAGTCGACCATACTGAAATGACAAAGGCAAGAATGGGGCCAGACGCAGGAGATTTGTGGAGTGTGCTTTGAGGCAGTTTGAAGCTAGTACTTGGATGCTATAAAAATGCACTTATTATGATTTTATAAAGAGGGTTATGTTCAGAAAAGGTCCAGTTGTTATAATGTATTATTACGGAAACTTAAGGTTTTGTTGGCTATTGTCTATTTTTACATAGATTTCCTGTTTGAATGTAGTGGAGATTTTTGTGTTCTAGACGGTGGCTGGGTGCAAATATAGAGGCTCTGGAAATAAACGTATTTCAATTTGATTGCAAAAAACGGTAAAGCTATGTTTTAATGACAAAAATATTATGTAATAAACAAACCTTGTCAGTGAAATGTTTTATAAAGAGGGATACCTGAGATGGTTGCGTAGAAATTTATGAAACTAATTATATTCGATATTTCGTTTGCAGACCTTTCTTAAAGCAGTGGAAAATTTTGTTTAGTTATTGTAGATTCCTTAATATACTTGGGGTTGTTTGTAATCATTAGTTTTTATAGTCTTTAGGAATTAGTAAAATATATGTTTGAAACAAATAGGTTTTGCATGTATAGCCTACAAGATGGTGTGAAACATCACACATGTTCACAATTTGCTAAATTTTTTTTGACTTTACATCCCAAAAAATTGTCGTGGCAGTTATTGTAGGGGTCTAATATACATGGGGTTGTTTGTAATCATTTTTTTGTCTTTAGGAACCACGTAACTTGCGATGTTTATGGCATTATAGGTTCGGCATGCCTACAAATACTTCACGTATGGATACAAGTGAAAAAACACCCATGATTGTTAAAATATGGTAGTATTATTGTTGTTTATGAAATGGTGTGATATTTAATAGGCTCACTTTTATTTTTTAAGTAATTCTTCATACCATACCACGATTCTTATGTCTACTCTCCTTGTTATAGTTTATCGGTATTGTTCTATTACAATATGGCATTTATAATTTAGAGGTAGAAGTTGTTGATACAATGTTATCAAGGACTATATTTGATTCATGTATGCTTGAATATAATATTTTTTTGTTACACGATACTTTTCAATATGTTGCTAACATATTTTGATTACATTTTGATGGATGTCCACACCTTGCTATTAAACTCCCATATTGGTTTAGGTTGACAAGATGCTGACAAAGGTTGATGGGTTTGGTTTTGAACTTTGTAATTGTATTTCTATAACAATTTCAAAGGTATTTTCAACAAACCTATTTTGTACATACTATGCAGCCATAAAAATCCATGAGATGACATTTGGTGGAGGAATTTCTTTGAAAATCCTTAAAACCTTGTCAAGAACACCATTTTGTGTCTAACAAGTAATTATCCCATTTTAGGGAACCATATTCTTTGAGGTATTTTTTCAAATAGTCCACGTGCCTTGTCTAGCAGACACTAGAAAATTCAATAACTAAGAAAAACCTCCTTTCCATTATGCTTCCGTGGATGTGCATATCTTGTTACAAAGCTTTTATTTTGGCACAAGATGGAAGTTTTTGTGTTTTTGACAAGTATTTTGTATTATTTCGCCGCACTATGAACATTGAAAAGTGCATTTCAACACCTATAACTATTAGGAAAATAATAAAAAATTGTAGTCTTCATGGAGAGGTAAAAGGAGAGAACAAATAAACTAGCAAAAGCATCCATAGGTGCTTGTGAGAGGCCGATAGGCATGTAGAAGAATTTATTACAAGTATTACATTGCTAATAATTGTACTTAATATATACTTTATTAAATCTAAATCTAAATTCAATTTTATTATAAACAAATAATACTTACCTATTACTATGGATTGATTCATTCATCTGTAATAATAAATTTACCAATCATTTCATCTTACGGAAGGATGTATGTTTAAACGATGCACTTGATTCCTAAAAAGAAGCATACAACTAGACTATGAAACCTATTCTTTTCTATTAAAAACAATCAAAAAATGGAAAATCTTCAAATGGGTTAGTACATCCATACACACATGATAAACATAAGAATAAGACAAGATGAGGTCACTTTTTCATTTGTTGTAAAGATGTGGGTAGAGATAAGAGATTCAGAGGAGAGTAGGCAGCTTCACGGCCGAGTAGTTTCTAACCTTGACCCACTGATGGTTAATTTCTTTGAAGACAATGCCTCCTTCACAACCATGTCAATTCGATCCATCATTTGTCTCCACATTTTAAATTCCTTGGATCCTTCATCTGTATCTGTTTTTTTATAAGAACAACATTTTGTATAAATGAATTCTTTGAGGGTTCTTACCTAATGTGATTCCACCTCATAACTATAAGTTTTCTTTAATGAAGTGTGTGGTGTTATCTATACTTTCCTGGTAATACCCGGGTTGATGATATTTTTGGATCAATGTTAGGATGTTTGTCAAATTAGGTCTAAAATCAATTTGTCGATGCATGGAGGACGTGCATCTATCTATTTGTGATTAAGTAATCGTCTTGTTACATGGAGGAAAATTTGAATAGGAGTATTTGGTATTAGAACGATGAAATGAAAAGTAAAAACACTACCTTACTGGTATTACACACATCTCCATGTGTGATCTATTCATCTACACATGCGTAGAACTGAAAATCCCTCCCGCCAGCTTCAATAGCCACACTGATTAGTTGATGTGTAGCAGTAAATGCTGCTGATGACTTCTCATCATTGGCCGACACATCCTCGTAGCCATAAATTTTAACTAAATGGCAAGATATAATCACAAAACTTGAGATTTATATAGAGAAATGAAAACATGAAAGAAGCCTGTGTAAAAAGTAAAGATTAGAATACTCAATGCGTGTCACAGTCACCATGCGATTGCTTAGTATGGGTAATCAGCCTCATTGTCTATCCCACCATTGTCGATGATAAAATGAAATGCATTATCCATCAAACCTCCATTGTGCCCCTAGTTGGAAGTAGTGTCACAATCCACCAATTCCTCCTCTCGACAGTGATATCAATTTATTCCTCACAATCTGATTAATTCCTTCCACTGCAATTGTGAGAACTCCCAGAAACTTCCTGTAGGATGAGATTTATTATAAACATGAGCGGAGAGAACCAGGAAAGTTGTAAAAAGTATATGGAAATAGACAAAAAGACTTCCGCGAGAGCCCTGGTCTTTAACAGGATTGACCGCACCTTTCTTCCTCCAGTCCACGGATTTGGGTATGGGGTGTCGCCATGTTCAACTGCGTACTCATAACGAGGAATGTGAGAGTGTGTGGTGGATCGAAACAAGGTCCAAATGTTTGTTTTTGAACTCTTCATGGGTGAGGTCTGCGAAATGGTTCAGGCCCAGCTGAAACAGGACTGGGTGCATAAGAAGAATAAGAACTTGGAAGAGATGACTATTCAACTTCCGCCTCTTCTGTATTCCATTGTTTGGTGGGTCGAATTTGTAAATTAAAAATAAAAAACCGAGATATGCATTATTTAAAAATAAATAAATAAAGGACGACTACCAAAAAAATTCGATTCTAAAAAAAAGTCACGTAAGTTTGCATGGGGGTTATGTGGCATGTAGCATATCCATAAGTTTGACCAGTCATCTCCGTCTGCCTCCGTCTCCGTATCCCTCTGTCTCCATCTGTCCTTTTCTGTCCAGCCATTATATCAATCAAATCATTTGCTGTCAGCCAATAAATTTAAATTTCAAATTCTAAATTTTCCCACGCAATCATTCCTTTTCCTTTCTAAACTGTTAATAGTTTCATTTTCCCCTGTTTTGCTGGAGGGTGTCCGGATTCACAAATAGGAATACAGTTTTTTTAAAACACTATGATCTCTGCCTCTGTGAGAAATAGGCACATGCGTAGCAAAATGGATCATTTGCTAATATACATGAAAGCAAAGCGATTCTATCAAATCATGTGAGGGCTATTTTGGATGATGCAGATCACGAAGACCAGGTGGATGCTCTATCCACACTAAGCACAACCTCGGGCCAAACAATCAACATTTTACAACCCGTGAAGAGGAAGGAGTTACAAAGTCGGGCATCATATCAGTTTATAGAATAAGAGCGCTACATCATTCTCAAGCCAAGAAGCTTTTCTTCTCCCACGCATTCTTACGGCCTTTCCCACTCAGGGAGTTTTGAAGATTTAGTTGAATTTTTTTTAAAAGTTTGCAATGGGTTGCCATCGTTTTGATTAATCTAAAACATAAATTTATTTTGATGCAGCTTCTAAATGTTGAATTTAGGATGATGTCTACCACATATTGAAATTTTTAATTTTTTGCCCCAGTGTATTTTTCTTGAGTGTATTTAAGTTTATGTTAATTTTTTTAACTTATTTAAATTTGAAAAGGGGTTGTGGTTTTTTCTTTGACTATATCTAAATTTAAAAAGGGGTTGTGGTTCTATATCCATAAAGCATATTTCTATTACAAACTGCGATGTCAAAGTTTCGTGATCATACAAGATATATATCAAAGTAGTTTTATAGATTCATTGTACATACTATGTCAAATCTTAGTGTTACCTTGAAATCATATATTTTCAATGTTTGTTTTTTGTGATTACATAGTTTTATGATCTTATTCATTCAATTATTTTTTATTATCAATTATTTTTAATAATTTCTAATTGATTCCGTTCCTCCTTATATTGTACTATAACAATTTTTATGTGCCTATAGGATCTATATGTATTTTGTTGCTCCACGTTGTCGACCCTATACGATAATGACTACATGATCCAACATATTAAGTTCTTATAGAAGATACTCATAAATCAACAACGTATTATTTGCTACAAAACTACAATGTCAAATTTTAGTGTGCCTACGATCTTAGTGTGGCTTGAGATCTATATCAAAGTGGATCGTATCTCCATGTAATACATTGTTTATTTTTGAAGAATTTCCTTTCATTTTTAACGTTTTTTAAGCACTACATAATCTATCAAAGTTGTTTCATTCAATTATTTTTTAATAATAGCAAACTACGTTCTCTCTTAGTGTGGCTACTTATAATTTTTTGTTCCGCAATAATACGTTGTCAAAAACGACCATGCATTTTTAATGTTTTTTTCGTTATGTCACCAAAGTTGATAAATGTTTTTGAATGATTTCACATTATTCTTACAAGATATAGTCATTATATTGTATAAAACTATGATGCCAAAAAAGTTTTTATGTTTTTAATTTGCCTTTTTATTAATATACTCGATCTATATAAAAGTAGAATGTCTTAGTTGCTCCACGATCTATATCAAAGTAAGTTTTTGTTCGCATACGTTGTCGCGCGGACGATGCATTTTTAATGTTTTTTTTTCACTACATTTTATGAATCTTTCAAAGTTTTTCACTCATATTTTTGAATAATTTCCAACTCATTCCCTCTACTTTGAATCTATTCAAAGTTGTTTCAACTTAAGAATTAAAAAAGTTTTTTTTAATTATTCCTCAATTCATCCCCTCCTACTTTGAAATCTATATAAATCAACAATACGTATTGCATTTTTAATGTTTTTTTCCCTACATAATATGACTATTCAAAGTTGATTCACTCACATTATTTTTGAATAATTTCCAACTCATTCCCTCTACTTTGAAAATATACTTACATGTTAGTAAGGAACTATAAGAATGGGTAAAAAGTTATTACGTTACTAGATTTAATCTAGTCTTAGTGTGGCTTCAAGATCTATATCAAAGTAAGTTTTTGTTCCGCGTAATACGTTGTCGCGTCGACGACATGCATTTTTAATGTTTTTTTTTCACTACATAATGTTATGAATCTATTCAAAGTTGATTCACTCAATTATTTTTGAATAATTTCCAACTCATTCCCTCCTACTTTGAAGCGAGAGGAGCTTATTATGCATTACATATTAGTAAGGAACTATAAGAATGGGTAAAAAAGTTATTACGTTATTAGGAATGTCAGCTGAAGACATAAGTTTTCGATAGGAATAATCTAAGCCATGAAAATAGGTGTGGGATATGCAGGTATTTATTTCCCATCTTTTAGTTTTCAAATTTTTACTCATGTTTGCATCTTGGCTATCTAATAAAATGAATGCCATCTAATCGAAAACGTTAAGGTTTAAAGATTAAAATTAGAAAGTAGAAAAATCCCTTTATTCCCATATTTTCTCTAAATTTTAGATTTTTTTACTTGTGTAATGCCCAATTATGAGTGCCATGTCATACCAGTTAATGACACTAAGTAAGAAACACCTCCATATGACTAAAAATAAATAATGTAGTGTAACCAACCTTTAGATTTGACATATGTATCGAGCATATCTGACATCTCTGAACATATTTTAAGGTCATCCAAATTGATGTTATTGGTGCTTTAAAAACACATAGAGTTAAATGGTAATCTAAGGGAGAGGTCATTCAAAGGTTTGTAAAGTTTATGCCAAAAAATTCAATTTCATGGAAGAATGAAAGAGAAACTCATCGTGAGAATGGTGTGAATTACGCATTTACATTATCTATACTTACTCCCCTTTCTTGGTGCCATTACTTTGGTTTTTTATTTATGTTAATTTATTTAGGTGTTTCAAATATGCATGATATGGTAATTTTTTAAGGTCAGACACTTTGGGATAGTGACAATTCATAAAAAGAGAAACCAATGAAAGTGATGGAATTTGTTTAGTTGTTTTTACTATGTTAACTTATATCATTTACAAATATTTTGGATGGAAATGGTAAGGTATTGAAAAAGTATATATCATCTCCTTGTTATGTAATAATTTACATTCCTCTTCCTGAGTAAGAGATAAAATTTTCTTCTTCTATGAGGAATGCTCTCCAGCTAATTCGTTGCAGTGATAATTACAAACTATCCTCTATATACTCTATTACAATTGTTATCAATGCACTATAATTTAACCCAGATAATTCTTATACAATGCGCTATAATTACAAACTATCCTCTATATACTCTATTATATTATAATGTCAAAGTTTGGTGTTAGTATATAAACTGTGTCAAAGTACTATGTTATTACACCTAGTACGATATTACCTCTAAAACATGCATTTTGGATATTCATTCTACAAGGTATAGTGTGAGGAATATAATCAAAATGATTTCATTCAATTATTTTTGAATAATTTATAATACATTTTACGATACTTTGACTGCCACATTTCAACAACATATTACATTGTTACCACTAACAATACGCTATTCTTATAAACAACACTCATTATATTGTTTAAAATTGTTATGTCAAAGTTTCATGTACATACATGATCTATATAAAAGTAGCTTTTTGTTCCACTTACTATGTTGTTACCTCGAAAATATGCATTTTCAATGTTTGTTTTGCAATACATAGTGTGACGAGTTTATTGAAATTATTTCATTCCATTATTTTGGAATAATTCCCAATGCATTGTGTGATACTTTGAGTATAACAATTCAGCAATGTATTACGTTGTTACCCCTAATAACAATGATCCAACACATTACTCTTACAAAATATACTTACTTGTACTATATAAAACTACAATGTCAAATCTTGGTGTGCATACATGATCTATAAAAGTATCTTGTTCCACATTATATGTTGTTACCTCATACACATTTATTTTTAATGTTTTTTTGCCACTGGATAGTGTTATGAATCCATACCCATGAATTTCATTCAATTATTTTGGAGTATTTTCCTTTTCATTCCTTGCTACTTTGATTACAACAATTCAACAATGTATTATGTTTTTAATCCTAATAAATGATAGTCGAATATGTTATTCTTACAAAATATGTTCATTATATTGTATAAAACTGTGATGTCAAATTTTTATGCAATATATGATCGATATAAATATAGGTTGTTGTTCCATGTAATACGTTGTTAACTCAATGACATGCATTTTTAATGTTTGTTTTTCACTACATAATGTTATGAATATATTCAAAGTTATTTTATTCAATTATTTTATAATAATTTCCAATCCATTCCCTCGTACTTTGATTACATAAATTCAACAATGTATTACGTTGTTACCCCTGATAAATTATGATCCCACACATTATTCTTACAAAACATACTTACTATATTATATAAAAATGTGATTTCATGTGTTCTCTTCTAGTTGTGTAACTTCTTATCTCTCATGCACTCATCACTTTGTGTTATTCCCTCCTTTCTGGTTATGGGATTTCTTTCCTCTTCCTCTTTCTTTCACTCCTTTTTATGCACACACATTCCTTGGTGCTATTATTTTCACCTTATTTATTGAGATATACCTAGATCTCTTTCTTCTCTATCTCTTTCTTTGCGCTAACTTTATTGCATAATTTTGAAACCTTATTCATTATCTTTTCTTATGTTATTTCCTTTGTGGAAACCTCTACTCACTGTTATTGTTCCTCCTTATTTCCATGTCAAATATCACTAACACACTACTTTCCATGTCTTCCTTCAAGATCTATATGGATATTATTTCCTTTTCTTACATTTTTCTCAATGTGTAATACTTCATCCTCCCTTTCCCACCACTCTTATTCCATTTCCTTTGGGGAAACCTTCAATCCCTTCTCTTCATATTTTATCAATGTTTCATCATTGTCACACAATATTTTGTATGTGCACTTGATGTAGGAGCATCATAATGGTTATGTAAATCTCATGTACATAGTCTAAGTGTGGTTTAGTAGGTTATTATTAAGTATTTGGAAGTCAATAATAAGTATTTAATGAACTTCATTTTTCTTTAGAAATCATAATCCATACTCCTGCCAAATAGTTGATTTAAAAATATGAAATGGTTGTAAAGGATAAGTTTATTGTGGAATGTCAATAACATGATGTAAAATCCCTTTTATCCTCATGTAAATGTAACAAACACCTCATCAACATCTTGAAAGGGGAGAATCCTGCGTTGAGAAGGTAAATCAAGTATATTATTTTTTAGGAAGATATTTGAGAAGACTTAGGTCTTCTATCTTATCAAGAAACCTATGTTTGTGCATTAGTTGAGGAAAAATGGGATTCATATCTATCAAGAAGAAGCATTAATAAATATTCATACGTACATAGAAATGGATGGATCCTCGTAGTTGTGATGACCCATCTTGGTCGTCATCAACCGTATAAATCCCCTACCCCTCTTTTTCTCAAGATGCAATTTTGGAGACTTCAGTTTTCTTGTGTTCTTGCATTCATTTGTTGATCTCTTTTACAGTTGCCATCATAATCTTGGAAATCTTGTGCTTCACTTTGGGATATTTGGAGATATTTTTCTCTCTTGCATGCTTGGAGCTATTATTGCAATCTTGTCATTATATTCCTTCATCATATCTTATACAGGTTCAGATATCCTGCAGGAGCCCTGTCTCCACCTTCTCATATCTTCATTTTCCATCTACAGATCATCATCCTTGTGCATCTCATCCTTGTATTACATTGTTACAAAATTGGGAGCCTAGAATGATCTCATCTCGTCCCATCCCCGTGGTGTGATTAACACTACACAATTTTGCAAAAGGGTTGAATGGACATCATAATTTTGTCTAGCTAGGTAGGAATGACCTAATCTTGCCCTTTGGTGTGATTATCACGATACTATGTACAAATACTTTAAAGAGGGATCAAATCTCCAATAGTTATCCATCCTAGTGAATTTTTGTGAATGTGTAATAAATAATGTATTGGAGAGACCCTAAAGTGGACCTCTAAAACTTGGAAATTATCATTAGTGTAGAATGGAATTTACAAAATGTCTTAGGGAATTTATATAGGATTTACGTTACTCATTGCTAGATGATGTGCTTCACAAAATGATTTACCAATCGGGTGAATTTTTGTGATATCCTAATCATTCCCAAAGATATGAGATAAAAGGCCCTTTAAATGGGTGTATGACCCCTCCCATCATATGTCATAAAATAACTCATTCTTGGTTGATTTCATCTTCTCCTTTCACCCATCCCTCGATCTCAAGCTTGATTTCTTTGTGTTCCTTCAAAATACTTGTCTCTGCTTCTGTGTGTACTCTATCTCAATTTTCTCTATAAACTTCATCATGTCGCTTCTGTGATTTGTTCCTTCTTCTTGCAATGGTATCAAATGAAATCTATTATAATCCTTACACTCTTAGTATGTTTTCTCTTCTAGAATATTAAGGTGACACCATATAGTTAACTGCATCATCGTGAGAGGAAAAAATCATGGAGTAATGTTAGGACACATGAGGGAAACAATATATATGGTTATAGAGGGAATTAGAGGAGTAATCACTATTCCTATACTATGGAATCAATGGATCAATAACTATATGACATGGAACCACAGGAATAACTAATATGGATATGTATGGGTTCCGAGGAGGAACAAATACAGACATGGATGGAATTAGAGGAGTGCTGTAATGCCCACTTCCCTACGACACTTAGTTAATTATCATTTTGAGTTATGCAGACTTTGGATATGGACATGACTTATACTTATGTTGATTAGCATGATGTTTGGTGACTAGATGCATTTGGATTATGATTGGATTTTGTTTTCAGTATGATCTACACTGACTCATGGACAGACTATTGGATACCGATATTATTTTTATATGGATATATTGCATGTTTCATTGGATTTCTTCGCCATGATGAGTAGAATGTAGTTGTTGAAATTACATTACTATAATTTTGGATAATGATGAAATGCATAATTAAGTTGTGATTTAGACCTAGAAATAATGATTGATTGAATTACGTATAGATGTTAATAAATTTCATGCATATGGATTATTTTGGATATTTTGACATGGCCGCAAGGCCGAAGGAGGTATTTTGTATTTTGCAGGAAACACAACATGATCACAACCTAAAGGGGGATTGGGAACCAAACACAACAGGATGTCGGGTGGTTACAACATTTGGTCGTCAAGGAAACTAGTGAATTGTATTGTGTTACCTTTGTTCTTTTATGTGTTGAAAAAAAAAATTTCCATGAGGGGGAAATTTTCTAATGTGACCAAGGGGGTAAGAATTTTAATTACTTGTTTTAACTTACTTTTGTAGGTGATTTCATTTGTGATGTTTTTTTAAATTTACTTTTGCTAAGTATGTTTGGATTAATGTAACATCTTGTTTTAATTTTTTTAAGTTTTGGAGGGGAGCCTTGTGGGTGTAATTAATTTTGATGGTTGGCTCCTTGAGCCTTGTGTTTGCCTCTTGTATTGAATGCTTGTTTTGAGTGTTGACCACTCCAAGTTCTTTGAATCTCGAATTTGAGATTGAGGGCAATTTTGGGGAACTTGTGGGACAAGTTAAACTTGTCCCACACTTCCCAAAACCCCTTACCAACCATATCTATGGGTTGGGAAGCCAAAAAGGGGATTATTTATTGTTTTGGGAAAGGAAATGTGACTTTGGAGTGCACTTTTCTTCCATTTGCATTTAATTGTGCCTTAAGGCACATGGGAAGGGATGGATGTGGAAAAGAGATGTCAATCAACCCAACCACCCATTTATGGTGTTTTGGGATTTGAGTTGACTAAGGGAGGTGGTCTTGAGGATGTGAAAGGTGGCATCCTACATGGAGCCACATCATCCTCACTCTTCCCTTTTGTCTATTTATGGAAATTTCCTCTCTTGTTGAGGGGGTTGGAGGTTTTTGTGAGAGAGTTCTTTTTTGTTATTTTCTTTTGGGAGAGAAAAGAATTGGGAGAAAAAAAAAGAAGGAGCTTGGACTTGCATGCTTGGATTGTTTTGGAGGAGCTTGGACAAAGCTTCTTGGTTTAGGCTTCTTCAATGGAGAGGTAGGGACCCTTCTCCTTTTTTGCTTTCTTATTGTTGTTGTTTTTATGCTTAAATTGGTAGAAAATGTATGTTTTCTTTTGTGTTTTGTGAAAAATGGGTAGAATGCTTAAGGTGTGGTGTAGGAGAGGTCTATGGGAAAACTCATGAGGGAGGCATAAGAGTAGAATAGGTAATTGTGGAGGGAGTTTGAGAGGGATGCCCATCTTGGGTAAGAATGTTTACATTCTTACCTTGTCCTTGAGGGAGCCATAAGAGAAGGGAGGTATAAGAGTTTGGGAGGAAAAAGGGGTACTTGAGGGAGGCATAAGAGTCATAGGGGCTTGAGTTTTATTGTGGAGGGTTTGGATGGGCATCTCATTTCAATGGGGAGGCATAAGGAAAACATTCCCATAGTTCCTTCTCTTGTTGGCTTGGATGAAAGCCTTGTTGTGAAAAGTATTGTGTTAATTGTGTTTCCTTTTTGTTTCTTCTTTTAACCTTGAATGTTGTGAAGAAAATTGTATTGTGGAAGCAAGTATTGTTGCCTTGAGTTGGAGACCACCCTTCATTGTGTTGTGTTTGGGGCTCGGGGGTCAATGGAGGAGATTGCTTCTCTTCTCCATTGAGTTTTGGTTGGGAGGAGAGTGTTGCCTCTCCCCCTATCTTGGTTGTGATCGAAATACTTGGAATTTGGAGCATGGATGAAGAACACCTTGGAGCTTGTGAAGACTTCTTCCTTTTTCCTTTATATGTATTATTTGGTTGTAAAATTTGTATGTGAAAGAAAGTTGTATCATCTTGTTTTCATTCCAAAAAAAAAAAAAAGATTGTAATCTATAATTGCCCCAAAAGTCACACGGTTGGATGCAAAATTTTACTTGAAAAGTGTTTACATTATTGTAAATTTGTTCCACATGAAGTAGAAAGTATTGTAACAAGATTTTGAAGGAAAGTTGCATTGAAATGATAGTATTTCTTACTCTAAAATTTATTGAAATGTTGTTGAATTCTTTGGTGAAATATTGGAAAGAAATTACAAAAGAAAATATATTAAAATTTTTGTTTGGATACTTGAAAGTAATGTGTTGGAAAGATTGAAAAAAATAGTGCATCATATCTCCTTGTGTAGTTGATGGAAGGACTTAAGTTTTAAATGGCTTTTAAAATGCCAAAGAAGCATTTCAAGTTCTAGTCCCCTTTATGTTTTATTCATTCATGAATTTATTGTAAAATCCATTGCAAATAAATAAGAAAATGAAATCGAATCTCTTAGAACACCCCTGCTATATCTATTGAATTGTTTGAAAGGAGATTTTAATACAAAATTCTAAACTTAATAAGATTATAACCACGTTTCATTAATAGGGGAACTAATTTCTGAAATATTATCCATGTTTAACAATATGACTACAAACGGATTACTATTATAAGATTTTACTGATAACAACATACTATTATTATTTCCTTCATATTAATTAGTCAATAAATAATGCCAATGAAATCTCTAAACAAACCTACGCATAAACTACCCTTGTCCTTTGCAAAACAAATTGTGCTTCATTAATATTCTGATATGTAACAGACCCACCTCTATATGTTGTTCCTCCACGAACAAATCGTTTCAGGCTTCTAGTTATATATAGGACAAAAAAAAATAATTTAGAACCGAGCCTTGAGTCTATTGCGCACTCCTTGAGCTATCTCTGCACGATACAGGAGATCTTCGCAATGTTGAAGAAGATATCTTGGGAGGTGAAGGTAGCAGGATATTTTTCGGACCCGAGCAATGTGTTACAGAGCTTTCTTTTCTTCTAATCGATCGTGTGACAGTGAGAGTGTTCCTTAATCAATTTTAAAATATATTGGTGCGCCTTCACTGTTCCTCCATCGTTTGATAGAAATACTACTTAAGGAGGACTCCCCCAAAGTTTGAGCTACATTCGATACATCGATCGACATCAACATCGGCCGACATGCCATTGTTTCTACACGCGTCGCCATCGTCCCTTATCATTTTTGACATTTATATTTGTTTTGTCGTGAAGGAGAAATCCGATTTTGGTGTTGCTTTCAAAATGCGAGATAATAACATACATAGTTGAACAACTCAACTTGTGGGAATTTTTACTTGGGGCCTTCATGCTCTGCTCAGTCGCTACTGTGTAGCCGGGCCATGGATCTCTTCCACCCTCTCGGTATAAAAGCTTTTAAAACAAAAAAAAAAACATGAGGCGTTATACTCAAGACTTCTCACAGTGCTCCCCGTCACGCGCTTCGGGAATGTATAAAAGAAAGAAAACACAAAAAAGGGAAGGAGAGACGTCTCCTTTGTCTGCGCCACCTCTACCTTTGTCCACGCGCCAATAACCTTTTTCTTTACCTCCCTGTGAGCTTCATGCGTGGCCCAAAAATCAAGTAAATTGGTGCGGTTCGGCCGAAAACACCGCATTAGGTGATGACCTTTTAGTTAATAGATTTGCAAATCTATTTAGATTGAAAAAGTGAATTAATGGAAAGAGGTATAAATCAACACGCCAGGCGAGGAGTTGTTTGATTATGACAGTTGGTTGGTGAGGTCCACTTGTTTCCCCAACGCCAAAAAATTTAAACATGGGTCTCCTTTCCCCTATTTGACTCTTATGCATTTAATTTTCAAATTTCAAATTATGTTAAGCTTGAAGAGTCATTTTAGTGTAAATTTTGATAATATACATATCTAAAAAGAAATTTTGCACTCTAACTTTCTTAGGTCATTGGTTCATATATTTGTTATTGTGGTAGACGTTTCTACCATCCCAATCATGTTACACAACACCCTTACCCCAACATCTTTTGTTCACTATAGAAATAAGATTCCCTAATGTGATTAAGTATGTCAATAAAAAAATTCAGAGGGTATGGGGTCTTTGGGAAGAGCTTTCTTGGTACGAAAATAGTTACCATACACATGATGGTATCATCATAGTGTGCAAATTCGAGAATGGGGACAATAGGGTCATGAGATGGACTGGATATAATTAAAGAGGGATTTATTTGATATCTAACTGTTATATCATGAGACGAATACAACAAATATTGAAGTAAATCTCTAGTGAATGGAATTGCGACAATCATGTAGTTCTAGTTTTGCGACCGAAATACAAAGTAAAAGATTGAAGCTTATCAGTTCCCAAGATCAAGCAGGCCACAAAACTTGTAGATAAAATAAATCAAACAAGAACTACTACCTTGCAAAAAAAAAAAAAAATTTGTCGCATTTTCGGGTTGCATGGTTGTGGCGTGCCGTCGTCGTCGGGAGCGTGGCGTCGCGTCTTTTAAGCGGCGTTACGAAGTGCAATGGAATATGCAATCAGATTTGGAGAAGTATCACCCACTAAGATCTCATATGGGTGGTTGGATGATCGAGCATAGTGACAAGTGTGTAATGATTTGAAGCACACTCACTATATGGCTTCTTATTATGTTTTGGGATGAAACATGTCAAGGAGGGCAGGAATGTTATGTACCTTGGGATATGATATTATAATGTATATGGGTTGATGGAGATGTTGACATGTGGCACACATCCCCTTAGTAAGTTATATGTTTATAATATATGGGGTCACATAGGAACTAGTTATATTAGGTAATGAGTCGGCATACATTAGGATTAGGTCATGTTACCCATCCATTACGAGTAATGTATGTTTATATAAAGCATATGAGTATAATTATGATGTCATGTGTTGTATGTGTTATGTCTTCTACTTGTTAGAGGTATATTGGAGGTGTCCCCTTCGAAGTGGATTACCATCTTGTGAGATTGTGGAGTTACTCCTTCCTGAAGGAGCATTGTATGGTGTTTCCCTACCTTAAGGGTATTATTCTACATATATTGAATATTTAGGATTCTTGGCGCACCAATATCATTTGTGTTGTGTTATATTTTACATAGTATTCATATTTTTCATTTAAGGATCTTATCATTGAACTTCTACGCATACCATCCATGCCTTTACGTTTATCAAAGTCTCCACGCACTACATGTTCACTAACCATTGTGTAAATCCTTTTTTCACTCACTCCTAATTACTAGACTATTACAGTGTGCTTATGTACATCACCCTTATTCTCATCACCCATGTAGTCTCCCGTACTTAGAAAAACATTGTGTAGGATTTATTTGAACTTCGGATGCTCCTATATCAATAATAAATTATAAAACCAATATATTTACATATTATAATGATGACTACCTAGATTGTGGACAAATACAATGGAAAAACATGATTATAATAAAATTTGTTTATATGGCCCTATCATTATTTTTACATCATGCAATCGGCCTATGGTTTCTTGTTTGTTCTCTAATGTTTATCTTTCGGTTGTACGAGGTTCTTGATCCCTTCAAAATCACTTTTTTACCTAATGAAAAATTATTTATTAGAACTGACAACGTAATACGTTGTTGTAATCAAAGTAGGAGGGAATGAATTGGAAATTATTCAAAAATAATTGAATGAAACAACTTTGAATTGATTCGAACACTATGCAATGCAAGTCAAACATTAAAATGCATGTCGTCGACGCAATAAATAACACGTATTACACGGAACAAAAACTTACTTTGATATAGATCTTGAAGCCACACTAAGATCTGACATTGTAGTTTTATATAGTACGCCGAGTATATTTTGTAAGAGTAATGTGTTGGATAGTCGTTATTATGGGTAGCAATGTAATACGTTGTTGATTTATTGTACTCAAAGTAGGAGGGGATGAATTGGGAATTATTAAAAAATAATTGAATGAAACAACTTTGAATAGATTCGTAATGCTATGCAGTGAAAAACAAACATTAAAAATGTATGTCATCGATGCAACAACGTATTACATGGAGCAACAATATTCTACTTTTATATAGATCCTATAGGCACATAAAAATTTGGCATCATAGTTTTATACAATATAATGACTATATCTTGTAAGAATAATGTGTTCATTCAACATTTATTATGGGTGACAACGTAATACGTTGTTGAACTATTGTAATTAAAGTAGGAGGGAACGAGTTTGATATTATTAAAAATAATTGAATGAAACAACTTTGATAGATTATGTAGTGCAAAAAAAGTTAAAAATGAAGGTCGTCGAAGAAACAATGTATTACATGGAGATACAATCTACTTTGATATAGATTCTGTAGGCACACTAAGATTTGACATTGTAGTTTTGTATAGTACAATGAGTATCTTCTATAAGAACTTAATGTGTTGGATCGTCGTTATTAGGGGTGACAACAAAATACGTTATTAAATTGTTATAGTCGAAGGAGGAGGGAATAAATTAGAAATTATTAAAAAAATAATTGAATAAAATTAGTCGAATAAGATCATAAAACTATGTAATACAAAACAAACATTGAAAATATATGTTTTCAAGGTAACAACATAGTATGTGGAATTGAGAACTACTTTGATATATATCCTATATGCTCATGAAACTTTGATATTGTAGTTTGAAATAGAAATATGCCTTATGGATATAGAACCACAACCCCTTTTCAAATTTAAATATAGTCAAAGAAAACTAAACATAAAAATTAACATAAACTTAAATACACTCAAGAAAAATTGGGCAAAGAATTGAAAATCTCAATATATGGTAGACATCATCCTAAATTTAACATTTAGAAGCTGCATCAAAATAAATTCATACTTTAGATTAATCAAAACAATGGCAACCCATTGTAAACTTTTAGAAACTTCAACTAAATCTTCAAAACCCCCCGAGTGGAGAAGGTCGTAAGAATGCGTGCGAGAAGAAAAGCTTCTTGGCATGAGAATGATGTAGCGCTCTCATTCTATAAACTGATATGATGCCCGACTTTGTAACTCCTTCCTCTTCACGGGTTGTAAAATGATCAGACTGCCTGGTCTGAGGTTGTGCTTTGGTGGCAATAGAGCATCCACCTGGTCTTCGTGATCTGCATCATCCAAAAGAGCCCTCACATGATTTGATAGAATCGCTTTGCTTTCATGTATATTAGCAAATGATCCATTTTTGCTACGCATGTGCCTATTTCTCACGGAGGCAGAGATCATAGTGTTTTAAAAAAACTGTATTCCTGTTTGTGAATCCGGACACCCTCCAACAAAACAGGGAAAATGAAACTATTAACAGTTTAGAAAGGAAAAGGAATGATTGCGTGGGAAAATTTAGAATTTGAAATTTAAATTTATTCGCTGACAACAAATGATTTGATTGATATAATGGTTGGATAGAAAAGGACAGATGGAGACAGAGGGATACGGAGACGGAGGCGGATTTAAGATGATTGGTCAAACTTATGCATATGCTATATGCCACATATCCCCCATGCAAACTTATGTGAGGGATAGGCTATGCCTCATTTGTCGGATCAACAAATATTATTTGAGTAGATTTTGTCCCACCAGTTCAACGTTTGAATCCCAGAAGGTGCCAGATTCAAAATAAAACAAATATGCTAAGGGTGGTATGACTGGTGAGATAGGTAAACTCTCTAAGGTTCACGAGATCGATTCTTCAAAGATACAGAGTTAAGGGACGAGAATTAGGTGTAAGCTCCTAGAGATTTTGGCCAAATAAATACCCTTTAACATCCTCGGCTTCTAGCTGATTGAAGGATTGTGTTCGATAGTTCTTCAAATCCAAGCTCTCCCAACAAAACTAAAAAAATACAGCAGATTTCTTGGACTGACTACCATTGAACGTCATCTTTATGAAGTTGGCAAGACATTTGGAGAGTCCTCCTCGCTCTAAAAAAGATGTTCTTATTGTTTTGCAGGGCAAGTTTTTGGTTTATTTTTCCTTATTTATTGATGTGAAAATATGATGAATTTTACGGTCTACATTCATATTGAGTGCATAAGAAGAATAAGAACTTGGAAGAGATGACTATTCAACTTCTCGCATCTTCCATATTCCATTTATTGGTGGGTCGAATTTGTAAATTAAAAATAAAAACTGAGATATGCATTATTTAAAAAAATTAAATTAAAGAACGACTACCAAAAAAATTTAGTTACAAAGAAAGTTGTCTCTATGAAGCCTATCAGCCAAATATAACCACAATCTTATTATTTTTCATCAAAGGTGTTATTTAACATGCTTGGTTTTATTTTTTATAATTTATTTCACATACCATACCATGATCCTTATGTCTACTCTCCTCATTATGGTTAATAGGTTTTGTTAAATATTTTGTTTTGAATATCATACCGTGATCTTTATGTGATCTATGCTCTTCGTTTTTATGAAAGATTGTAATTGTAATCAACATGACAACCCAATTAACATTGCCTTGACATTCCAGTATTTTTGAAAGACTTGGAAGCTCTTTATTTTTTCTGATACGTATAGGAATGATTATTGAGTACATATTTTAAATACGTGAACATAAACCTTTTCCCAGGCACCACATACCATCCCGTAAATTCCTGCCGAATAGAATTTAGGTGCCTCGATGTGCTTCTTGCAAATGATCTTCATTTAGAATCTCTTCGTTACTATAGCATATATAATGAAAAACATATATTATATATAATGTAGAGACATTTATAATGTAGAAGCATATACATTGTCCTCCGGAACTATATTTGATTCATGTATGCTTAGATAGGTAGAAACACCAAATATTCATTTGGTTAATGTTGCAACTAGTAATTGACATGAATGTGATGATGAAATAAGATAAATATGGCTGCAAAAAAAAAAAGGAATTATTTCTTTGCAATTGTGTAAGGAAATTGTTACGTTAATTTATTGGAACATTTAAATATTTAAATGTTGGTGTAGTTGGAAATTTATTTTGTCTTATATGAAAGACAATTTTTATTATTATTATATAGAAATTAAATTTTTATGTTAGTATTTTAAGATTTAATGTGTTTTGCTTTAATATTATTGTTTTTTCTAACTTTAGCCTATGAGAACTTTGTTTCTATACCACTACAAAAAAACCCTTTGCAATTACTCAATATTTCTATCTTGTTCCTTAGCAATTTCTTGCATCCAAAAGTGCATATTGTTATTGATGTAGAGACTTTTGATATAATGTGTAGAAGATTTTCTTTATGGCTTGATTCCTTTTATTTTTGACATAGGAAAAAAAAAAAGCCGGTGCTTGTTAATAAAGATCAAATAAGTAGCTACCCTCTTTAGCATGTAGGGCATGTGTCTTCGATGTTGACATGATTTGTTGTGTGTTGAGGGAATTAACTCCCTGTGAGGCCACTTCAAGTGTCCCAAGTTAAACGTTAGACTATTCAACGATAAGGTTTTGAAGTTTCCTTCCAATTGAAGAGTCGTGATTTATCACATCTTTATGTTGCATACATATAAAAACTTAATTTTGAAATACCCCATACCCGATCCTTATCAATAGAACCCCATGACCACTCTCATAAACTTTACTTCAATTGTTGGTTGACTAAGTATTTGTTTGGTGTCCTTTTCAGTTTGAAGGAATGAAGACTAGAAACACAATCACCCTTGCTCCAAATGGTGTGACCGTCACTACACCCCACTTGCAAAGAGAAGAAGAGTTTAAAAGGATTCAATTTGTTGTGAATGTTTTGCATTGCAGGTAGCCAAAACCACCTAAGCCAATGATTGCATATTTTGTTAGAGAGCGGCTTCACCTTTTGCCAACAAGGCCTTTGTATCTTTCAAACATTTCATACAATTGGTCCTCATTCACGCGAGGTTTGGCTTGGCTTATGATTCTAACGAAGATGCGATGAAATGTGAACCTTCCACAAATTGAAAAAAATGGGTGTCAACCATGGAAAAAGATTTTGATAAAAAAGAAAAATTGCCAAGAAAATTGCTAATGTTGGCAACAAAAAAATTGAAAAAAATTAAAAAAATGAATGTCTCTTCCCTTAAGCCCCTACAAAGAAGAGTAAAGTTGTACATTATATAAAACTATGAAACTATTGAATATTTATGGTCTAAAGTTTGTAAATGATTATCTTTTGAGATGTATTTAGATAAGAACATGATGCACTTTTTTTGTCTCAAATTTCATTTTTATGTGATATTACCTAATAAAAACAACTTTTAAAAAAATGTTGAGATAATATTCGTATTTTATTATTGTTTGAACATCTAAATTTGAAAATAAAAATTTAACAAAAATCAAATTATTTAGTGAAGTTCAATATGGTGAAAACAACACATACATTTTTATAAGGAAAAGTATTACCCTTGTGTGGTTTCCAAAACCATGGATTTTCATTTTATTTGTACAAAAGATACTTATACTTTCCTTTCATTTTTAAATGAATAGTGGCATGCCCTACTTTATTTTTAATAAAAGAAAACTTGTGGATTCCTAATGCATTGTTTTATACATTGAGGAATATGTAATGAAAACTATTTGAAGTGTATTACATTAGTGATTTCTAAGATCATTTCCCTTTTCGTATAAATGTTGTTGAGTTTTTTGTCTTGCTATGGCATGTAAAAAGGCGTAGTCTTCTTAATTAGTTAGTGGTTTGACAAGTTACACAAGTTTCATTGTTTGCAATCTTTTTTTCCAATATAAAAGAGCTAAAATTAAGACTATGTTTTTAATGAATACATTCAAATAATTCCTTTTTGGGCCAAAAACAAATGATAGTCATTGTAGTATTTTGTCCCCGCCTCCTCCACAAATGCTAACATAGCCTTGCAATTCATATTTATCCTGTTATTTACATTTTTGCATTTTTTTATTAATCTTTGCGATTAAAAGTTTCATTTTTTCTTAGTGTATTGTTCCTAAAATGGACACATCTTTGACTTCGAGGGAGGGGGGGGAGGAAGGGGGTTGCGGCTAATGACGGTTGTCCCGATGTGGACCCACATTCCAACTTTTGAACTTATGCCCAATGTGTTTATTATTGAACGCATAAATCCAACATCGTGTGGACCTTTCTAACGGAGTTCATGTTCAAACAACATTATTCCCCTCCATATTTTCAAACTTGGTTTTAGAGAAAATGTTGAAAGAAGGCACCATTGTCCACTTGCATAAAACCATTTGGAGGATGGTCAAACATGAAATGTGTGATTTCTTCTCGTTTTCCCATTACTAGTGTCTTAAATGCCCTATATAGGGTTTCTGATGTTTTTCTTATCCACACTATTTCCTTGCATGACAATTTTAATTAATGACATGGATATTATATTAAAAACACCTCAAAAATTGGTTTTCCTTCTCGACTTCCAAGCCATTTTGTTCGAGGAAAGCAAACACGATGGAACCAATTCAAGGTCTCGATAAAATTTTCTACCACAAACCACCTCATAAAAATATGCTTCTTCAAACTATGTTCAATCGTGTTATCCTTATTAGTGCATTGAATACAACCATGCATGTATGGTTTGTTGAGGAATGTGTCCTAGCAAAAATACCCCTTCGAGAATATATCATTATAAAGGGCAATGACTTGTTTTTTCGACTTTGATTTTGTGGACATCAAAGGTGGAGAAATCCGTGTCACTTGTTTCAACGAGATTGCTGAAATGTTCTATGGAAGATAGAAAGTGGAAAGATGTACACCATCTCCAACGGTAGGATAGGAAATGCAAAAGAATGTTACAACAATTTGAATCAACCCTTCGGAGATTTTCTTGTAAACAACATCAATTGTCTCTCCTCTCAATGTGAAAGATGATACAATACCTTTGCATCACTTCACTTCATTGAGATAAGAGAAATACTTGGAATTCGATTCTTCTATTGACATTATTGGGATTGTTCTTGCAATTTCTCCGCACTCCACTATCCGTAGATGTGATCAAACTGAAACAGTAAAGAGAACATTACAAATGAAAGACATGTATGGATATAGTGTTTCCATTACTTTGTGGGGTCAACATTTAAATGATCTTGCAAGGAACTTAAGAACATTCTTTGTATGAATCCAGTAGAAACTAGTGCTAGCACTGAAAGCTGCACATGTCTCCAATTTCAATGGAACATCTGTGGATACTATATCAAGTACTGAAATGGTTTGTCAACCATCCAATTCATGAAAATAACTCACTTCATGAATGGGTTGACTCAGATGCTTAGATTGTTTCAACACCGTCTATCACAAATAAAGTTCGAGGCCCTCCACCAAACTTGTCCTCGCTTGCAACAATCTCTCAAGTCCTGCAAATGGGAAACACATGAAAAAATGAATGGGCTACACTAACAATAGTAATCACAGAAATTGCATTCGATAATTTTTTTACATGGATTGCCCTTTTGTTAAAGGTGACAAGTAATGCAAAAAAATATGTACTAGAAAATGGCACACGTGTTTTGTGGGAAATGTAATACATGTGTTCATCAATGTGATTACAGTATGCACTCTGATGTCTTTAAAGAACAACACATGAGAAGCTGATCCGTAACAACATTTGATGAAACGTAATTCAAACAACATTGGATGAAATCAGAAAAATAATGGGCGTCATTGTTAAAGACCTACACTTTCCAAGCATAGATGATGATGCGCAACAACCAAGATTGCAAAACCACAGGCCACAAATTTCAATTCACTCTTTCCATCAAAATAGAAACATACCATGGAAACAAACAATTGAAATGCGCCATTTTTAACTCAAAGAAAATGGAAACTACGCTTCTCCTCCCTAAATTATGTTATTGTAAAATTAGAATAGATTTCCTTTGATGTTATTTACCCGATCTTTCCTCTTAGCTTGCTTATGGACATGCCCTTTATACGGTTCCTTTAGAAGAAAGGCAAATACTTACATATACCATTTAGCTTTACAACTATTGATGTAAATTGAGATTCAATGAATACCCACACATGCCACTTCTATGCCATTTTGCTTAAAACTGATATAGCTTATAACATCCACTTCAGCAATATGAGCATGTTGTGGTTTTCTGACGCTTTCCTTTTACGTACCTCTATTTTATTTTATTTTCCATTGTGTTGTTCCATTCTTCTATTATAGCCATAACTTTTTTGTAATGCTTTTTCCCTATAATAAAAACATAACTAAAAATATTCACATGCGTATCAAAGAATACATATGATTTTTTTCCCGCTACATACATGACTAAATAAATTATTTTTTTTCTTATGACGCTTCAAACTTGATTTTCTTTTGCAGAACATTCTGTTATTCTTCATGTCAACTCCTCATAAGCGAGCCCATAGAAGAGAGCCCTCTATGTAGAAAAAAATTCAGATTAACGCTCAGTGGCGTCGCTGTTATCATGCAAGAAAAATGCACCCTCCAACTTGCTTCTTTGTCGTATGTAATCCCGTTCAAATTTCACTCTCCTAGAATGTTTTCCTTGACTGGTACTTTTACTAAGGACCGCTTACAAGGAATCATTTCAGATATCAAATCTTCTCCTTCCCAGTTTTCATAGCCCTTTCGAAATGGACAATGCTTCCAACCATCCCTTGATTGACCATAATCAACCCATAATATGGTTGTCGTTACAAACAGAACCAACATCTTCCTGATTCCCCTCTTTTTCCAAATATTTTCTTCAACCCTCCATTTTTGGGCTTCCTTTTCAGCCTCGAAAAACCCTGCAAATTCTACTGCACAATATTTCCCTTCTTTCAATGTGCGCCTCTTATTTGAAGAGCACACTTATGTTCAACTTTTTCCTCCCAACAGCTTTGATCTAACATTGACCTCTGTTACTGAAACACAATGGCGGTTCCGCAAAAGAATTGATTCTCTTTATAATATCAACACTTTCTCTGTATGTTTGGAAAATTAGTCGGGCATACAAATAAACTTCCATGCAGGATCCCACATTTGCACTAGATGTAGGTCAGAAAAGAAAGGGCACTGGTTTTCATCCTAAAACAATATGGACCCTGGAAACCAAACTTTTCCCTAAAATCTTTGATCCAACTTAAAGAAATGTTGATAGCATGAGTAAATCCAATTCTATAAGTAACCCATGCACGCAGTGGACATTCCAAATACTTTGGGCACACTATAAGTTTCCCACCAACTATTTTGTCAATAGCAAAGTATCTCCCTCCTCGCCTCAGAGATTTGGATCTACATCTGGTATAAAATACTAGATTACACTAAACAAAATATGATTTCTATGTTAGTATATCCCGTGTATGGGAATCCTTTCGAAATCCCTTCCAATACAAAATTTCCGATCTTCCTCGCTTCCTATATAACCAACAAATATTGCCCCCTCTCTTAACACAATCATAATGGACATTCAACATTCTAAAGACACCATCATACAGAATTCAATGATGATCCTTTACTCTTAGGAGACACAACTACTCATACATCTTCATTCGTGCCATCCACCCTCAACACAGGTACCGAAGATGAAGAGATTACAATTCCTTCTATCGGATGAGAAAACATACCTTTCATCATGTGCCTATGCCCAACATTGGATTTCCCCATCAATGAATACATTACTAGGGTGTCTTTTCCATGGATTTTCCAACTTTATTTTCAGCAGTAAAGAAGTGTTTAAACAAATGTGCATGAAGGAGGTTCAGTTGTACGCACACGATCCCTCACTTAATATGTTACCATGATGACTGCTTTGGTTACCACCCTAGGTTTTCACTATTTGCTTAACCTCATTATGCGCCATAGGAGCCAATCTACAAAACCATCTTCATGAAGCAAAACATTAAACAAGTTTCATGACAACTATAGGAGAGCTCCGTAAGAAACTCCAAGAGTTCCCCAAAGATTGTTTTCCAGACACTCTAATGCGGTTTGGAAATAACCTCCAAGGGACACGATCCTTCTAGTCTAAAAGTAGAGGTGAAATCTCATAAATGGTTGAGCAATTAGGCGCACCAACATTATTCTTTACTTTGAGTGTTACCGCAGGCACAAAATGACTAGATCTCCATAAATGCATTCCTGGTGCTTATCCTATTAATCTTTGTTGTGCACAACGCTTCAAAACACTCAACATTATTAATCACCCACACCGTCTACTTGTTTACTTGCATCAAAGTTTCACAATATTTCGTGAGGAAGTGCTACAGAAACACCTTGGGGAAAAGGATTATTGGTACAAGTAGCACTATTCAATTCCACTTAATTAATTTTTACTCTTAATCGCCATTTTACCTGTCTCTTTCTTGTAGGTATGAGTGGCAACATAGAGGGTCCGCACATGTTCACAGATTCTTGTGGCTACAAGATGCCCCAAATGTCGACACAATTAATTGGGATGATAATGCTTCTATTGACACAACCATATAGTACTTTGATGAGTATGTCTCTCGAACCCTCATCCAACAAATCACTGAGCAAAATTTCTACATAGATCACTCCATGATGATCCATGCTTATTATCATCAATGCAAGTGTTACCTCCCCACCACTACACGATTCAAGGAGCTTATAAACCGAGTTCAACGACACACAAAGTGTTCCGAGGAAACATGTTTGTGAATAAAAATTCCCACCTCACATGTTGATATAATGCACCTTGGGAAACACATCCTGTTTCTTCTTTATCCATTGATGAAAAAGGTGTTATTAAATACCTTCCTTCAAGGAATGATGATAGATTAAACATTCACAACAAAGCCATGTTATCTATATGGAGAGCCAACATTGATTGTCAACCCGTGCTTTCACGACATGCAGTCCTTAAATACATTACAAAGTATGCCTCTAAAGCAAAGCAACACTTAAAGACATACCACCAAATGCTTTCTAGACTATCAACAAATGCCAACCCAATTTTCCCCACATCTTTCGCCATATGGAAGATGCTTACAGAGAGTGTTGTTGAACATGACATAAGTGCACAAGAAACATGCCACATGCTTCTAAAATTTCCACTTGTTATGTCTAGTTGACCTTTCGTTTCATTAAATGTAGGGAGAAAATTCTTAGGTGACTTGCTGAATTGGATTCTCAAGCAAAAAAACAACCCTACTTTTTGATGCATACCATGTCCATCCTCTAGCTATGGAATCCCTTTCTCTTATCCAGGTTGCTCGAGATTGGAGTTACAATAAATAAAAAACTGGAAACAATGAAGTTGCCCAACAATTGTACATGCATATCCAAGATTTTCCATTATTCATCCGTAAAATTCAAGTTCTTTTGATTTTTGTTTGTTTGTATGAACTCCTTCTATACAATCCTTTCCACAATATTCCTTTTGATATTGGTTCTACCCCGCATAAAATTATTTCCAATTGGTGTCTCTTAAAGAATTTCTACATAGGTACCCATGGCATGTTACAAGGACAAACACAAACTAAATAATTCAAAAGGTTCATTTCAGATCAACTAAGAGACCGTATAAACATGAACAAATAAATGAATGACAATTTATATCTCTACTCTCCACCCGAGCATACAACAAGTCTAGATGGTCTACTATGTTGGGCCACCAGAATTTGACACTCGTTACAATTGGTCCACCATAATATTCCACTCCAGTTACAAGACCCTGACCCTTCTTTTATCGAGATGAATAAGGCCGAATATTGTATTCCATAGATAGGTGTATCCATCGCATCCCCGCCTTTGCAATTGAGTGAAGACCAACAATTAGCTTTAACACTATTCTTCATCACTTTTCTTGCTATGATATCCTTCCGCCACTTAACCTCATTATTCAAGGAATCAGAGGGAACAAGAAAGTCCTTCTTTATATTCACCCTCTCAAGTTTGTTTTCTACTCGCCACAACCCTTGCTATTTCACCCCTCCTTTTACTAGCCCCTAACAAGGTTTCCGCTTTCAACATTTCCAAATCTACTATTCGCGCATGCCTCTCGCATTCCCATTAGAGATATGAAACCGATCAAGGCCAACCATTAGCCTCTTTTCAAAACTCCTTGAAACATATTAAATATATTCTGATTGATGAAATGAGTTTCATTGGCCCAAAATTTCTCACCAAAATTGACTATCGCCTTTAAGCCTTTTCCACATTCCAAGACATCTCAATTCGAAAACAAACCCATCATTCTTGTTGAGGATCTCAAGGCCACCGCTTCCCCCTGTCATGGACATTCCTTTGTATGCCAACAATTCCTACGGTGCCTCGCTTTGGAAAGATTTTCAACATTCTATCTCCTTGAGATCTCTCTTTAGGCAACAGGTTCCACTCCATCACAAATTTCATTTTGCCACATGCTTCTCAACATCTGCAATGACATTCATACATTTGAGGATTGATAACTACTAATGTCTCCGCACTGATTCCTAGCCTCTCTGAACAAGAGATCCTCGAATTCCACAATGCCACACACTTGTTTGCAAAAATGACCAAAGTTGACAACCGCAATCTTCAAATGTTAAAGGAAATTAACTATCCAATCGCCATATCCATTTCTCATAATACAAAGAGAGATGAGTTCGCTGATGTTGATGACGATCAACTTTAACACAAAGTTCTTCTTTGCAAAAATTAGAAAGTCATGCTTTCCGCAAATTTATGGCTTGATACAGGGCTTGTTAATGGTGCTATTGGGCATTATCATGGACATTGTTCTATCGCATTTCCTCAACACCTCCTTCTTTACCTTTATTTGTTGTCGATTTAAGTGATATACGACCTCTCCTTGGGATCCCAACAATCCTTCCCATGTTCTATCCCGTCCATTACTGGGAGGAGTTTGGAGATAGTTATCGCTAAAAATGGTTTGGGCGTTATTTATCCACAAGTCTCGAGGTCTTACTTTGCAAAAAACACAATAGACATTGGCTCCATCAAGAGGCCATGACTTACTTTCACCGCAATATCTAGAGTCCCATCCTTAAAGCATATTCGTATTTCGCCTCCTTTCTCTTTTGACCGTTACTCTAAAATGTCGAAAACCCTCTACTATGTGCTCGAAGAAATGAAGAACTTAGTTCATTCACTTCCTCTCTTCCATCTCGCCTTAATCCCCTTCATGTATCATTTGCCTACCCTTCTACCTTTCACTACTTGTCTCCCTCATGAACTCCCCCTCTTAAATACTATATCTCTCCATGATCAGTATATATTACTTTTTGCTTCTTTTGTACTTTTTTTTATCAATATAGTGTTCAAGGTTTCCATCTTCTACTTCTTCTCTAACTTTGAATATTATCTTACTTTCACTCCATGTTCACCATTATCTCTCTCGCTCCCCCTCTCAACATTCACATCGCACTACTCGCATACAATTACTAGTAAAATATCTCCCCTCTAATAACTTGTTTTTTCACACAAAACACCCTTATTAGAGTTCAATTCACTAAAAACCATGTGCCCTATATCCTCGCCACAACTTCAAAACACCTCGTGGACGCATCTCTTCACCTCATGGACACTTCTCAATTATTCAAGACTTCCTTGCCGTCTCTCCAAATATAATCCAGATAATTCATCGGCAACCTTTTGAGGCCTGAATCGTGCCACGTGTCACGAGAACAAAAGATAACCGTGGCCCATGGACAGTGTCTCAACTCTCAACCTTCAACTAGAAACTCCCCTTCAAATATAATAATAAATTTGTAAAGAAGCGGAGAAATTTACAGACTCCGCCTTTTCTCTTTCCTGTCGAAGCCATGGCCGCCGCCAATCTACTCCTTTCCTCCACCATTAAAACCCAATTATTCGGCCACCGCCCGGCCATCCCGCCACCTCCGCCCAAATTCCTCCACCACCGCCACCGCGCCACCCAAATTCTCATCCCCGCGCCGCCCTCCACTACAACCTCCCGGCGGCGCTCACCGCAATTTCTCTCCTCTCCACACCTCCTCTCGCGCTCCTCCCACCCGCCGCCGCTGCAGCAGACCTAGCACCCGCTCCTTCTCCACCAACGGGCGCAGAATCCTCCGCGAAAACGCTCTCTGCAAACCGCCGTCCCTCTCCTTTCGCCGGCGCTGCCGTCACTCTGCCCCGGAGCCACGCTCGTCCGACCTCCCGAAGGCTTGCAATGGCGCTACAGCGACTTCCTCAACGCAGTCAAGAAGGGCAAAGTCGAGCGCGTCCGCTTCAGCCGCGACGGCGCTTCCCTCCAACTCTCCGCCGTAGACGGGCGGCGCGCCACCGTGACGCTGCCCAATGACCCCGACCTGGTGGATATTCTGGCCATGAACGGCGTGGACATATCGGTGTCCGAAGGGGAAAATAATAACAATCTGTTCAATGTGATCGGGAATTTGCTGTTTCCGATCTTGGCGTTTGGAGGGCTGTTTTTTCTGTTTAGACGCGCGCAGGGTGGACCCGGTGGGCCTGGCGGGCTAGGCGGTCCTATGGATTTTGGCCGCTCCAAGTCTAAGTTCCAGGTACTGTGTTTTTTTGGGAACTTGGTTAATTTTTCAATAAAATTCTGGAAATTTAAATTATCCGTCAAATAGTTTTATTTTGAGATTATATAGGAACAAGGGATATGCCAGTCCGGGGTATTTTTAGGGGCTATGTCTGGCTAGTTGGCTTTTATTTTTTATTTAAAAACAAAGTGTAGATTCACCTGCAAACAATTTTTGTTTCCGAAAACGAGTCGTTAAATTATTCTTTAAAGTTTAAAGTGTACATATCTGTTAAATTTGCCAGAATATACATGTGCCAGTAGAGAAGTTAAAATTAAATATTTCTAAAAAATTCTCAATTATTAAAAAAAATCCCTGTATGCCACTTCGGTGGTTTTTGGTTATTGGGCTCTTCTTTACCAATTGGTTAAACTTTTAATATACTTCTGAAAATCAGAATTTTCCATCAAGTAGCTTACTTAGGTATTACAGTGGAACAAGAGATATGTCACTTTGTTTAGAAGAGGTTTGTGAATTTGTTCAGGATTGATTGAAATTTGATTGGAGTATCATAGAAAATTGCATAACAATTAGCATCTTTACATGGTACTCTGCGCCACAAAATTCTAAATCATAGAAATTTGCATAACAGTCAGCATCTTTACTTGGTACTTTGCCCCACAAAATTTTAAGTCTTTGAGGAAATGTGACCTTGATTGTGAGGAACCATACTGTTTAAAAATGGACATTTCAGTTTCTGATAAGCTAGGGGGTAAGTAATTGTTAGTGCGAAATCACAACACCCCAAATGATTTCTATGGGTGTGCTTTTCTAAGGCAGAATCATCTGGTGTGATTGCATAACATGGGACCATCTCTCAAGCTATGGGACTTGCGGACTTGAGATGGCCCTCTCGGAGAAAGCTGGCTTCTTCTTCCTGATCCTAATGCTAAACTACTCCTAATGCAAAAATGACATCTAACTACACCTATCCTAACAATGCCAAGGAGACAGGGAGAGAGAAAGTGCATAAAGAGAGAAATCCTACACTAATGAGGTGATAACACCAAGAAAAGGGAAGTGCTGGTCACAATCTCAGCTACCTGAAGTGGAGAGAGGTGAGTAGAGGAGAGGGTGGACAAGATGCACCACAAACCAGAGATAGATTTCACACAAAACACCACTTCAAAACCCATTAAACACAGCTCCTAAGACCTGTAACAAACATCAGAATATGCACAATATACCCTACAACGACGAGAGGCGAGGAGAGACAATAAAATAAGCAAAGGATGGACAGATGCATCACAAAACAAAATTTATTGCTCCAAAAGTTCACACAGTACATCGTTAGTGGGCAAGAGGCAAGAGAATGCCATTACAGAGCCGTGAAAGGAGGTTTAGACTCCATTTTCAACCCTGGGAAGAAAAGAAGAGGGGAGCAGAGAAGAAGAATGAACAACCCTTTTACAATGAATCCTCGCCCGTATTTATAGATTTGATCAAAGAGAAGAAAGAGAGAGGGAAATGGGAAAAGTGGGTAGAAGCTCAACCACCGCCGTTAATACTTCGACAAAAATATGCCCCAAATCCGTTTTATGCATGATTCCTTGATTCTCGTGCCTTGAAAGAAGAGGAAATGACGGAAAGATCGAATCCGAATCTGGTTGTTGAGACAGATGGATCCGCATTAAAGGCCCAAGACCTTTCCTCCATTTTCCTTCACCTAACCTCCTCAAAATTAAAGTTTCAGACCTCCATGGCGTAGGTGAGGCCAAGATCTTTCCAATGGTGTCAGATTTGCAATATTTCGAGCCTTGAGTCGAAAGATATGCCCTTCGAAGTTTGTATCGGGTCCAGTACAGGAGGGCGGGAAAACAACTTGAAAAATGGGTCCCTTTTGATATGGGACACGTGGCAGCCAGATTGGAACAAAATCGGGCCTACGGGTCCGCAATTTATCTTTTGCCCTTTCCTCCGATTCCCCGCTTTGGCTTTGACTCGGGTTCAAACTTTGACTTTTTCCTTTGCCTCGTTCTGGAATGCAAGCTCGTAGGTTCAAACATTTTCCCTTCATAATTTTCTTATGTGCAGAGTTGTCTTGACCAAATTTGCCGAGGGCGAATTTGGGATAACAATTAGGCGACTTACGGGGACATTTGCTCGCTAATGAAGAGACCAATGGCCTTGGAGCATCCATTGGGCATGGAGTCAAGAATGATGGCCTGACACTGATCCTTCTTATAAAATGGACTCCCCGACTCTCTGCACTTTGTTGACCTCTACTTGACTTTGAATCGCCCGCACATCGGCACTCTCAATTTTCATAAGAAAATCTTAAAATGGAGTTTCTGAGAGTAGAAAATTGTATTGACCCAGCTTTCACCTATCCCTGAAATGGATTATTTCGAAATGGCTTAAGTTGCTCTGGATTTGTTCCCTTTTGGAGCTAGCAACTGTTATAGACCGCTATGAGTCTTCTTGCCATGAATATTGAAGAGCCTGGCCTTATGCACCCTTGGAGCAAAACGAACAAAACTTATATACAAAGACCAAATCATACATGCCTCAAATGAGACATGCAGAGTGTGCATAAGCACTTCTTCTACTGAAAACAAACCTACCTACACTACTCTAACCAAGAGCAAAGGGAGCTCAAACAAAGCCTCTCAGAATCGGGCAGGGAGAAATAGCTTCCCTTCCTCAAAAATGGTAGCCACACAACTAATTTGACATTGAACATGGCTGGTTGGATGAGTGAAAACTAGCAATAAGCCGGTCCTTGACCCAAATCATCAAGGTATTAACATTAATGGAAAATACCTCCTCAAGCTTACTTCGCATTGACTCTTGGAGGTATTGATGGTGACCCTTGGTACTTTGATACTCATCATCATGCCCCAAGTAGACATGACTAGTTTTGATTCTCCTTTGGCTCCAATGAAGCCAAGTACTGATTGGGCATGGTCTCGATCCTTTGATGTGCCCATTTTTTGAAATTCAACTCCAAAAATGGAGTCTTCTTGTGGACCTTCTTGGGTGGATGGTGTGAGAGAGATGATAACATCCTCCCGCCTTTTTCTCTTCCTCCCTCCTTTGAAGAACATGGAAGATCAAGATCTTCCAACCTTGGTTCCAGAGAGGGCGATTATGGAATGCAAGTTGTTGCACTTGGATGTTCTCCTTCATGGCAGCATGTTCGTGTGCTTGGAAGGTTGAAAATGGAGCAAAAAATGATGTTATCTCCTCAGGCTCCTCTTCATTAAAGCAATCTTCCAAGTCTGACAGACAGTCTGCCTCCTCGTTGTCCTGTTGCATGTGTTCGACCTCCTCCATGGTGTCCTTCGAATCTACAATTTTCTCATGGTTCCCCTCATCTTCAAACATGAAGTTTGAAAGCTCAAACTCTTCTTCGACATTAGAGTTTGAAGGGGATGAAGTGGGAGGAATAACTGAAGGTTCTTATGTGGTTTTCTTTGCACTTGTTGCCTTTGAAAATGTATGGTCCTCCTCCACAACCGGAATGTACTCTTCTTTTGGATTAGGAGTAGCTCCTTCTTCCCATACTTGTCTTTGTCAGATTTGAGCTTCCACCACTTGCGGCTTGACCTCAGCCTCCTCCATAGGCTTAACCAACAAGGGAACCTTTGAAAACTCAAATTTAGCAGCCCAACTCTTCAGATTTTCTATCATTTCTTCTCTGTTGGGTTCCTCTGTTTGATGTTCTCCTTGGCTGGTTTTTAGAGTCTCTTCCCAACATGGACTTGGGAAGGCAAGAGGAGTGGTGGGTGGGGTCTCCACTAGTTGTTTCCTTGTTTGTGGCGGAGGGGAAGACATTTCTTTTGGCTCTTGTAGAGGGGAATTGGATTTGGAAGGGAAAAGGGCAGAGAAACTGAGGTGGGATGGAAGACTAGGGGATGGAGAAATGGATTTCACACTTGGGGCAACATACAATGGGAAGCTTGGAAATTGAAGCTCAAATTGAGATGGTGCTGCTTGAGGAGTGGAGAGAAAATTATCAGATAATGGTGTAGGATTTACCCATTGACAAGGCTGCCTGGCACCAAATTCATAGGCCTCTATCTCTTCATCCATTGTGCAAGTTGGGGCAGCATTCCAATCATGAAGTCCAACTTCTCCTGAGGGCTGTAGTGTCTTGGAAAAGGGCCTTCCCATGGACAAGGTGCCCTGCAACCAATTCTGAAAGCCATCATTTGAGTTGTTGCCCTTGATTAAACCATGCCAGTCTCCATTTTTTTGAATTTTCTCCAGCAGACCAGCATCTTGCATTTGATTTTCTTCATTGCATGCATATCCCTGTTCTTGGAAAGCCCCATAGCCAAACTGATTTTGGCATTGCTGCTCATAGGGATAGACATGTTGATTTTGAACCTGCTCATAATGATGATTTGAAGGAGTTGTAAAGCATATTGAGGTGGAATGATCTGTTGTTGTCGTAAATGTGAGTTCCATGAAGGGAATGAAGTCATGATTGCACAACCTCATGGAATGGGAGAAAGTGAAAGAGATGGAAGAAGAAAATGGATGAAAATGAGTGGAAATGGATGGAAAAGGTCTGCAACTCAGAGAATGGGTTTTTGACCAAATGGAGTCGCCAGATGTGCTTGTATGTGCCTCAAAAGGCTGACCCTTAACAGAACACATCAACCTGTTAAGATGAAGTGGTAAGGTGCTTCATACACCCCACCGACGTGCCAAAACTATTAGTGGCGCACGGTGGTGTTGGATTTGTTGTTTTTGCATGAGACACTAAGAGAAGATGAAATATCTAACCCTAGTGTCCCACCGGCGTGCCAAAACTGTTAGTGCAAAATCACAGCACCCTGCATGATTTCTATAGGTTTGTTTTTCTAAGGCAAAATCATTTGGTGTGATTGTATAACATGGGATCATCTCTCAAGCCGTGGACTTGCGGACTTGAGATGGTGCTCTGGAGAAAGCCGGCTTCTTCTTCCTGATCCTAATGCTAAACTACTCCTAATGCAGAAATGACGTCTAACTACACCTATCCTAACAATGCCAAGGAGATAGGAGAGAGAAAGTGCATAAAGAGGGAAATCCTACACTAACGAGGTGATAGCACCAAGAAAAGGGAAGTGCTGGTCATAATCTCAGCTGCTTGAAGTGGAGAGAGGTGAGCAGAGGAGAGGGTGGATAAGATGCACCACAGACCAGAGATAGATTTCACATAGAACACCACTTCAAAACCCATTAAACACAACTCCCATGACCTAGCAACAAACATCAGAATATGCACAATATACCCTGCAATGACGAGAGGTGAGGAGAGACAATAAAATAAGCAAAGGATGGACAAATGCATCACAAAACAAAATTTATTGCTCCAAAAGTTCACATAGTACATCATTAGTGGGCAAGAGGCAAGAGAATGCCATTACAGCCGTGAAAGGAGGTTCGACTCCATTTTCGACCCTGGGAAGAAAAGAAGAGGGGAGGTAGAGAAGAAGAATGAACAACCCTTTACAATGAATCTTGCCCTTGTATTTATAGATTTGATCGAGAGAAGAAAGAGAGGGAAACGGGAAAAGTGGGTAGAAGCTCAACCATTGTTGTTAATGCTTCTGATAAAATATGCCCCAAATCCGTCTTTACTGCATGATTCCTTGATTCGGCGCCTTGAAAGAAGAGAAAACGATGCGGAAACAGATCGAATCTGATTTGGTTGTTGAGACAAATGGATCCTGCATTGAAGGCCCGAAGATGTTTCTCCATTTTCTTTACCTAACCTCCTCAAAAACAAAGTCTCAGACCTCCATGGCGTAGGTGAGGCCGAGATCTTTCCAATGGTGTCAGATTTGCAATATTTTGAGCCTTGAGTCGAAAGATATGCCCCTTCAAAGTTTGTATTGAGTCCTTAAAGGAGGGCGGAAAACAACTTGAAAAATGGGTTCCTTTTGATATGGGACACGTGGCAGCCGATTGGAACAAAAATCGGGCCTACGGGTCCTCAATTTATCTTTTACCTTTCCTCCGATTCCCACTTTGGCTTTGACTCGGGTTCAAACTTTGACTTTTCCTTTGCCTCGCTTCGGAATGCGAGCTGGTAGGTCCGAAACGCTTTTCCCTTCATAATTTCCTTATGTGCAAGAGTTGTCTTGACCAACTTTGCCGTGGGGACGAATTTGGGATAACAGTAATGCTTTTGAGGATTTCAATACAAGGACTGCTGGAGATAATGGGGCACACTCAAACTGGATAAGGAGCCTACTAAAAAAGACCTAGTCTCAAAGGAGCTGGTAGTTTAGTTGCAGAGTACCCCAACACGCAAATGGGATCGGTTGGTCAGTAATTGGGTCTTTGGTTTAAGTCATAGCTGGTTCATACAAAAAGGCAAGGGTAGGGCCCCTAAGCACCCGAGTGTGGCTCAAGAGGGGTTGTTGGAGAAAATAAGCCATATCTGAACCGTAACAAGGAGCCTAACATAAAGCCCCAATCATAAAAGAGTTGGTAGCTCAGTGTTTGGGTAAAAATATGCTAACATGCTAAGAAATGTGCCTTGATTGGGTAAATTTTCTCTTGCTGGTGACATTTGGCTTGGAGCTCTGGTCAAACTATGGTCTGATCTCAAAGACCTTTCCTAGTGTTCGGGTCGTAGTCCAGGTGATTGTAAGAAATGTGATGCATGCTTGAGCTTTGAGCATCATCAGATCTAAATTAAAAACCTTAGATGCCACTTTGAGAGGTAGCTTTTGTGTCAAATTCATCCAATATGTTTACTTACACTAACAAGTTGGATATAATACTTTACTCAATTTCAACACATTATCATGTCTCATGGGAATTGAACTTGGGGCTCCTCGTTGGAAGTCTGATGCTTTTACCATGTGTGCTCATTCTATTTGACATTAAAACACTGTGTTTTTTGTTCAACCACTTATTATAATCAACATTTTAGGATAGAAATGATTTCAAGTAATTAGGTCTTTTGTAATATATTTAATTTCCAGAAATGATTAGTTATTCACAAAAATTTTCAAACGCTAGAGTCATTTTTTGATTAGAAAGTACACTGGCTAAATTATATTTGTCATTTTTTTCATTTTTTAAGTAGCTCTTTTATCAAATATGCACTATTACTTTCATACAAATGTTATGGATTGTTATTTTAGCTATTTTTATGCTCCTGTATTACTGCAAATTAATTAGTTTACAAAATCGTCAATTTTCATATTTCTTTAAATCAGTATTACTGCAAATTGGTAAACTTACAAAATTATCATTTTTTTACTAGTAAATCTTGGCATCACTGTTTGGGTGGGTGATACACACATTTAATGGTCTGCTTTATTGTGGCTGCATTATGTTGGGGAGCTTCACCTAGCACTTCTTGTTGTCATTATATTAATTGCTCTACCTTACCACTCGCCAACATTCGCTGGGACAAGCATTTCAAAACTGGATTTATTAATCAATATTGCTATACTTATTTAAAGTGCAGCCTATAATTTAGGACCATTTTCATCCATTAGCCATTTTTTCCCAATTACATATTCCAATTAACAAAATATCCAGAAGCATTCACCAAGTTTTGATGAAAATTTTATAGTGTGTTTTTGAATGGTATCTTCTTCGCCAATTTATTGATTTTTAAAACTTAGCATTGTAAAGTGAATAATCTATGATTTGAATTTTAATTAGCTGAATAATCTTTAACAATTATTTCAAATATTACATTTGTTATTTAAGTTTTTTTAATATAACATATTTACATATTCAATCCCATGTTTAAAATTAATTTGATTGTGTATGATTTTCTGGATAATTTGTATTGATGTTTTTCAGTCTAACATTTTGTGTGTGCTAGTGGTCAAATACCATCATGTGTAGTTATTGTGAAATATCATAGAAATTGATGTCCCGGAAAACAAACTTAGTTATTATCCAATGCAACTCTCTATTTAAATGGGCGACACCAATTTTTTTTTGGCCCTTGCTGAGCTTAGAGACAAGATCTGGCACTATCAATTCCATGTATTCCAGACCTCACCTGCTTTCTCAGTGTGAATTCCCTTTTCAGTGCCTCTAAGGAATTGAACCTTGATGGGTTCATGCCAAATCTTACCCGTTTTTCGAAGTGTATCCCTTTTCTCAAAGCCTTCAAGGAATTGAACCTTGATTGACACACAACTTGGTATTCTGCCCCATTGTTCAATTTAATTTTTTTTTTTGCTATTGATACCTAGGGAGAAGGCCGTATAGCCTGCAAAAAAAAACTGAAACACCAGTCCATGATAATACCATACATTGATGGAATCTCAAAAAGTGTAAGCATCTTATTGTGCATCCTACATGCAAAATAAAGAGGGAAGAGCTGAACCCAGCCTCTAACCACCCATACCATCCACTAAAAACTATGTATAATATAATATATTGTTCAACCAAATAAGGCCATATTCTAAATACCCCCCTTCCTCCCCCACCCTTTTACTACTTATAGCCGATACCAAAAATTATATGCACTTAGCCAAAGACATAGGTAGGACTTGCTTCTCCTTACGACCACCAGGAGAGACTTCAACGATGATTTCCACCTTCTGAATCGTCCATGCTTTGAGTCGATGAAGAGGAAGGTGCCACACAACATTTAGGCATATCAACTTTGCTCCCGCCGGAAGAGCAACCCCGATTCGCAGCTAGAGCCTCCTGACCTCAAGCCACTGCCTGCAGGCCCTTGGTAAGAGCATGGATATGAAATTGAATGCTCATTAAATGCTCCTCCAAACATGCATGCTCCTGTGGAGGATAAATTGCCCAGAGGAATTCGACAAAATGTTGGCGATGTTCGGACTCGAGCCATGTCAAAGACATTATGCATTCCAATCGATTGATTCGGGTCCAACATCAATTTTCTCATGCTCTTGCAGATATCAACATCCTCATCCTCTTCAAAATTCTCAGCCACCGACCACACTTTCTCCAACCACCCTCTCATTTCCACATTTTTTATTTTACCTGTCCATCCAAGAGGTGAAGGATTCACTTGCCTCTTCTCCAGTAAGGGCCCTCTTCCTTTTCTTGCTCGGCCCAGGTTTTGAGCCCCTCAAATTCTTCATAGCGATAAGGCAAAATGCCAAGCCACGAACTAACCAAACACCCACCCAAAAGAGATCCAAACCACAAATGGAGATGCAATTGAAATGCCCACAGAGAAATGGCCTTAAAAGACCTTCAACATGCCTCGCATGAAGGAAGGAGCATGTGCCAATACCTAAGATCATTGAGAATATATCCCATGCATTACCATAATTGCTCCAATTATAGTAATAAATGTCCGACCTCTACATACTTACTCTCCCACATGGCCTTTGGCCAACCTTGCATCACTCGAGGCTAGAGAGATGATGTCACTAGGGAAATTCTCTTCCCAAACTTGACGGCTTGAATGAAATTTATCCCAAATCTCAACACCTTTGTTGGCCAAGTAGTCAACAACTTGATTCCCAACTCTTTTTATGTGGGAAATTCGAATCTCAGAGAAAAAAGAAAGAATAGCCTTAATCTTTTGACAAATCGGTTTTAACAACCAAGCCTTAGGACACCTACCTTGAGAAACTCCAATAATAATTTTCGAATCACCCTCTATCCACAGCCGCTGCCAAGTCTGATTTTTTGCCTCCAATAAACTGAAAAGGAGAGCCATGGCTTCCGCCACATTATTGGAGGAGACGTCACAATCCGCCGCCAAGGCCAATACAAGTTGGCACCTAGAATCTCTGAAAATGCATCCACAACCCGCTTTACCCGGATTTCCTCTTGAAGTGCCATCAAAATTTAATTTGATCCATCCTTCCTCAGGAGGCTGCCACATACTTTTCTGTTCTTCCTTACTCCCATTATTAGAAGCTTCAATTTAAAACTGCTATTTCACCAATCAAGACATTAATTTTTTTCAAAAATGGCATTAGTGAATTAGCTTAGAGGCAAAAATGGAGTAATGTTCACCAAGAAGGCTAGGCATGGGCCTCAACAAGACTAGCTTCTCTACATTCAGCTAGGCACCAATAATTGAGGTAAAAATGCTTGGAGTAGAATGAAAATTTTGGGTGGTGATTTTGACTTAGGTCAATGGAGGCTTGAGCTTGATTAGCAACTTGGTTGATTCTCATAGTTGGCCTCTGGGGACTTGTCATTGACACTCACAAGTATTCCCGTAGGATACGTCACCGAAGTTTTATCTTGCCACAAATGAAAATCAGCTTTTACTATGATTTTATTTTTTAACTAGATCTTCAGGATAAAACTGAATTAGAATTTTTCATATTTTGATCCTAAACTGCTCAATTCTAACAATAAACAGATCATGTGCTTGTGAAAATGAATGAAAGATTTACTAAGTTCTTTGTTACCAATATAATGTGCAAGAATTAAACACTACTATACTGCAAAATTGAGAAAAGAGAGACAAAGGAGACAAGATTTATCCTGGAGAAACCCAATGTGGGAAAAACTCTAGTGGGTAAGCAAATTTGCTTCCCTTCCACTATGTAAATCTCCAAAAATACAAAGTACGCTAATAATTGGCCTTCAAGAAGGATTAATACTCCTAATTATATTTGCTTGCTCACAACTTCTCAACAATGAACTCACTCTCAATGAACAAAACAAAAAAGAACTCCACAACTCCTCTTCACTCACACTAGAATTCACTCAAAATCACCTACTAGAGTGAAGAATTGAAATTGTATTTATAGCTGCTCTCTGTCCCAAGGACATATGGAAAGGTGAAACAAATGTTTTGGGAATCTCAAACATTTGCAATCGTTGAAATCTCGACTGGAATCGCTTTTGCACAGATCGCCATTGAACACAGATCGCGGTTGCAGAACCGTCACACCGTAGAATTGCCGAATAGAACTTATGGCCTAAATTGTCATTCAAAGGTTTCCGAACACCCCACTTGACTAGACCATTTCCTGAAGAAATAATAGGCTGAAAATTTGTAAAGCAAGTATCAAATATGGAGAATACATAGAATTGGGTATTTTCAAATCCATTTTTGATCATACCTCCCCAATTTGAGGCTTTTAAGTCCCTAAAAGCTTCAAGGATTGATGAGGTGAGAAATTTCTTCCCACATCCTCTTTGGAATACCACTTGGCCTTGGTAGGCAACTAGCCTTTTAACCCAATCAACCACTTGTTCTGCACTCCTCTCTGTGTCGTCCTCTCTTTCCGCTGCAAGACCACATCTTCCTCCAATGCTAGCTGACTGTTTGGAGCAAGATCCTCAATAGATGGAAGCAATACTCCATCCAACATGGAGGGCTCAAAGAGACATAAATTTTCAACATTCACAACTGAGTAAATCCTCATATAAGGAGGCAAGTCCAAGCGAAATGCATTCTTACCCACTTGTTCCAGAATCTCAAATGGGCCATATCGAAGAGGCTTGAGTTTCTTAGCTTTTCCCTATAGCCTATCCTTGCTCAAGTACAACCATACCTTGTCTCCAACAAGGAAGGAATGCTTAGTCCTATGTTGATCATGCCGTGCTTTGTACTTGGCCTGTGACTTTGTCAACCTCTCCTAGTACTGAAGGTGTATCTGCTGAATTTTCTCAATGAACTTCTCATCTTTGTGGACCTCCAGTTCCACTTTCTTGTCGTCTCTGCATGGTAATCTCAAAACAACATCAAAAGCACTCTTAGGCAAATAACCAAAACATGTTTCAAAAGGAGTTTTACTAGTCGAAGCATGAATTGCCCTATTATAAGAATGTTGGATATACACCAAGTTCTCATCCCAAGTCCTTAGATGTTTCCTGTTGTACCCTCTCAAGAGTTGGACCAAGGTACAATTCACCACCTCTGTTTGCCCATTTGTCTATGGATGAAAGGTGGTAGACCTCTTTAGCTTCGTATCCATCTTCTCCCACAAAGTAGACCAAAGTGAACCGACACATTAGCAAAAAATAACTCAGCCGCATCACCGGCCTTAAAGGTTAAGTGACCAACTATCTTGGAAGTGTGTGCTTCTCTCACTAACTCGCACTCTTTCCCCGTAGGCACACAATTTCTTGTTCTTGTACTAGGTGCAAATCCCTTGCTTGGAGGTTTCTGCTGAAAAATATCTGCAAAATCCGGATCCTACTCATAACCTTCTGACATTGCTTCATGCAAAAAGGCTCAAGAAGAGTTAACGTGCCCATAGCTGAAAGCAAAGGAGGTCTAGATAACATATCAACTAACTTGTTAGTCACACCTTTCTTATATTTGATAATCAAATGAAATTGCTGTAAAAAAACCCATCCATTTATAGTGTCTAGCTTGCTGAAGTTTGTTTTGAGCTTGCAAATATTGGAGAGGTTGATGATCCATGTGAATGATAGTTTCTTTACCCATCAAATAATGTTTCCATTTCTTGACCGCTTGAACAAGAGCATACAATTCCTTGTCATATGTACAATAATTTAGAATTGCACCATGAAACAATTCACATACGGGCCTTCCTTGAAGGACAACTCCTATAGTGTCCACTTCAAATGGTAGTTGCAATAACTTAATGCCACAACTGGAGCATGACTAATCTTATATTTAAATGACTCAAAAGCAACCTACTGTGTCTTAACCTAATCAAAAGCCTTACCCTTCTAAATTCTTCGAATGTAGTGGCGCTGCTATGGATGAAAAGTTCTTAATGAACTTCCTCAAATATTGAATTGCACCAACAAAGCTCCTGGTCTCGGTCAAACTCGATGGTGTAGGCCAATTCTAAATGGCCTCTATCTTCAAGGATCAATCCTTAACTCTCCATCTCCAACCACATGTCCCAAAAAGACAAGCGATTGTTGTGCAAACTCACACTTCTTTTCATTCAACACAAGTGGTTCTCCTTAAGAACTTGCAAAACTTGACGTAAATGATCAATATGCTCCTCAAAAGTTTTGCTAAAAACCATAATGTCATCCAAGTACACAATAACAAAGGAATCAATAAATGGCCTCATTACCTCATTCATCAATCTCATGAAGGTAGCTGGTGCATTGCATAGCCCGAACGATAATACCAACCATTCATATAACCCCCGCTGGTCTTGAATGTTGTTTTCCAGATGTCCTCTTCCTTGATCTCGCACTTGATGATACCGATCTAATAAATCATCAATGTGAGGAAGATGGTACCTATTCTTGATGGTTATTTTATTTAAAGCTCTATAATCAACACACATTCTCCATGAACCATCTTTCTTAGGTACTAAAACAATAGGAGAACCACATGGAGAAGTGCTAGGACAGATTATACCTTGTTTAATCAAAGACTGCAATTGTTGTTTTACCTCATTGGCATCTTTCAAAGACTGCCTGTATAATCCCAAGTTCGGAAGCGGACTATCGGGTAGCAAATGGATCTCGTGCTCAATTGCCTTGACTGGGGCAACCCTGTAGGTTCTTGAAAGACCTCTCTGAACTGTTGAACCAACTCTTCTATCTGTGTTTGCTCTTTGTTAGAAAACATGCTACAAGTGGTCTTTAGATGTAACAACCTCATCCTCTGGCATATCCTCAAAAGAAGTAATGCAAATTTACCACTAGCATTAATAAGCTTCCGGCTTCGGTGGCACTTACCAAAGAGATCTTCGAATCTCCTGAATAGGCTAAAATGATGTAGCTCTTACCATCCTTCACCAAGCGGTATTGGTTGGCTCTCCTCATGAAGATAGCATCCCTGATATACAAATATGGGCTGCCAAATACTACACCACACACATCAAGGGGAACAACATCCACAATAACTTCATCAATAAACTTCTTATCAATACCAAAAGTGATCTTACATTGCTTAGTAACCTTGATGTCTACACCTTTCTTTACCCAACCCAAAGAATACGGACTTGGGTGATTGTAAGTTTCCAACTTTAGCCTGTCCACTAACTCTTTACTAATTAAATTAGCTTGAGAACATGTATCAAAAAGAGCATCCACCTTAGTTTTCTTCACTTGAATTTTTAAATGAAAGAGCTTTGTTAGTTCCTTTTCCTGAACAACACTGTTACTACCCAAACATACCTCTCTACGAGACAAAGGTACAACACATAGTCTCATCCACCTCTTTGCTACAAAACACTTCCTCTCCTTGGAGGGCAGCCATGGCCTTCTTATTTTTCTTGTTTTTGAAGGGATGTAATTTTGGGTGGAGCTTCCAACATTTTTCCTCGGAATGAGTGTCAACATCACAATGCCCACAATGAACTTTAGTATCCTTTTTAGAAATAAAAGTAGCATTTTTCTTACCCTTTCCTTTTCCTTTATCCTTTTGCTTGGTGTCACCTTGTTTGTTCAAGCATGCTGAGAGGTAGATGAACTCTTCTTCTTGTCCATCTCCAAGTAGTGAGCTTGTACAAGCCTCATATAAGTCTGTCAGCTTTGGCCAAGAGGACTGGTCTCCTTAAGTGGTTATGGAGTCCACCAATATACTTCATCAATAGGTCTCGATCTGCTACATCTTTGCCCATCTGGATAGCTTTCTTCCAAAACTCACTGGTATACCTTTCCTCATTCTGGCATTGCTTCTTCCAGAGATACTGCCAATACATGGACCTCTCTTCCTCATAACAAATAGGATAAAATTGCTTTTTGATTAGCTTTTTAAAATCATCCCACTTAGTAATTGGAGGAAGCTTCTTAACAACCAATGAATGAACATAACTTTCAAACCAAGTTAAAGCATGATTGGTCAATTTTAACCAGAGCAAAGGAAATCTGCTGACTTTCATTAATTTGATGCAAACTGAAATATACCTCCAGTTGAGCTAGCCAATGGTCTAGCTTCTCAACATTCACGTCTCCATCATAAGGCTGAATCTCTATCTTGGCCTCTTGCTTTGAAAGGTGGAGGTGTGGGAATGGCACGGGGCTGCTCTTCTTCATACTCACGAGCATCTTCTTCATGGGCTTCTAGTGTCTCGTTTGGAACACCAAGTTTCTCCATGAGTAATCCCATGATGGACTCCAATTTCCCTATGGACAAGGAAATATTGCCCACATCCTTGGACAGACTTGCCACATTTGCCTCCAACTTGTAGAAACGTTCTTCTCCGCTATCATCCATCTCGGATTCCTTGCTTCCACTTCCTTGTGGAAATCTCTGCTTCAAAAGGAATAAGGATACCTTCACCGCTTTCTTTTCCCTTTCGGGTAAGGGGCATCTAATTGCAATCTCAACACAAGTTAACCACACAAAAACTGAAATCTTAACTGCTCTGATACCAATCTGATCCGTAAATTGCTCAATTCTAACAATAAACAAATCCTGTGCTTGTGAAAATGAATGAAAGATTTACTAAGTTCTTTGTTACCAATATAATGTGCAAGAATTAACACTACTATACTGCAAAATTGAGAAAAGAGAGACAAAGGAGACAAGATTTATCTTGGAGAAACCCAATGTGGGAAAAACTCCAATGGGTAAGCAAATTTGCTTCCCTTCCACTATGTAAATCTCCAAAAATACAAAGTACTGCCAACAATTGGCCTTCAAGAAGGATTCACACTCCTAATTGTATTTGCTTGCTCACAACTTCTCAATAATGAAGAACTCACTCTCAATGAACAAAACAAGAAAGAACTCCAACTTCTCCTCTTTCACTAGAATTCACTCAAAATCACTTGCTAGAATGAAGAATTGAACTTGTATTTATAGCTGCTCTGTCCAAGGATGCATGGAAAGGTGAAACAAATTGTTTTGGGAAGCTCAAACATTTGCAACTGTTGAGATCCCGAATTCTAGAACTGTTTCGCACATGACCACTGCTGAATGTAGACTGACATTTGAAAATACCCAATTATATGTATTCTCCATATTTGATACTTGCTCTACAGATTTTTAGCCTATTCTTTCTTCAGGACATGGTCTAGTCAGACTCGAGGTGATCTGGACATCTTCAAATGACAATAATGGCCTAAATTGTCATTCGAAGGTGGCCGGATAACCCCAGCCTGACTAGACCATTTCCTGAAGAAAGAATAGGCTGAGAATTTGTAGAGCAAGTATCAAATATGGAGAATACATAGAATTGGGTATTTTCAGATCCATTTTTGGATCATATTTACCAATCTGGACATTTTAATAATCTTACTTATGGAAGATGAAAGATTTTTATAGTTGAGTGAATAATCTCAAAAGATTTTGAAAACTACATTAGTCATCTGTTTGAGAAATGTACACATAGTTATTACATTTGCCTGATGATGCCATGCAATCACTTTTATGTTGTTTTGGGGTCAAAAAGATCGATGAATCCATCAATTTTTTTGACGAGTTTCTGTGTATACTATACATTGTCTATAAGTCTTTGATAAAATGTAAGTTATTCTAGCCAAATGGATCGATTTCAGCCAAAAAATTTGGTTAATTAGCATTTTTGGTAGAATGTACCCATCACATTCCCCAAATTATAACGAGTTAAGATTGCTTTGGGCCAAAATAATTTGCAGAACCTATTGGATTTTTTAATTTTTATTTTAGCTAAATGTATCCAGGGTTAAGGGATCCTAGACTTGAAAAACTTGTCAGCAAATTATTAACTCCACTTGTGTTAACTAACAAAACTGGCAAAATAAAAGGATGACACAAATTTCAAAAATTATAATAAATATCTACTTTTCTGCCCACGGAGCAATCCCCATTCTCTAGTTCAAAGCATCTTCCCACTGTTAGGAATTTAGCAAAAATGAAAACTAGTGCATTTCATCATTTATCCATCACTTTTTCTTCTTTTATCATTTTATTTATTCCTCTGTTTGATTCAATTATGAAAGGTATTACTGAGTGCACATAAAGACAAGTTTTTATGTTCAGAATTATTTCCTCTTTTCAATACCGAACTTTACAATTTTATTGAAAAGCAAGGATTTCTTCTTTGGTGCAGTTTTTTGAGATTAGCTTTATTTTCTATGGAGGAAAATACTGAATATAAACCGCTTTGCCCAATTTTTCGATCCCTAATCGGCTGCTAGATTGGCCACCATATTTTTTCCTCTTGATATGTTGCCCTTATATTCAAAATTCTTTGTTTCCATCCTAATTTTATGAATGATATTGTTTAATTACCAGTCATTACACTGCCCCACTTTTGACCGCTTCAATATCTAGCATTGAGTTCCCTTCCAGTTGAAGTTTTCACCTTCCCTTTTCCTTAGGTAGTCTTATATCTTTGAAGAGAATCAATGCTTCTGCCCTATTATTTGTATCCAGTCCCAGTGGAGCTGCAAACAATAGCAGACCTTGTCCATTAATATCTTTGATTAGCTTTTTGATAAATTCTAAGCACAGTTACCAAATTTACAAAAATGTGATGGGAAATCATTACTTCTGTCGATATGCAAGGTTTAGATGTCCAGTTTTAAAATAAGTTCCCAAAGCTTGCTTTGATTCTCTTTATTGAAGATGTACGTGGTGATGATTGTGCATATCTATACTTGTATAAGTCTACATAACTGTTGTCCAGTTTTAAAATAATTTTCCAAGCTTTGTTTCATTGTACCAAGTTGTGATTGCAAATGCCTATATTTGTGTATTTTAACATATTGTTATATTACTGCTAGCAGGTATAGATGTTCAGTTTTAAAATAAATTGTCAAGTTTTGTTTGATTGTCTTGATCCAACGTGAACAAGGTCATGATATATGTGTCATGACTCATTATGCACAACATTACATAGGGCCAGGTTAAAAGAAAAATGAGTTTTTGTCATTTACTCTGTATAAAATAGGAAATCTTTTATACTTTCGAAAAAATAACATATGCTACATGTATTTGTTTTTTCTAACTGAAAATTCCTTAAAATTTTCCCTGATTGCAGGAGGTGCCGGAGACTGGCATAAGTTTTGGGGATGTGGCTGGTGCTGATCAGGCCAAGCTGGAGCTGCAGGAGGTGGTAGATTTTTTAAAAATCCTGACAAATACACAGCCCTTGGCGCTAAGATCCCCAAGGGGTGTTTACTGGTTGGGCCACCTGGCACAGGCAAGACCCTGCTTGCTCGGGCAGTTGCTGGTGAGGCAGGTGTGCCATTTTTCTCATGTGCTGCTTCAGAATTTGTGGAGCTTTTTGTTGGTGTTGGTGCTTCCAGGGTCCGGGATTTGTTTGAGAAGGCCAAGTCAAAGGCACCTTGTATTGTTTTCATTGATGAAATTGATGCGGTAGGGAGGCAAAGAGGGGCTGGGCTTGGTGGTGGGAATGATGAGAGGGAGCAGACCATTAATCAGTTGCTGACTGAGATGGATGGGTTTTCGGGAAATAGTGGGGTTATTGTTCTAGCTGCCACAAATCGGCCAGATGTTCTGGATTCGGCTCTCCTGCGACCAGGAGGTTTGATCGACAGGTTACTGTTGACAGGCCGGATATTGCAGGGAGAGTGAAGATTCTTGAGGTAGGGTTTAATTTCGTTTTTTAGTTATGGTCAATTGAGAACTTTTTTGTTGCAATTAGGTTCAACCAATGTTTTTTTATTACAATCAGTTCAGCAAAGTGTTTTTTTCCTCTGCCAAATGGATTGAATTAAGGCATATTTTTTGTTCTTGTCGATGGTAGAAGCATCTTAGACATTTGTTAAGGCAACATGGCACAGGCTTCCAAATATAAAAATGTTGGAATTTTAATCATTTAGGATGGCGATATTACTATTGGATTTGGTTATAAGACGATTGTGTGACTGCAATGGAATTCATGCAGTGGTTGCATTTAATGATAGAAGCATCATAGCTATTGGCTGAGTAAAATGCAATACATGATAGCACGATGAAGAGAAAAAAACATTATGAAAATGCTGCGATTGAACTTCATGAAGACATTTTCTATGTTAAAATTTCTGGCTGCAACAGTTTCTATGGGGGCATTCTTTTGTTTTAAAGAATTTTGTCTACTTATGTTCTTATTTTGTATGTTTGGATTTTGTTGAAACAAGAAAAATGTCTCCATGTTTAACATTATTGGAATGATAGGAAAAAAACTTCTCTGATTTGCTGCAAGCTCCTTTTCGTTATTTCAGGAAAAGAAATTTAGACTCAATAATAAGAAACTTAAAATCTATACTCTGGTAACCGGTTTTCTATTTTATTTTCTCTTTCATCAAGACATGATTTGGCAGGTTCATTCAAGAGGTAAAGCATTGGGAAAAGATGTAGACTTTGACAAAATTACGAGGAGGACGCCTGGTTTCACTGGCGCTGATTTGCAAAATTTGATGAATGAAGCTGCCATTCTTGCTGCCCGAAGAGACTTGAAGGAGATTAGCAAAGATGAAATTTCTGATGCACTGGAAAGAATCATTGCTGGCCCGGAGAAGAAGAATGCTGTTGTATCAGAGGAGAAGAAGAGGCTAGTTGCATATCATGGTAAATTACAACATACTTCAACCGTCTAATATTATCTTCATATGGCTCTTTTCTGCCTGCTGATAATGTGTGCTGGGATATATAAATGTTATTTAATGGGGTGGTTCAAAGATGTGATTTTGTGTGAAGTTTGGTAGGATACCTACTATGATTGCATTTAGTTTTCCCCAAAGAGGATGTTGGTTTGTACGTGTGTTATTTTGTAATGTCTGTGATGTAAGCTGCAACGACAAAGTTTTGTATGCACTTTACATGGCTTGCCTCATTATTTCCATTACTCCTATTGTGGGGTCTCTTTTTCGTTTTCTCACCATAATTTTGCATTTTGTTTCTCATCATTTCTATTAGCTGTCCCTTCCAAGTATTGTTCATCTCCAAGAAATGGCTCTCACTTGTTGATCGTTACTTATTTGAAGCAACTGATGTATGTTCATTGGCTTCTTGATTGGAAAGTTATTGATTGAAAAGATAATCTTGTTTTGCCTCCATTGCCTTGGATCTCTTTGTATATTTCAGAGTGGCAGACTTAGGCTGTTCCAGTATCTCTTTTTCATCTTCTCACCATAATTTTGCATTTTGTTTCTCATCATTTCTATTAGCTGTCCCTTCCAAGTATTGTTCATCTCCAAGCAATGGTTCTCACTTGTTGATTGTTACTTATTTGAAGCAACTGATGTATGTTCATTGGCTTCTTGATTGGAAAGTTATTGATTGAAAAGATAATCTTGTTTTGCCTCCATTGCCTTGGATCTCTTTGTATATTTCAGAGTGGCAGACTTAGGCTGTTCCAGTTATTACAATTGGGACAGCTACATGGTGGCGGTGTTTGTATATCTGGTCTTATTGATCCTTAATTAATCATTGGTGTTTGACATTAAGTAAAAGGTGTAAGGTAATGCATTTGTTTGTCAAAGGTGGCACTGCGCTGATTCCATTGTGTATAGGGTAAGGTAAAACTTTATACAGTGAGATAAAGAGGTATACGCTGCAACACACAATACTTTAGCAAGATTTCACCCCGTGTGACCTTTTTGAATGGATTTTCAATGGTTTGGGTTTGCCATCCATCTTACATGTCTGTATATGCATATGATTTTTGTAATATAAACCTGTTGTACACCTTTCTACTATGCATACTTCGTGCCTGTACATTCCATTTCTTCTAATGTCTCAACCCTGGACAATGGTAATTCTGGCTGCAGAACACTAACTTGGTATTAGCCTCTTTATTTATTTTGCCTTTAGAAGAGATGAGAACACACCATTCTGTTTGCACGAAACATATTCAGACATCAATGATACATAGCACATCCTGTTGTAGTCACCAGTTGCATATCTTCCTTTGTTTCACATCTTCAAGCAGATCGAGAGTGGAAGTCAGGTTCTCAGATTGATTTGTGTATTGGTTTTCTGCATGCATAATTCTCCTTTCTCTCAGTTCACAACTCTTCAAAATTGTTACCCGGTAAATGCATGCCAACATGACCTTAAATAGTAGATGATACAGTCCACAGCTATTAACACCAATGAAGGGCTTTCTCTCTAAAATATATGTAGAGTTATTTTTGATGATATAATGCCATTTATTTTATCCTTAGTATGGGCTGCCACATATCCCATGTCTTGTGCACCTATATCTATTCCTAAGCATTTCATATCTGGATATGCTTTCACTTTCCATTTTCTAAATGTAAATGCTGTTTGCGGGCGTTTATGAACGCTCATATCCCAGACAAAGAACCACAATCACCTTATAATGTTGTTACAAAATTTCATTCTTAAGTTACAGCTGTAGACTTCAAAATATATCTACTTTATCATGCTCCTCTGTGATTTGACAATTTGGATGTGTTTACCAAAACTTGCTTTACAGATTTCCTAAATTTTAAGGAAGGTGTATGCTTATAATATCTCCCATACCTTTGGTGAGAATAACAATTAAGTAATGTTTTGAATGTTTTGTGTGATGTAGAGGCTGGCCATGCCCTCGTTGGTGCACTCATGCCAGAGTATGATCCTGTTGCTAAAATTTCAATCATTCCTCGTGGTCAAGCTGGAGGCCTGACATTCTTCGCACCTAGTGAAGAGAGATTGGAGTCTGGGCTTTACAGCAAAAGTTACCTTGAGAATCAAATGGCAGTTGCACTCGGTGGAAGGTTAGCCTTCATGATGCTAGCAATCTCTTCAAACAGTCGTGTTTCATATGAATAGACTAAAAAAATTAGCATTGATGATTTGGTTTTTGGCATACAGAGTTGCGGAAGAAGTTATTTTTGGGAAAGAAAATGTTACAACAGGGGCGTCAAATGACTTCCAACAAGTCTCTCGTGTTGCGCGGCAGATGGTCGAAAGACTTGGTTTTAGCAAGAAGATTGGACAAATATCTCTTGGAGGAGGTGGTGGAAATCCATTCTTAGGGCAACAGGTAATTTGATTCTCAAATGACATACCATATATGGCTTTGGAGTTCATTTTTGAAAGAACCTAATAAATAAGACATTTAATCAACATGCAAATAACCTAACTTTATTCTTGTTACAGATGTCCACACAAAAGGATTATTCTATGGCAACCGCAGATATTGTTGATTCAGAAGTCAGAGAGCTTGTTGAGCTGGCATATGCCAGGGCTGTCAACCTAATTAAAACACATATTGACATTCTTCACAAATTAGCAGATCTTCTAATAGAGAAAGAAACTGTAGATGGAGAGGAGTTCATGAGCTTATTTATAGATGGGAAGGCTGAACTCTTTGTTGCTTAAAATATTGAAAACGAATACATTTATAGCAATGGCTAGCCCCTTATGTATTTTATGATTGATATCAAAATTGAAAATATGTTGCTACTGAAGGTATGATAGGGCTAATGTAACAATATCATGTCTCAGAGCAAAATACCAAGAAATGCTGATCAAATATCGAAGTCAGAAGCATTATTGTTCAAATTTCTCTACTGTGCATCATTACTTGGTACGACTTTCCTTAATGTAACATTATAGAAAGAAAAGTCATTGTAACTTATAATAGGCTAAAGGCCCTCAACAAATACCCGGTTCCAGGTGTTTTCATTTGTTCCTACATTGAATTAGAAATACTTGCTCTAGTTTTCCTATCTTGGGAAATCCTATCAAGAATGCTTGTGTTTTTAGTTAATAGGATTGATAGTCTCAGATAATTCTTTTGTTCTTACTACTTGACATGTGCTCATGTAACATTGCATTACCACCATTGTCTTGAAATACATGCTTCCAGGTAAACTTTGAATGACAAGAATCCTATTTCATGAGAGAATTGCACCAAGAAGAAGACACAGTTGAAAGCAAACCACGAGTAAAAATTATAAAAGGGATCTCTACTGACATCAATTGTGATTATTAATTTATTTCCTTAAAGGTCTGTTATTTAGACTAGTTGGAAAGCTGGGAGGATTATCCTATTTGGCCTCCCACAAGGGCTTCATAGGAGAGGAAAAAGTAACAGCCGCCTCTTTTGAATCTCTGAGATCTTCTAAAAGATCAGAGAATTCGGTCTAAAATAATGACATGAAATTGCATTTCCAGTTTCAAGTGAAATTTGAAAATCGTTTCTCTTCCTGATAAAAGAAGTACATCACAAAATAAACACACGACCTTTAATGGTGGAAGCGGGCAGCGTGAACGTCCATGATAAAGCTACTAGGATGGCAAAAGACACAAGCAAATTGGCTTAGCCCAAAAACCTGCACCTAACACAAAAACAGCTTAATACTAAAAATAAGTTAAATCCTTAAAAATTTATAAATCTTCATGTGTGAGTTTGTTTTGAGATATAAACATGTGTCTGCCAACTCAGCGAGGAAATCTCTGTAATCAAGTAATGTAAAGGTTTTAAGGTGTGTGATCCTTTCATTTTATGTGACATTCTACATGTCTTAAAATTGATGGACAAATTAACAATGTTGATTGAGCAACCTCTTCATACGGTTAAAAAAATGCACTACAACATTAATTTTAAGCTTGATACTAATTTTGTTTGAGTCATATTATTTAATATGTTGGGAAGATTTTCAGCTAGATATGGGAAATATTTTAATCAGACCTTGTAAATATATGTAAAATTTCTTTCCAAATTTATCACTTCTCGAAAGTAAAAAAAAAAAATACAAATAGAATAACTGGTCAAAATTTAGAAGTTAATTTTTTTAACATTTAGCTTTTTTAATCTTTACCATCTCATATTTTTAATGTGTGGAAATTGTTACTATTTGGAATTTGTGAATATCTCATGAACCACTACATTATTAATTTAAAAATAATGCCAATATTGTATTGTACGAGTTCAAACATCATCTCTTATCTTCAAAATATTGCAATAAAGAGACCCACTATAGTGTGTTAATGTTGATGTTGACCTACACACCCAAAAGCCTTTGAAGAAAATAAAATAAAATTTCCTTGTTTTAGGTATTCATTTTCAATCAAGTTTATGATGTCCTAAGCTTGTTCAACAAAGGATTTTGTCCCAAACAAACATGTTATGCTCCAATGTATCATAATGGAAAACATAAGTTGAATTATTCATTGTAACTAGCAATTCTATTATGAAAAAGGAAAGTTTAATTATTTATTGTAACTAGCAATCATACTCAAAGGTGCATTGAAGATGTTAATAGGGAGACATTAAAGAAATTAAAGTTGAAGTCACATATAACCATTTGTCACTTGTTCTTACCATCACCACATTGTCTATTTAATGCAATACATGTTGAATATTAAATCTATCTCAACAACTGCCAACTTGAAAAGTCCTACTTTTATTGGATTTTCAACTTTTAGGGATTATTGCAATCACATTGTTATGTGTTTTAATAACATAAGCATGGAAGGAAAACAAACAAAATTGTAAACACAAGTGAAAACATTGATCTTTGCACATGAGCACCGACTCAAGGACCTACACATTCACAATCGACAATGTGGATTGGTTTTATTGATGCTATGTTGTCTCTTAACAAAGAGGATCAACTGGACGTTAAGGATGAGCTAGAGGGTACAACGGGCAAGGGTAGATGAGCATCAAACTCAAACATATGCAAACTTCTTTTCTACAGTGATGGTGAAGGAGACTCTACAAAGCCTCTAAGGTTGGGGAGAATGTGGATGTTAAGGTCAATGCCTTGGAGCTTGCCGCATTGGGCATGCGTCATTGTGGTCCCTAAGTAGCTTGCAAAGAGATTTACTTTGGAATTAGGTTAGAAACTAGAGACCGAGTTGCCTCCTCTTATAGGCATGTGCATTGTGCGAACAATTATAATTTTCAATGGGAATGTTGGCGAGCTCATTCACAACATCATGTGGATCTATTTGAGGTCCTCCAATTGTCTTGTGAGATAGTATCTCCACTTCATGTTGTTTTGTTACGTGATTCTATTAGACCCTTTTTAGACTTACGCCACCGTCCTCCTAGCTATGCCATCATAGGAGTTTAGAGAAAGGCATAAAAACCATCGAAGCTTAAGGAAGGTGGATATTGTAGATGTAGTTATCCTTGTTGGGGGTGGAAAGACCCTAGGTGCCAATCTTTTATTCCACAACTTTCCGCTTGCCACACAAGTAACAAACCCACAATTCACAAATCCTCCATTTCATCAACAAAACATCTAGTGTAAAAGCAAACATCATCCCTTATGTATATACAAAAAAAAATATACGCCAACAATGATTATCCACAAACAATATTGCATTATATCGATTATTAAATTTATAATGTTAACAAGTAATTGCATTGATAGTCATTTTTCTAAACTAAATTGATGTGAGCAAATTCTGGCAATTGATTAACAAAATGATAGTGTTCATAATTGAAATGTTCCCTATTTATAACCTTGGATGAACTAGGGGATCGAAGGAGGACCTAGACGTGTAGACGAAAATATTTTTCCTTTTTGTCAATGCTTCAAACATTAATTACGCTGATAGCCATTTCCAAATGGGAGTCTTGGTGGATGTGCCTAACACACATCGGGAAAATGGAGGGCCAATGTTTTGTCCCAATGATCGTTTATGGACAACATCATTAGGGCTGTTAATGAGGGAAAACCCTCATCTCTACCTTGATTGCTAAAGAGAAACCTTAATCACAAATGTGCATGAAATCAACAATATAAGGATTCATAAACACACGCTTCCATATCTAAAATATGCAGAGTTTAGGATTCAAACATATGCAAGCTTCCCTTGAAAGTATTCATTGACCATGTGTTGCTTTATGAGATATCTCTAAATTACGTTGCCTCAACAACCTGCACAATGTAACCCCTTTCTCTTTCAAATGATTGATGAAAATAAAATGTGATTTTGCCTTCTCGCATTGTTTCCCCCAATATTTTTCCTACCATTAGATTTCTCCTCCTTCACTACTCTTCTTCATTGTCCCCCATCCTTTCCGAATGTTTAACTCTCTCTATTTTAACTTTTTCAATACATCTTCAATATTTCTATCACACATTTTACACATAATTACTAGTTATTTTTATAAAATTAGATTTATATTTCCAATTTTATAAATATTTAATAAAATATTCATATATTTGTTAAAGAACTTATTAATTAATATTTATTAAATGTTAACGATTTTAAATAATATTTAGTTCAATAATTATGCCGAAGGCGTTACCCCTATGGGAAAGGGCTTTGTGGACATTCACGGACTATGTCAAATTTGATGGCTTAAATGACTGCTTTTACTATTTTTAACAATTTTGCTTTTTACTTTTCGATTTTGCATCTTTGTCATAGCTTTACTATTTTAAATTATAAACTCAACTCCTTTAAATAAATTAATAAATAGTTTTCTAACTCTAAAATAAGTTACACCACAATAGCATAAATCTTTGTAGCGTTGCCACAAATAACAAACTATTCCTACCACAACTCGATGGGTTTTCTTTCTACAATATCCAAGGCGGCGGAGGAGGAGGAGGATGTTGGAAGTCTATAGAAATTCCCGGTGGACACCGGTGCAGGAGATTTGGCTTCGTTGAGCTCAATTATTTCATCTATCTTAGCGGTGGGATACGAGATCCGAACAAAAAGCGTCCACAAGTGTTCTTTGGTGTACGACACCCGCACAAATAATTGGGAGACTCTTCCGGATATGATTATGATCATTGGGAAACTATTCCTACCACAACTTGATGGGTTTTCTTTCTACAATATCCAAGGCGATAGAGGAGGAGGAGGATGTTGGTAGTCTATAGAAATTCCCTGGTGGACACCGGTGCAAGAGATTTGGTCACTGCCCTGAGCTCAATGATTTCATCTATCTCAGTGGTGGGATACGAGATCTTAACAGAAAAGCATCTAGAAGCGCTCTTCGGTACGACACCCGCACAAATCATTGGGAGACTCTTTCGGATATGATTATGCCACGAATGAATTGTGTAGGCGTGGCCTGGAAAGGCAATTTCTTGGCCATTGGAGGATATTACAATTCCTTTGAAGGAGGTAATTTCATGGAAGCTCATGTTTCTGGCAAGAGTTTCGATCCCGAGACCGTTGAATGGACGTTCTTTGCCTAATTTGTGCACAAACAAACTCGGATATGCGAGAATACAAATGTTACAGAGCTTTCTGTTGCAATTGTGGAAGATAGGCTTTATGCGATGAAACCTCAGATGAATGAGGTGGTGCAATTGAGGCCGGAGTCCGAGCAGTACTACTGGACACATTTCGGATACGTGGGAGATGATTTTAAATTAAGATGCAATTGTGGCATTAATTATAAAGTATTGAGTGTGGGAAGTGAGCTTTGGGCGATTGAGTATATGATGGGGAAGTCCATTCAGATTTATTCATGCAAGGGTAAGATCATGTCAATTTCTTCGTTGGATTTGGATTTTTTTTGTTTTGTAAACTTCTGTAAATCGCAACCATTGCCTTCCACTTTCTTTTGAGTGTTTTTAGTGCAATTTTTAAGAGTATTTATATCTCTGAACATCAATTTTCAGTCTTTTGTCCCCATGTTTGTTAAGTTCGGAGTCAATTCTTACTATTTGGCTTGTTTGGGTTACTGTTGCCAAGTTCTTGCAGAGCGCACTCATTTTTCTTTCTTTGGCGAGTTGTTCTCTACTCCAGTCATGTAAATCTATTCAAGAAAACAAAATAATAAAAACCACGAGATAAACAATCATATTGGAGATTAACAACCATATTGGAGAAATGAAAAATCCTTTCAAGATGTCGTTTGAGCTTTGGAACCTCACTGTTTTTAGTTGTTTTTTTAGTTTTACATGTTGAATGGGTCCCTTTTCAGCGGCGGCGAAATTGCGTATTTATCAGTTGTTTATCTTCAGGATCCATTATTTTTACTGGTAATTTTGAAATCATCATGTAGTATTTACCTATTATACATTCATATACCAATTTTACCTTCGAAAAGAAACTAGCCTTTCTATTTCCCTATATAACACAATATGTGTACTTCAAAAGAAACTAACATTTCTACTTTCTATAATTGATGAACATGTTTTTACCCATTTGATCACTATGTCCAATAAACAGTAAAAAGTATCATGGTCTCCAGCTGCTTAACTATTCCTCTAAATCAAATAACATATATAATTCGGTGTTCACATTACATTGTACACATGCGATTGCTAGTTAATATTTTTATTAACATCTCTTAATATGATACTCGCCACACCCCAATGACATGATAACATAATATTTAAAAGACCTGAAACCTAAAGTAAATTCTTAGGCAAGCCTCTTCAATTTACTATCTTATATTTAGATGTCATGTTTCCAAGATTATATTCTAGTAAGGCTATATTCTAGTTTGGTACTACCTGGTATGTCTACACAGCTTGCTTTCACAACTTTTGAGAAATAGTTCTTTGGGTTTTAGTTTCGCTCATTTCTCATACCTATTTTGTATTGGGTTAAAATTTGGGGGCCTTTAAAAAGTAAACGGGTAAATCATGCTGAATTGATAGCACGCTTACTTTTATATTATGTATGAATTTTCATGTTAAAAATTGATTTTGAAAGATATCACTTTTGTTGGATTTTATATAACACATTATTATTGTTATTTTATTTTAAGTGATGAGTACAATGCACATAAAGGTTGGATGGATGGTTAGTTATGTAATTGATTTATTCAAATATTTATATCAAGCATTTAAATTATTTACACAAGCAGTGTATTGGTGACATCTACTCTTAACTATTATGTTAAAGTTCTGTTTTGCTGGACCAGGACCTTGTAAAGATCCACACAAACATATTTCTTTCCCAGAGCTTTTACCTTGATGTGCCAAATCTAATTGGCAGGGAACGATGTATGGGAAAATAAGATTTATAGTGACACATACAATCCAAATAGTTAGAGCCTTGAGATTCTCTTTCTTAAAAGTTTCAAAATTACTATAGTTCATAATTTCACTTTGAGGATGGCTTATCCAACTTCTAGTTTACACTAGGTTGTAATTACATTATAGTTTGAGAGTTTCATTAGTATAATTTTAGTTTTGTTCACACAATTTTTAGATAAAGGTAAATCACCATATTTATCGATTGTATTGTATTTTTAAATTTGTTCCATGGAGTGTTATTATCCTTATGTGTGGATTTCACTAATATCACGAAGTTTTGGTGTAACGATTTGTCACATTTGGTACCGGAGTGACCACCTAGGTTTGTGTCCCGACACGGGTGGCTATGCTAGCATGCTAGCATTGCGGTGTTCCTCTGGGGCTTGTATAGGGTTGGATGTGGTCTTGCTATACATGCACAAATCTATCTCGAGGTCTCAGCGCTACGAAGCGTGGTGGGATGTTATGATCCTCAAGTGTGAATTTCACTAATGCCTCGAGGTTTTGGTGTAACGGTTCGTCACATGGAGATTGAAATTGAATGTCATCATGTATTTATATGTTTTCCTTACGATGAGATTAGGGATCATTTCTCCAGAGAATCATATATATTTTTAAATTTATGAGTGAAAAGTAGTGCAAATTATTGTGTGGAATTCTGGATACAACTACATGATATTATTTGTGTTCGATGTTTCGGGTCTCTCTATAACACCAATCATCGGGGAAGAAGCCAATGCTTGACCAAATAAACATACCATAGTGTGCTTAAATGATATTATGACAAATGTTAATATGTTAATGGGGAAGATTGACTTCTCTAAACTATAATCATTTATTAATTTAAATATAATATGTACTATAATTAATAGTGTAAGCTATTATTATAGTATGTATTAAATTAAATAAATAATTAATTAATGACCTTAGAGTGATCATTTCTAGGGAGGTTGTTTTGGAGCATGGATATGATTCAAGTGCGAGATTTTGCTTGATAAAGGTTTCCATGATTGGTTAAGTTTCCACCCATCGTCCCTATTTAAATTATTGGGACGTATTTCAATTTCTATTGCTTCTCTTATCCTCCTCGTTTTCCAATGGTTTTCAACCACTAGGATTTTGGATTCCCCAATTTGAATCGGATGGTTGGATTTCATTTCATGTTCAACAAGGGCCGACTGTTTAACTTTGCCTCTTTGGATGTTTACCGAATGTTCTTTGATTCTAGTTTGGAAAGTTTTCCTGTTTCGCCCATGTATGGGATGCCACAAACACATGGGATTTTTTTAGATAAGGATAAACATTTTTTGACAGGGGCCCTACCACTGAACAATCAAAATAAAGGGTCTTACCACCCAGATATTACAATAAGGACAATATAGAGTACACATGAGACAAAATAGAGAAACTGCCAAAAAAAGTAGTAGAAACACAACAAAACTACAACATAAGTGCAACTAAAGCAATTAGACGACAAAGGTGCACACAAATGAACGCCCTACATTTTTAGAGGTGCTTCTAGTTCTAGGAGGAGAGTTCCTCCCCGCATTTTGGAATCTTCTTTTCCTAACCACATATATCTATAACTCCTCCTTGGGTCTTTAAGGAAATCCTCATTCAGACCCGAGAATTTTATATGATTTTTGAAGCAGGGAGCTTCCCAAAAGCTCAACACTTTCATCCATTTGTCTCTATTATTTGAGGAAATAAGAGTAGTACCGATAAAAAATGGTTCTTCCACGACAATATCATATTTCCCCATAAATCATTTCTTCTCGGATGATTATTCAACCCTAGCTTCTTCTCCTAGAGCTGATCAAATTTTTCACCATCCTCCTCATCCAACCGATGGATATTATATTTTTCTTCTCTCGAATTTGATTGAACCACCTCAACTTGGCCCTCTTCATTATGGTTTTCTTCCTACGCTACCTCTTCTTCCTCTTTTTCTTCAAGATTTTTCTCCTCTTTATCTCGATGCAACCCCCAAACAGTGACATCCTCACTGTCTTCTTCTTCTATAATTACTACTTCTTATGTGTTTGAAACTTCCCCTTCCTTCTCCGAAAGATGCCCTTCTTCCCCAACATGAGATTTTATAAACCCCTTTTCTTAACATTGATTCATGATGGTCTTTGACACTTTTAACGCTATTTCACAAGGTTTTGAATGGTTTGAAACACGTTTGCATTCTATTCTTGTTCAACATTCTCACAAGTTTATTAGTAGTGCCTTGTACATATGGTAGGAATGCTTTCTTTCTCATACTATTATTCACCTTTATTATTGTGTTCTTTTTCGTGTTCCTTTCCTAAGTGATTAGAGAAATGATGTTGAAGTTTGATGGTAACCATAGAGAAAGGGGAAAGGATTTTAAAAGCATTTGTTAATTTAGTTGATGATTATGAGGTTGAAAATGAAGGTGTGATTGTTACATTATTTATCCAAATTCTTCATTGTGATGCCAAATAATGCTATTATGAGCTCCCTTCTAGAATAATTGACTCATGTGATAAATTTAGACATCTCTTTATTGAGCGGTATGGTGATAAGTCAAATCATGCTTCTCTTGGAATCTTTTCATAATATTATGGGAGAAAGGATGAAATTTTTCAAATTTTCAATCTTAGATTTAGAAATCCCTGAGCACTTCAGACCAAGTGAAGATTATGCTCTTATTTTCTATAATGATGCATTAAATGTTGATTTGAATGATTACTTAAGAGATAAAAAACCCAACAACTATTACCCATTCTTACACTTTGACATTCAAGTTAGAAACCATTTCCCATGCTTCTAATTTATAAAATGTCGAGTTTAAATCTGATTTGGATGCTTATGAAGAGAGTCGTAATTTTGAGTATTTAAATATCTTGTGAAAACTTAGAGAATTCGGTGAATGATTATATAGCCGTGGGGTATGAATTTGGTGACAATAGTAAGAATATCTAGGCCTGCACATCTTCTCTTGCCAGTAAATTTATGCATAATGATTTTGCTGCGTATCCACATGAGTTAGAGGCTAAATTATATGGTGATAATGATGTTGTTGAGTTTCAAACTCATGATGGGTCTGATGATGTAATGACTGAGCCTGCATTTTATTTCCCTTTACACGATGATACACTTTGTGAGGAATTCAGGGAATCTAATTATGCATTGACATGTGATAGAGGGATCCTTGGTGAATTTGACGAATCTAGTGAAATGGTTCATGTTCGTCATGTTGAGAAAGAACATGTATATACTTTGCATTTTTTCCACACTCCGTTCCAATTGCTACTTTAGAATGCTTAGTACCCAATGAATTATTTATGAATGATGTTAATGATGGGTTCGCTATTTAGAGCAACACTTGTGTTGAAAGGGAAGAGTTTCAATCTATTGATTATCATGTTGCATAAACCTCGGGTACTATGCGCCTCTTATCAGCATCTCAAAATCATGAAGTTTTATAAAGTGATGTGTTCAATTGTTAGTTTCAATTATTCACTAGTTATGCTTATGAGGATGAGGATGCAGGGTTGTCAGTTTATGATTATTTACATGAGGATAGTGACACTGGTTTAATTCTTAGTGATACATTTGAAAATGAGAGTTCTTTGTTAGTCACGAATTCATAATTTGAGGAAAAGGTAAATGAACTGATCATTGATTCAGATTATAACTTTATCACAGAAGTAAAAGAAGATCATTTTCATGCTCAAGAACTAGTTGTATATCCATTGTCTTTGTGAGATAATTTAAATGAATTTAAAAAATTAGACAATAGATAATCTATGTAGACTTTGAATTGTGATAAAGCATCTCCTCCACTCGATGAATATTCCCACCCTTCCTCTCCTTATCTTTTAAATGAATATGATTTGAAAGCTTTTATTATAATGACAAATCAACTTCCTCCCATTTGTTGGGTTACTACATACACCCTTAGGTTTATGATCCTCTATTTCATCTTGAGTATGAGTTCTTTCATTTTCATAAACTTGAGTCTATTTCCATTTTTGTGATTTAATGAAATTTAAATTTAATGTAAGGAAACTACTAATCAAATGAATAATATAGTAAAGAAACAAGATTAAGAAAATGAAGTACAAGAAAGAGTGTAAGATAATATAATGAAGATGACTTAGATTGTAATCGAAGATTTGAACTGATTATGGGCTGGTGAATGATTTGTAACAAATAATTTTGGATTGTGTAAGCTTTGTTCTTGAAATTGGATTGTAACAACCTCTCGGGGCATGAGTGCACAGGGAGAGGAAACACGTGCATCGGATCTCGGCATTTGTTATGGGTGCTTTGGTGTCTATGGAAATGCTCAAGATCTAATTTTTTACGTCACTTAGTTTCACTCCTTATTCGTTCTTAGTCATGCCGATTCATTGTGTCACACATGTACCTACAAAATAGAACCCTATATTCTGCACAATACTCAAGCACAAATTAGATGAATTAATAATGCATATGTTTGAGTCATATTGACCTTGATAGATCACCCCAACGTAATTGTCACCGAGCACTTTGTACTACATCTTAAACTCAATACAATTCCAATATGTGTATGTGATTGGAATAGTGTTCCTTAAGCTAGGTTTTCCTAGTACTAGTCACACAAGAAAATTTTGGGCTACAACTACTTTGTCCCAAATGTAAATGTGTGGTATAGAATTTAGAATAACTCCTCCTATTCACTGAATAATGCAGTCCTTGATGTAGTAGAAATTATTAGCTCCTTGTAAGTGTATGTGCCTCCCGAATTCTTTCCCCAATGAGGTTAGATAAGTCATGTGTATATATGATTCATTTACGTAAGTTTCTTCATTAACAAGTGAAAGGCCAACCAAGGGCGATAACACAAGATAATAAATAAATAACATCTAAAGATTATGAAAAGATAAAAGGAGGAAAAAAGAACCTAGAGGGGATAATAGTGCTGTGCATTCTTGTCCCTAATGGTCGGTCTTGTATAGGGGTCCCGTAAAGATAAAACATGGAAATCAAAGCTGAGGAGAATGTTGGATGGTATGTAACACTATACATTGTCAATCGAAACATCAAGACACAAAGATGAAAAAGATAAAAGAAATGCCAAAGCAAAGTATAGGGGTGTTAATGAGTAGTTTTCTTACTTAGGAATCATGCATATAAATGAAGTATTTAGAGGCTAGATGTGCATACAAGTGTGTGATTTAGTGACAACATTTCCCCCTACTTCATATGAGTGAATAGGATTTGGTAGCATAAAGCAAAAAAATAAAGCGTACCTTGGGAGTCGTAGGGAGATCGTGCCAAGTAGTGTGTTGAATAGAATAATGCAAAATGTGTATCGTGAAAAATCTAAGGAAAATGAAGGATAAGGATCCTAGGGGTGACCTTTGTGTGTGTGAAGTGATGATGATGCATAATGTAATTCCTTGGAATATTGTATTTTCCAAAGTTTGCTTGAGAGTTATTTCATGGTTGCTTGGGTGCTTTTCCTTTGTCGGGATAGGATAAGACCTATAAAATAAAACAAATGTAGTCAATGTTATAGGTAAATGCAATTGAACTTTAACTTGAAAATGTGTAAATTTGGAAATGCATATTGGAAAAAAAACAAACCAAGGGGTTAGAGTACACCAAATGTTGAAAGAGAAAGGAATTGAAATTTGTTCATGTTTGTTACTTGTTTCTTAGGAGCTGGTTGGAATAACACGAAGGATTTAGGCATCCTATCGCCAAACTAGGGATTTGAGCATCATGATGCTAAACTTCAAATTTAGGCATCCCGACACTACTAAGGGGAGAGAGTATTGGGAGGGTGGTTTATTTTTCCTCCAATCATTAATGCTTCCCCATAGATAAGTGCCATTACAGATGATCACAAAATTGATTTATAACTTACTTCGATCGACAAATCATTACAGGAATATCACTATCCTGCATATGCCCTAGGTGCCATTCCCTTATTTAGTTCCCGCTTCAGATCCTAAATTAGTAGTTAGTTCATGTTAGTGACTAATTGCAATCTAAAATTGGCCATGTAATTGCTAAAATTGGAGAGAAATGTGAGTGTGAACTACTAGAATTAGACTACAACTATTTTTACCTCCAGGATAAGAGTTCCCAAGTGGGACACTAGCACCCATTGCTCTTGTTTGATCTAGGTGCTTCTATCCATGATGTGAATTTTGAACAAGTATATTTTTGGACCTATTATTTAAGTGATTTCTATTATGATCTTGTTGTTTGTGCTTCTATAACTGCTGGGAGGTGAAAAGGTTCACCTAATTTTTCCCCCACTTGTTTGGTGGGTGAGATAAACAAAAGTGAATGGATCCCAAATGAGGAAGGCTAAAACTAATGTGCACATTTGATATAGGAATCTTACAGGGGGAATGGGGATTACACATGGTAGTTACCATGGTGCAAACAAAACAAGTGGAACATGCTAGTATAACAGTGTTAATGAGAATCAAATAATACACACAAAAATATTAACTAGGAAAAAATAAATAGGAAAATAAAAACAAGGACACAAAAAGTATCTCTAGTTGCATACATGGGACACCACTTAGGATGTCACAAGACAATCATAGTTTTTAAGGATTTTGTAAAAAGGAAACAAGCACACATAGGGCATAACCCACAAATAGTGACATACAAGATACAATTAAATGAGATAACCATGATTGAAAGGAGTCATGCTACCTTATAAATGCTACACACAAAGCATTAGTTAACATGTTAGGAAAAATAAATAGTATCCACCAATGTAAGATCTCAAGATAGTAATGAAAATGTGAAAGATTGTACCAATATAACTTGATAGGAAGTGTGAAAAAGTATATACCCCTAGGAGCCTCAACGGGATTAGTAATGGATAGGGCCAAACATCATACATCGTGTAACAACTTGTAAGTGACATGCATTCACCTCAAGATACCATGTGAACGCGCATATGTGTATGAAAAATGATAAAACATACTATGAGCTGTAGTAACATGTTAAGTAAAAGTACAACCAGAGTAATATAAGGAATCAAGAATGTATGCATTCAAGATATAAGTAAACATATTTTTGTATTTTTGATTGTAAATATGTGAAAAAAAAAAAAAAAGAGAGGATTAAGGATGCCCTTGGTGTGTGTGTGTGTGTGTGTGTGTGTGTGTGTGTGTGTGTGTGTGTGTGTGTGTGTGTGTGTGTGTGTGTGTGTGTGTGTGTGTGTGTGTGTGTGTGTGCAAAGTGAAGTCCAAGTAAAGAAACCCTTAACAATCAAACATGAACCATAAACAAGAGTGTGTCATCAAGTGGTGTGGGGGAATTAGGATACCCCCAAGTGTGAATGCCAAAATGATATATGCAATAAGAGAACTAGGAATGGGCCCATAATCAATAGATGAAAAAGAACTACACACAAGTGGTGGACATGATGCTAAAGAAGAGACATGTGATTGCACCGGGATGCTAGAATTTTCCTTTTATGTTACTTTATACTCTGTAGCTAGTCGATGATAAATTTGTAATGCTTCTTGTGAAATAGTGCCAAACCTTAAATACACAATTCAATACATCGCAAATACATTGAACTCAAAGAAAATAAATCCTCTTCTTCATTATTGAATAATCAAATACAATGCATTTAAAATAAGAAAACAACCCCTAATGTAGCCAAGAATATATTGTATAAAACCCGTGCACGCCGACATCACCCAGCCTAAGCTGAGTGCTCACCCAAAGCGTGCAAAGGTACCAGGCCCCTCTTTAGAGTTGCTTGTGCATGATGTTAGTGTGATGAAGATAAAACATATTCATAACCATAAATAACCATAAACATTCCACAATGCATAATCCAGATCTAGATCTTAGATAATCATGAATTAAACAATAACTATAATAAGATTAACCATACAAGAACCAGTTACAGTCATGTTTAACACCATTATCCATCCAATATACTCCATTACATTAAACATTGTAAAACATAGAAGCTTCTTACATTACAAAGTATCACCATAAGTTATGCGCACATCAGATCCAGTAGCATAACTCTATAATAACTCAGTCACTCAGTATCTCTCTCTGAACTACATAGTTCACTACATATTTATAGAGGTGGGGACTTTCCCTTCACCACCTATGCACTTCCCAAAATTGGTCGTATGCTGAATATAGCCCTACACCTTTACAATAACATGCACACATGCAAGTGCGCTAATAATAGACATCCTATAGTTAACTGGAAGAAGTAATCCTATTATTATCTTGAACTCATGCATGGCACTTATCAGACGCTCATTCCCAAAATAACATTTGTGTGTCACGCAAGTCTCCATCCCAATGTGTGCTCTGCACGCTATCTCCAAAAATAGCTCGTATCCATGAAAAAGGATAAGTCCCAATCAACTTATCTTGGCGTGCATTTCCTTTCCTATCATTCTCGCACCTCCAAATGTGCCCTATTCCCAATGCACACACATTCTGGGTGTCTTCTCCTTAGCACAATATTATGTCTACTCAACATTACCCCACACTAAAGTACATTTGTCATCCCGAAAATGGGGTTTCTTTCTGATGTTTCCCAAATAATAAATAATAAGCACTGAAAGAATTAAAAGAATCATTGTACAAAATAATGAATCTTTACTTTGCATCTCCCTCCTCTTCAACTAGGAGGATCAACTCTGGATATTCACTTTTAATCTCAGCCTCCAATGTCTGCCAATCATCTAGCGTGGTCCTTTTCTTCTCTGGAATGTCTGTGGTGATGGCTTCCAACTTTCTAGTAATATTTTCCTTCTCATTCTGCAGTACTCGGATAACATTGGCCATAACAAACATCATTCCCTCTAGAAGATCCATCTTCTGCGCTATGAGCTTTCCAACCTCATCTATTCTCTCCTTATGAGGGTCTTGGGCTACTGCAAGGGATTCACACCTTTGTTTTACCAAAGATTCCATTGTCTTCAAACAAAGTTCTGGTCCTTATCACTACCTCTAGAGCTGCACATATGTTCGTGAGCTTGGTATTCTTTCTTTAGCTCATCCTTCAAAGTCTAGAGCAATGCCTCGTAAGTTGAATTTTTTTTTATCATAGAGGCCTTTTCTCTTCTACCTCTTTGCTTCAATATCTTTTGTGTGGACATCCGAAGTGGTCCATCTTCTAACACCAAATCAACCAAGGTATGCACATAACACATAGCAGAAGTAAATTTTTAGGTACCTTTAGTTCCAGATTAGGCCTTACCTTGAGACTATAATCACCAATCTCCTCACCATGGCACATAGGCCTCATTCTTTGTTTGTTCTCATTCCTTCTTTGCTTTCAACCGCTCTATCTTCACATTTTTGCCTTATTATCTTCAATCAATGCTTTAATGGTGGTGGCCTTATCATTATTTCTCTGTGCCACCTCAGCAGATACCTTGACTAAAGCATTGCTGACTATGTTCATCATCCGACATGATAGTAGGCTTTATGATCATGTGCCTACTCTAAGGTGCCTTCTTCACTCTCCTTGATACACAAGATTCCTCACATACATCAAAATCTGGTTCATCCATGTGAGTTTGCATGGACCGAGATAGCTATTTCCTTACACGCGTAGTAGCCATATTTGGGTCCATCAACTCTCATCCATATAACTCTTTAAGATCCACTTTGTGCTCTAGAACTAGGTGCACGATGATTTTTCTTGTGTCCTCAACATAGCCCATACTTAGCACAACATATTCTTCACTTCTCCTCATTCTTGGCCCTTTAGGAACTTGAGCGCCAAGGTTTGGAGTTGGTCCTTCCTCCTCTTGAAAAGTGATGGGCATGCTTTTTGGTTTTCTCATGCATAGTTTCTTCTACTTATTTCAACCTATCTTCTTCATCTCTCATTTCTTCATATCTAGGCTCCTCCACATCTTCTGGTTGAACTGGAGGTTCCATGCGCGCTCTCTTTTGAATCCTCCACCTCCTCATTCAGCTCCAAATTTCTCCTTCTCTTCTTCTTAGGTTCATATTTCTGAGGGGAGAGTCTAGGTGATCTTCTTACGGGTTGTGATGTTCCTGCGCCTTGGGTCATGGTTCTTCTGAATACCCTTTTAAAATGGCACTCTTCAGGACTCGCATCTACGTCCAAGTCCTCTTCTACTTCTTGTGCTTGTGGTGGAGTATCGATGCACTCGCTCTCCAATTTTTCTGTGGCTACCTCCCAGCCCCTATGGTCTAAGCCTCCACTATCCTTATGTTCCTCTTCCTCATCTATTTCTATAGTCACTACAGATTTGGACCTGACACATTCTCTAATGTATGTTTTCCCTTAGGCGGCCCTGGGAAAATGAATTTATTCTCCACATACTTGTTATTCTCTAGCCTAGGCTTGAACTAAAGATATATGAGTGTGGCTCCATTGTCCCCAATAGAAAAACTTATTGGATTTATGTTTATGACATCTTAAATGAGCCTCTCAATATAGGTAGACCAACCTGGATATACATATGTTTTCCTAAGAGTGTGGTAGTCACAATCTACCTTATCTTTGTTGAAGTTCAACCGACGTACATTAGTAAATCTGTGAACTGAAGCCTTAAAGTAGCACATTGTGAAGGCATAGGGCAGTTTGCACCATGGACTCCATGTCCCATCCTTTATGTCAAACCACACGATGCAGAAATGTTGATATACTGCAAACTGTACTACCTTGCCTAATACCGCAGGTAGTTCCTTTGGAATGCGCCACTCCTCCTCAAATGCACATGAACTCAATCATACCACATTTCTGGCCTTTGCTTGAATGGGCCACTCATTGATCCTTTACATAAATATTTCTTGAATCCATCCGTGAGGGACTTCTTCTCAGTGGGGTATTCCCAAATTTTGTTCTTTGGCCCATTGGGAACTCTAATTTCTACAAAAACAAGGGATAATAGGATAGCACCAAAACTTATCTTCTCACTTGTGTGCGCTTCCTCAGCAATTATTTATGCAATGTAGCCATCCAAGTTGTAGATTTCTCCTCGACATTTTCTTCACAATATGTAGGCACATTGTGTTTTCCTGGACCATCTCTCTTGATCATTTAAATTTGTGAGCGGATGTGCGATCGCTGCACACTACAGAAAATTCTTCAATTTTTCTATGTCCATTCCACATGGACCTTTGGAGTATCCTAACTCCTTGCTTTGGTGGCTATAACAGTTTCCTTATCAGTTAGATCACTCATAATATCTATCCCTGTGCCCTTCAGTCTTGTCAATGTAGCAATCAGGGTTGTTGTGATCCTTACCCTCCATCCAAAAAATAGAAAAAGTCCTCATGGACTCTGCTCATCAACCATTGGTATAAAGCCTCTAGTTTTCCAAAGTATGGGAGTTCATATAACTGATAAACCCCTACCTTCTTCAACAACTTCTCCCCAACATCATCATATACTGGCATATTGTCCACCATGTGCTTTTGGTCTTCTTATTCAACAACACATCCAATTCTCCCATGTTATCGGTGGTGTGATGATTGTAATCACTTATCTTACATCAACGAATGTGTGAATCCCAATCCCGATCGACTATCACTCCTTTTGGGTATTGCATCTCTGAAAAATTTTCTCTCGGCACAACTTTGACCTCAACTTCCACCTTTTTCTTTCCCTTTCATGCCTGCTGCAGGTGCTTTCTTTGGTGCCATTGTAAAATACCACCTTTTATCTTCTATATTGAGTAAGCTCAAAACCTAACTCAAAATCACATGCCCTAGCTTGAAACCACATGCCCTAGATCCTTCTCAATGCTTATGCTTCACTCAAACCCTTCACCAATGGGGATATAAGCCTCTTCTCAGCACAACAAATATGCTCTCCACATTTGGTTTCACAACTCTCGCACCTCAATACGATTCACTTGGCTCATGGCACACTTAGCTCACTCGAATACTTGTGATTCTAAAGGTAAAAATGAACCCGCATCATGTCCTTATATATATTTTCAAAAATTTAGTGCATTTATTGCTCCTTCACATACCAACAATCCTCTCATTAATTAACCATGTTTACAATCCTTGTATAAGGTTTCCCACCATAATCCAACGATTAGAATCTTGTGTGGTGGCGTCACCTACATAGTGCCCACCTGCAATGCCACCATGAGCCTCTTCCATGATATATGTGTGCTTATGTTCTAGTACACATCGGCGCAATACTTCATCTTGGCCTAATTTGTACAAATCACCATTGATCAACATAAAGGGTGCCACACGAATTGCAAGTTGTTTCTTCTCTAAGGATTTCATTCCTTCTGGCACCATACATGTGCATAAAAATATAACAATATCCTCCAACTCTGAATGCATGCGATGTAACTCGTATATATGTATCTAGTATTGTATCATTAAGCTGTCTCGCGTCCTCCCCTGATTGAATCTTGATAAGTGGTCTAGGCTAGAATTAATTTTACCTAGTTTTACCATAACTGTGAAATCAAATTCTTGGAATAAGAGCACCCATAAACATATGCGCCCCTATAAAATGAGCTTATTTAACAAGTATTTTAATGCCATGTGATCAATATAAAATATAAAGGGTGTTGCTAGAAATTACTATCTAAATTTATGCAACACATAGATCATTGAAAAGGCCTCACGCTCTGTAGTTGTATAATTCTGTTCCACAGGAGTTAAATTTCTACTAACAAAACAAATAGGATGATCTATAATACCTTCTCTAGGCTGAGATAACACCACACTAATGGCTATGCCAGAGGCATCCACATGTACGTGAAATGGTTGGTTCCATAAGGGAAAATGCAGAATAGGTGTTGTAGTAAGTATCTCCTTCAATGCCTCAAATGCACGCTGCTGCGGTTCTCCCTAATAGAACGTCCCTTTTCCTTTTAGTAACTCTTCCAGGGGCACGACAATATTCACATACCCCTTGATAAATTTTTGTAATACCTTGTGTGGCCCAAGAATCCACGCACCTCACTCGACTAGTATGATCCTCCGTGGCCTACAATAACTGCAACTTTAGCTAGATCCACTAACAAACCTTCCTTGTAGATAATGTGCCCTAACAAAGTTCCAAAATGTGTAGCAAACATGCACTTCTTGATGTTTAAAGAGATGCTTAATTATCTACATCTTTCAAACATTAAGCGCAAATTGTCACAATGATCCTTAACAAGTCCATATACCGTCTAATCATCCAAGTAAACCTGCAAGAAGTTGTGAATAAAATCCTAGAATGCTTGAACAACTATGTGCAAAAATACAACATGCATTTTTAAACCAAAGGGCATCACAATATATGCAAAAATTCCCCATTTAGTGGTGAAATTCATTTTCTCTTGATCCTCCTGTAATTCTAACCTAATGATACCTAAAGAATCCATCTGTAAAAGAGTAAACTTCGTGCCCTACAACACCTTCTAATATTTCCTCTGTGAAAGGTGTAGGAAAAGGATCAATCACACATGCAAGATTTAGTTAATTGTAATCCACAAAAATCCTAATCTGGCCATCTTTCTTTATATTGATTACCATTGGGCTAACACATTCGATTTCTCTACGGGCTTAATAATGCCAAATTTTAATATCTTGTCAATTTCTTCCTTAACTTTTATGCGCAGTTAGGGTTCATCCTGTAAGGTCTCTTCTTAATGGAGTGCACACCCTCCTTGAGCTTAATCTTCATCTCTCTTAATGACTCATGCACTCCTTTTAATTCATGGTAGCCCCTAGGAAATATGTCTTGAAATCACATAGTAACTCAATTATCTTTTCCACTTCATAATCAGACCAATAATCCCTAATTATTGCCTCCCTAGGTTCAACATCCGTGCCAATGTTCACTTTCTTGGTCTTCATAGGTTCATGATAGGTGCACACATTTTTATCCACACTATCCAAAACATCACACATACCTACTTTGAATGATCTATATCCAAATTGTCTACTTCTTCATAATCCACTACTACGTATACCATCTTACCTTTTTCCTTCTCAAAGCAAATCACACTTAAGTAGTGTGGCATCTGTCTCTTCTACTTCATCAAAACATGCTCCTGAGTCCGCCTCACCAAATAACTCCTGAATGAGTTCTTTAGCCTTTGCACTATCTCCCATAGTTAAGCGCTTGATAACCCTTAATTCTTCTTCTACCGGAGGTTTAGTAGAGAAGTAATCAAAAGTATGGATCATTCTACAACTAAGTCCTACCAATTTTAACTATGCAGTTCCACATAAACATACCAAAGCACGTGCACAACCTTGTAAAGTGGAATAAAGCTTGTGCACCCATAGTGAAGGTGGTAAAGCTTCTTGAACCTCTGGTCTAGAGGCTCTCACACTATTGAATGTGGTGCTGAACAGGTTTATTACCATTTTATATGTGATTTTGAGTAGGCATATTGCTCCTAAAGAACTGAGTAGTTAGAGAAATTCTAACTTCATTCCATTCTATAAGATTATCCTTGTGAACCACCCACCAGTGCTTTTGTCCCACGCAAGGTATATACTAACATATTTCTTCTTTCCACTTGATTTGTCCAATGCTCCTCCATGGTGCATGTAGAATACCGTAGGGTCTCCTTCTCCAGTGTACCGAGGTACAAAGTTACCTATCCTCCTAACACAATGAGGTTTGCTTCTCCATGCAAACACATATTTTAATTCGTGCCCAACCATCTCATAGGTGCCATGTGCCTAATTTCACAAGAAATACTTGTAGTATCACTAATAGACTATGCATCTTCCCACTGGAGGATTCCTTCCTTAGATGGCTTAAGTACTTCGGGTCCCAAATGTCACGTACATAAATTCTATTTAGATCATCCTCACTCAAAGGTTCAACATAAGGTGCAGATTTCCCATATGTTAAAGGGATATTAAATCTTTCATCCTTGTTCTCAAAACTTATATACCCCTTGTTGAACCATAGATCAACATTATTTTCATAATACCAAGGGTTCCCAAGTAGAGTTGGGAAACTGTTTGATTTTGTAAGTGCTAAGACCTCAAAGTCCCCAGTGAACTTGGCCCCTTGTATAGTAATGTATGCATCCTTTAAAACTCTATTGGAGTGGCCTTAGTTCTATTAGCCATAAAAATACATTAGAGGATGGTTGTAATGGAGGTCTTCCCATCTGTACCCATGCATCTAAAGTAAGCACATTCACTTATGTGCCTGTGTCAATCAATATATTGCTCAAAAGCCACCCATCCACAACAACATTCAAAGTGATTTCCTTATCATAATCCAAGCTATGAGGGGGAGATTAACATGCAAGATATGTCATCCATTCTCAATACCTGCGCACGGAGTGTTCCCTTTAACCAATTCCCTAATAATGGAATAATATTCTCCTAGCGCAACATTTTACATACCTCTCTCAAGTCATCATTATCCGATTGGACCGTCTCTTTACCTTCTTTTGTTCCATCTTCTGTGATTTTTCCTTTAAACACTGTATTTCACCTTGAATATTTCTAAGTACCTCCATGGTTTCCTGATAAACCTCCTTCTGATGTGCAGGATCTGGGTACCTTGCATGTAAAAATTCTTCCTTAGTGATGGTAAGATTTTCCCCGTAACGCTTCTATGGTGTGTACAACTTCAACACGTGTAGTAATCTTCACAGGTAATACCTTAGGTTCCGGTGCCATCTTTGACATCCACTAATTTTCCACAATGTGTCTTTGTATTCTAACCATTTATGCACCCATATTCTCCTGTTTATGCTTTGCTTTATAAGATGATCATATAAGTCTGGGCATTCCTCATAGTTGTGATTCTTCCCACAAAAAGAACAAGTAATATTATGAGGACATTAGCGCCTGTAGTGGTCAAGAGATCCGAATGTAAAACACATTCCATGTAGGAAACTCACCTTGTCCACCACCATGACCTCACGACCCCGAATTCACCACAGTATCCTCGACCTCTACCACGAATTCCTTCAAAGTGCCCTTCATTTCGATCATATCGCGCTTGAGCATGATCATGATCATGATGCTCACTTTTACCTTTAGAGTTATCTCGATACTCTTGTCTCATCACACACCAATATCTATAACATCATGGATATGAAAATCAACTTAGCGAATCTTTTTTTGTATTGTGAGTCAGGGACCGACAAATATCATACAATAACATGATACATTCTTTCTTATCATGCATTGTAATAATGGGCAATGACTCACATCATGGTCTAAATGACATATCTCACAGTCTAGTAATAATGCACTGACCTACGAGGGGACAACTATCCTTAATGTGCCCTTCCACTTCACAATCTATACACCAAATCCCAATGCATGTCTCATGAGCTGAATTGGTCGATAGTTTCTCCAACTATTTTCCATAGCTGTAATTTGTGCTTCTAGGAATGGGCTTACTCTAGTGTCTATACTTCCAACTTCCTCAATGCACAAATCTACTTCAAGTGCTTTGTGTGGGTCTCAGATATGTCTTATGTGACAACGCCCTTCTAAAAGGTGTGATCAAGCCCCCAACGAACCACTTGTGCATGCTGGCTTGCATGAATATCATAGGAAAGTTTAGACAACAATGTCTTGAAATAGACATGATACTCTCGACACTCTCGTAGTGCCCTCGCTTAATACCCTTGAGCATGCTTATACTCTTATGCTCAAACTCGGGATATAGAACTCTTTAAGGAAAACATATTTTAATGATTTATAATATATGCAAGTCCGATCAAGGTCAAAATTCCTATACTAATTATGTGCGCATCCTCGTAAATGTAGTGAAAAATTGACTTTCCTTGGGCTCAAAAGCCATAATTCCTTTTGTGCACCACAATATCTCACACATGTGCACATTTTTAGTAGCACTTTCTATGCCCCTATACTGGAAGACGAAGAGACATATCCATGTAAATATTCAGGGGTTGGTGTAGACCTGCCCACCCGATCCGAGCCTCTGCGTTACCTCTATCTCCAACCACCAGATCCACTAGAAATAGAGCCACCTATACCCCTTGATCCTCCACCTATAGCCGGAAGTATACCAATGGATGTACTTGCCTTGTGTCCCAAGAATAGTACTAAATGAACTCCTACGGTCTGCGAAGTGGTACTACTCCTAAGTAAGTCCAAAATTTTGTGTGCTTGAGTTATGTCTTTGACGATTCACCGGAAAAAGTACCTCCAAACAACAAACAAGACATTTTCCTTGTCATAGATGTACTCACTATTTGACTTACTCCTACTTTCCTTACTTACCCAAACTAACTTATTACTATTGGTTATACTAGATAGTGGAAAACCAAGCACAAGGGCTAGGCTGCCATGTATTCGATGCGCGCCCATAACCCATGCCATCTCTCTGCTGGTGCACTCCCACGTGAGGCCGAGGAGGGTTCCTATCATGCTTTCCCAAATGGGGAGTTCTAGATGCCTGGATCCATGCCTCTACGTGAGCTTCAAATCCTTCACGAGCCATCTCTCTCCTCAACGCCATCCGCTCTGCAATATCACACTGCTTCTATATCTCCCTCTTGCGCATCTCATTGTACTTAAGCCACCTTTCTTCTCTCTCCTCTCTACCGCTAGGTCTGCCATCTTCACCAAACTTGCTCCTACCCCCGCGCATGGTGGGGTTTAGCTAGCCATTGATTTTTCTTCCAAGTTCAGGGTTACCATCAAGATTTTGATCGTTAGTGGAATGCCTTGTAAATAAGTTCCCCTGGGATAACGTAAAAACTAGAACTCAACTACCTCCGGGCAAGAATAAGTGGAAATTGAGTACTCCAAAATATAGCTATTTAAAACACCACGGAACTAAGTATCCACAACGCACATCCAAATTAGATCAACATCATAGAGGGCCTGAAATTATTCTTGTGTCCAGACAAGTGTGTGATACCTCCAATTCCTTTTAGATGCATAAGTAACTAGCCACTCATACAACTCTACCGGAAAGATAAAAAAGAAGCTCTCATACAAACAATCATACAAATTCTGCTCTCCACCACGTGTGTGTCAAACTCGAGATCCGTGTTGAACCTCCGAGCATACTCTTCTTTTAGATATTTTATCCACTCAACAATTTTTAAGGTCAATCGGTATGTCTTCATCATGAAACATCCTAAAAACAATCAAAAGAGGTCCCGTAAATGAAACCAAATGATGCAACCTAGAATCTATTTGTATAAAACCCAGCACGCTGACACATCACCCATCCTGAGCTGAGCACTCACCCAAAGCACAAAGGTACCAGGCCCCTCTTTAGAGTTTCTTGTGCAGGATGTTAGTGTGATGAAGATAAAACATATTCAAAACCATAAATAACCATAAACATTCCATAGTGCATAATCCAGATCTAGATCTTAGAGAATTATGAATTAAACAATAACTATAATAAGATTAACCATACAAGAACTAGTTACAATCATGTTTAACACCATTATCCATCCAATATAATCCATTACATTAAAAATTGAAAAACATAGAATCTTCTTAGATTACAAAGTATCACCATAAGTTATGCATGCATCAGATCCAACAACATAACTCTACAATAACTCACTCTCAAGATATCTCTCTAAACTACACAATTCAATACATATTTATAGAGGTGGGGACTTTCCCTTCACCACCTATGCACTTCCCAAAATATAGGTCGCATGCTAAAAATAGCCCAGTGCCTTTACAATAACACACAAACATGCAAATGTTCTAATAATAGAAATCTTATAGTTAATTGGAAGAAGTATTCCTATTATTATCTTGAACTCATGCATGGAAATTATTAGACGCTCTCTTCCCAAAATAACATTGTTGTGTCACACAAGTCTCCATCCCAAACGTGTGCTCCGCACTCTATCTCAAAAAATAACCCATATCCATGAAAACGACTAAGTCCTGAATCACTTGTCATGGCGAGTGTTTCCTTTCCTATCATTCTGCACCTCCAAATGTGCCTTGTTCTACGTGCATCATTTATGGGTGTCTTCTCCTTAGCACAACATCATGTCTAAAAAAACCCCCAACTTGAGTTTCCATGCAAACTCTAACTAACTTCAATTAAATCTACTCTAGGTGGCAAAATTTACTATTTTTAGCAGTTTACTAGAACATGCTATTCTTAGTAAGTTCGCATGCTTATTTGCATGGGCACAAAAATGCCACTTATTTTATACATGCCTAAATTAGAGGAATTTCCAAATTTCTAACCTACTATGCATGCAAGAGACTAAAAATAACTAATGCCCAAAAATAGGAAAAAAACCCGAATTGAAACTTAAATCCTAATTTTCGGCCCCCAGATGGTGGATTTTGGGCCCAAAAATTCATTGAAAATGGTCAGAACTAGTAGGGTAGAATTACTAGTGTGTTCCTATTGTCGAAACAAGTGGTTTAAAAAAAACGAACTCAAATGAACACCCAGATCGAAAGTTATGAGCATTTTAAGCTTTTGATAAAAATGGTGCATCAAATCACAATATTAAGTAGGATAAAAACATTTCCATCATCATATTTGAGTAGTAGGGATGAATCAATTTCATCCACGAGATTTTTCAAAGATGTTGCTCCCAATATTTTGTAAAATTATACTTAGGATTTAGCTTATATGTTCCCATGCTTGTAGAGATCCATAGATCATTCGGTAAGTCATTGATACTTGTGTTTGCATAATCTATCTCAATATGCTTTGAAGGAGTGACGATATGTGTAGATTCCTTTGTCATGTTGGCCTTAGATTGGGCTTGTGGTGGCTCAACTAATTTTTTTGGAAATGAATCAGGTGCAAGTGATGATTCTTTCATTATGGAATTATGTTCATGAGTCATAGATGAATTAGATTTAGGAACCCATTGAGATGTGGAAGCTTGAGATAAATGTGTAACAAAATGTTTCTTAGAGAATGAAATAAAGCCCTTATGCTCAAATTGTATTTTTGTTGTAAAACATAACAATCATTATCATGATGTCCATTAATGCCATAATAATTGTAGAATGGTTTTCCTTTAGCTTTTGTAAGATGATAATGAGGATAATAATGATTGGGAAACAAATTGATTAATCAATGATTGAGGAGCTCAAATAGGATATCATGTTGTTTAGCATGCTCATCAAATGAAAGAGGTGTTTTATGTTGGAGGAATTTACCCTCACTTATGTGAGAACATGTAGCACCTATATCATATTGTAAAATTTTGGCCTTAGGAACATCATGATGCATAGAAAGAGAACTAATATGTGCATTGGAAGTATCTTTGAGGTGTTGGATTTCAACCTTGAGAGATGTGATTATAGCATTCATGGCTTGGAGTTGATATTGAAAGGCATGGTGCAAAACTTGAATAAAGTCTAATATATCCTTATGGGAAGTGTCATCATTGCTAATAGAAGGAGCTGAAATATGACTCAAAATTGTATTCACTTGGGAAGGTTTTATATGATCAGGGAGTTGGAATTGCTTCAACAATTGTGTAATAACATCTCTACATGATTGGTTCAGTTGAAGTAAATGAAACAAGGATACTTGATAAATAGAGGCATACGACATGATGATGAGAAAAAAAAATAAGATAGGCAACCCTTACTTATAGAGAAAAGTGGATATGGGACCAATAATTAAGAGATCACGGGGATACGACCCAAAAAGTGATGTTAAACAAAAAGTGACTATCATCAAATTAATAAAATGACCATATCTTGAAATGGAATTTGAATTTTGTAAAAAAGGAGGTAATTTTGAATTTTATAAATTGAAAGAAAAACCTTTAAAGGGATTTGGACAAAAGTGTGTGTCTTTTGAATTATGCCTTATAAGTGAAAAAGTGTAATTTTGAATTTCTAAAAATTATACTAAAAATAGGGAAACAAAAAGAGGTTTTCATTAGATATGGATAAAGGAAAAATAACCTCAATGGAATTTGAAAGAAGAGTTGTTATGCTTGAGATATGAAACAAAAGATGATTTGAAAATTGGGAGCCCTAAAAGTGACCCAAAGGGTAGGATGAAGCATGAAACCCTAGGAAATATTTTATAGATCTGATTTTATGGTAGGTGATAGATGAAAATTCATGTTTGGATTTGAAGATAAAATGCGATATGAACCCTAATGAAACTAGGGTTTGTGTTTGGATAGTAACCGATTTGTGAAAGAGCATGTAAGGGATCGGGTTCACCAAATGATTTAACAAAATTTAAATCTAAAGTAAGGAAATCAAATGAATAAAACAATACCTTAAAGAAACAAGATCAAGAAAAGGAAGTACAAGTAAGAGTGCAAGATAAGAGAATGAAGATAACTTAACTTGTAACTAAAGACTGGACTAATTCTAGGTGGTGAATGAACTGGAAAAGATAATTTTGGATTATGTAAGATTTGTGCCTAAAATGAAATCTTAAAATATCTCGGGATAGGAGCATCCGGGAGAGAGGACACGCTGCTTGGGCATTGTCATTTGTTACCTGGGCAATCGTGTTTGGGAAATGATCTGGATTTTGTTTTTCTCTATTTCTTAGTGTCGCTCCTTGTTCACTATTGGTCATGTTAGATTCACCGTCACATCTGTACATGTAAAATAGACCATAGATACCTACACAATACTCATACACACATTAGATGAATAAATAATGCATATGCTTGAGTCAAATTGACCTCGATGGTCACCCCAATGTGATTGTCACCGAGAATTACACTACATTTCAAACTCAATGTAGTTCTAGTGTGTGTGTAATTGGAATAGTTTCCCTAGTACAAGTCACACAAGAAGATAATGGGCTATAAATTATTTGTCCCAAATGAAAATGTGTGGTATGGAATTCACAATATATCCCCTATGTAGTGAATAATGTAGTCCCAAAATGCATTCCTTGATGTAGTAGAAAATATTAGGACCTTGTAAGTGTATGTGCCGGTTTAATGCTTGCCCCTAATGAGGTTAGATAAGTCATGTGTATAAATGATTCCTTTGCTAAAGTTTCATCACTAACTAGTGAAAGGTTGACCAAGGGTGATAAAAGAAGACAATAAAGAAGTAACGTTTAAAAGATCAGGAAAAGAGAAAAGGAAGACAAAATTTCCCTAAGGGGATAATATCTCCAAGTGGGGACAATAGCGCTCGCGTTCTCTTGTCCCTAATGGGTCATCTGTATAGGTTTTGGAAATATAAAAAATTAAAATAAAAGATGAGTAGGTTGTCATGGCTAGTATGTAACATTGTAATTTGTCAATCACAAACAAACAAACAAAGATGAAAATGATAAAAACACTATCAAAAGCAAAGTAAATGGGTGTTAATGAGTAACTCTATTGCTTAGGAATCATGCATATAAATGAATTATTTAGAGGTTAGATGTACATAGTAAGTTCTTGATTTAGTGCTTACATTTTGGTAGAGTAAGTTTGTTGGAGGATCCAATATGTGATATGTTGCGGTAGTGTTAGATGATGAGTTTTATGATGATTGTGTTTCAAATTTAGAATGTGACCCATTTTATTATTTTTCCGATAGATCAATGTTTTAAAATAAGAAAAATGAATTTACATGTATTTTGTGTGACCGTGGAATTGGTTTACATTTACAATGAGTTGTCCTTTAGGGTAAAATTATATATTTGTATGGTAATGCTTTCAATCCTTACCTTATTATTGAGCCTATCTATTTTAACATGAATTGAATTTTGGAGCAACAAGGAAAATACCTATATATAAGAAGAAAAGGGATAGTTTTCATTTTCTAGAAAAATCTAATTTTGTACTTAATAGTAAACTACAAAATAATAATAGTGTGGATGCGTTGAGTTCACAAGTTCAAGCCTTGTAAACCCACCATTTTATTTTCCCAAATTTATTATAAACCTAATGCTATAAGTGCACATTCTACTAATCATTTGTGTATTGACTCTTTTGATGTGAACATTGATTATCCACCTAAGATTTAACTTTAATTAGATATTTTGGATTAGATAGATCACTTTTGCATTTGAATTCACATTTGGGGGCTTCCAAACTTTGTAATTCATCACGTGATCTATTTTGGAGTTTTTATAGTCCTTTATGGTTACATTTTCCTAGAATACTCCCCAATACTCATAGATGGACCCTAATTATCCATTTCTACTAATGAATTCATTAAATGAGATTTTGATTACCTTTTCTTATACATAGTGTGAATATTTATTCATAATTTGTCTTTGTTTTTGAAGACGTGTTTTACAAAGATAAACTTCTGAAGTTGTTTCAGAGTTTTGATCATACTGGAGTTTAGAGATGTTTCATGTGTTGGTGATTTTACAGATTTGAATTTAAATTGTTTTCAAATTTAGTGGTTTTGATTTGCTTTAATAAAATTCTAAGATCTCTGGATACTGCAGGGGCATAACCATCCCGTAGTCAAAGCCAATGTTGGCATCCAAAATATTCTCACTCCATTTTGGGGACTTTAGCTGAAAATTTTGAGCTCAATGGAAATATGCATACATTTTGGGGTGGATATGAGACTCCCTATCCCAATAATAGAGTGGGTGGGGGTCGCCACGCCATATATCATGTGTCATATCTAGATGGGGTGCCCGTGAGAGTGCCACGGGGGGCCGCACTCGCAGCAATATCTAATATCTCTCGTCAGTCGGTCGAGTGCCGACTGTAACTAAACTCTATATAGCATAGTCGCCCTCGGCCCCCGGCTATAGATGGCCCTCGGCACCCCCACCCCACCCCACCCATATAGAGAGTAGAGGTTCTATATAGATAGAAGAAGATCAACGACTAGTTCAATATAGATATATAGAACAAACTCTATATAGCATGCCCCGGCTATAGATGGCCCTTGCACCCCCACCCCACCCCACCCATATAGAGAGTAGAGGTTCTATGAGAGATCTCACGGATCGGGCGGCTAGTTCTGGTTATAGAGGTTCTACATTGTTATGGTCAACATTAGGTAGATTGTTACAATCTACATTATTTTACAGTTAGAGGAAGGCTATATAGAAATATTTGTTTACATTTTGGTTAACACACATGGTCGTTTTCCTTTTCACCATGTTATTTTCTCATAGTCATGGCCATAGTTTTATTTGTTTGGTTATTGGGGGCCATGACTATTTTCCTTGGTTGCTAGATTAGAATTCTAAAATATGTTTGAGGCCATGAAGACACCCTCCTCACTTTTATTTACACATAAAAGTGAGGAAGGTGTTAAACCAATTGATTTTAAGTGTTTTTTATTTTAATAATAATCTCACACGTGTTAGTTTAAGAGATAGTATATGGTTAAATAAAAAAGCGCTTCACTTGGTTCCACTTAATAATCCCACATGTGTTAGTTCAAGAGTGAGCATATGAGTGGAGCAAAGGTTCCACTTGATATTTTTTATGCAAAACATGAAAATAGTTGAGTGTTTGCTTGATAAGCTAAGAAATTTGGCCAAGGTAAAGTTTGAGGGTTTAGAAACTTGGGTGAATGAGTACAAAGATAAGATTAAGAAAATGGAGACTCATTAATAGTGTCATGCGGCCCACTCATGGGCACTCCATGCTTGAGGAATTGGAGGCCCGTGGTTAGGCCATGTGGCTTAATCAATGTCAACCAATCGACATGGTTAAGTAAGGTGTATAAAAAGGAGCATGAGAGAGAGGAGGACATGTGATGGGACCATGTGACCTAGTCGTGAGCCAACTATTAGCCAACGAGGGTCAAACACGTGGATTATTCTCTAAATCTTGGGAAAGAGTGTAGAGAATCGTGGATGAACATAGAGAGGAGAAGCCAAAGAAATAGAGGGTCATGATTGGGCCACATGAACCAATCACTAACCAACTACATATCCAATCAAAGTGTAACACTTGGTCCAATAGGAAAAAATCAAAGAGACTATAGGTGAAAATATTAATTCTTTTTCATAATTTTAGTGAAGAATCCATGGACAAAGCTCTAGTGTTTTAATCATAAATGTTGATAGAGAGATTCATTTTAAGAATGGTTGGTGCCATTAGAAATCTATCTCTAATAGATTTTCAATGGTTATAATACCAAGAAAAAATTTACAACTTGATTAAAGATGAGTTCACGATAGAGTTTTAATGCCTTTTTTCTATTTGTCATTCTTCTTCTCTAAATTTATTTACTTTTACATGTGTGGGGCCTCTTAGATGATTGTTTGATGCTATGTGTTTCTCAATGAATTTAATTGTGACACTTCAATATTTAATAGAATGCTATTATGTGCCATTTTAAATTTAATCTCTATTGATCCACTTGACTAAATTGGGTTCGCTCATTCCTCCTCTCTTATTGGTTCTTAAATATGAATTCCCTATATTTCCAATTCTATAAAATTCTTAGAAAAAAACATAAATGGTTGAAGTTTTTTTATTTGATGGGGGAAAGATCATGTTCTATCGTGGCCATTATTGGATGTATATTTTATCTCTTCAATTTTTCAATGAGGAGGATCCTCACTTTGAATTGATCAAATGGTCTAAAAAATTTATGAAACTAATTATATATGGAAGAAGTAGAAGACATATTTCCAACACATTTTGAAACGGGTAAAATGGATTTCATCTGTAAGATACAATTTTTTTAGAATTATCTCTAATTGGTTAAAATTAAAATTGCAGGTTGCACAGAGTTGAGGTGGAGTGATGAGGATGCGACAAGTGGACGAATGAGACAATGACAAGTGGTAGTCCATGTATACAAAAATTAGTACATTTTCTCTCGGTTTTGATGGTCGATGTAGGGCCCACATGATATGCAGGCTAAGGGCCTAAAGAATCGGGTGGCGTCCATTGTTTGGGGTTTCTCATTTAAACCCATTTGAAGACCATATCACTATTCATGTAGGATTGTTTGGATTTTTAAAATAATTCTACTTAATTCATCGGATTAACTCGCCATACAAATAAAAACTCATCTTACAACTTAATGCCACATCAATTTCCAACCAAATATGCATAGATCACACTCATTAACCATACTATGCTATCTCCTCACGGTGATCCAACACAAAAAAATTACAAAACCTAAGGGAGGTGTGACAAAATTCATGTATACATTGGAACAAATAGGGCTTTAAAAATCCTTTTCTTGTTTTAACCATCGACAATGTGGGATAATGATCCCAAACCCTATAAAACAATGATTAAAAGGATAAGTGTGTAATTAAGTGGGGTTTTACCCTCAACCCAATCATACATAAATATGGATAATGCCACTTAGGATATATCCTAATTTGGGAGGCTACCGAGGATATTTGGTGATAAGACCAATTAAAGGATAAAGCAAAGTAAAAAAATAAGCGTATGAGAGCGATTCATAAACCCTTACCATGCAGGATAAAATGAATATACTTTACCACTAGACCGAAGGGGTGAAGAATAGATAGAGATCTCCTATACTTTAATGGGTAATGAGGATTGTGGAGGAGTTTGTGAAAGCATTAGATCCATTTTGGAGAATTTTCATCATAGGAGTGCAACTGGGAAAATGATCAAGACCTCCTAGAGGTTGAGTAGAGGAAATTTTTACATATCAAATATTTTATTGGTGTAAAATATTGTTGTATTTTAAACATTTTTACACCTAATTGATTGGTTTGGAAACTTGACCAAACACTCGAAGACATAGCTCGTTTAGGTGAACTTTCTTATCATTTGGTTTGTTGTTGTCACCTATAAATATTTCTATTATTACTCACTATTTTACAACCAAATTCACTTTTCAAAGGCAATTTTAATCATATATTGAAGTTGCGGAAATTGAAAACCAATTATTAAACATTCAAAATCTATAAAATTTGTTAAGTGAAACACTTTAACACATTTTTCAGATCATTTTATTATTCTCTATGTATTTATTTTTGTATTGTTTTATATGTTCAAGGTTATGAGTGATTGTGATCAATTTAAAGGATATTGTAATTCGAGATATGGGAGAGTAGCTCTGTATGTTTCATTGAGTCATGAATGAGATGGTGAATTTATAAGGAAATCATCATTAGATTATGAAGTGTATTCACTATGGTTATCGGATTTCCAATTGGTAATTAGGTGTCAAAGTTTGATGTGTAATCATTAAAACATCTAGTTATAAAATCCTCATGGAGTTTTAATTTCATTTACACTCAATAAACTTGTCTATTTTTATATTTTGGGATTTTGAGTTGTGATAGTGTGGTAGCTAGGAAAATCTCATTGAATGTGGTTTACTAATTTTTTTGGATTGTGGGAAGTTGTTATAATTGTATTAATTAATGCTTCTCTTATGTTGTTTTAACTCCTACATCTTAAAGAGTTACATATTAGCCCAATTGAAAAGGATAATGTTGAAGTTGGAATGATCAACCTATTTTATTAAAGTTTTCTTTCCCACCACTTTTGAAACCTATATTTCACCTCGTATATCTTTAGAGGGCTCTTTGTTATAACTTAGGATTTATACTTGCATGGTTCTACCATGTATATGTTTAAACCTCTACTAGAAATCCGACAAGTTATGGATATATGTATATTCATGCATTAAAGTAACTATGATCTATGTATTTGTTTACAAATGTGCGACTATGTAATAAGTGATACTTAATTAGGTGTTTAGGCACGGGTGTTACATTTGTGGACAAATATAGTGCGTGTTTGAGCTCATTTTATGATAGAATTTATAGGGTCTCTCCCTTTATCCTCGTAAAACCAAAAAGAAGTAGAGAAGTGACACGACTTATCATATTTGTTGCTATTAAGTCTGAAACATTTAGTGAAGATATCCACTTACTAGATAATTGACCTTATTTTCACCTCACTTCACCGAATCCATAAGGTGCAAATTTGGGATCTAACATAATTTACATCAAGATTCAAGCAAAATATACAAGATCATATGAATAAGATATGTTATTTTCATAGTTTTAGAGTAAAAAAACATGAATCTTTAGGTGTTATAGTTTATCAAATATTTCCAACCTCCTAAAATTAAGAGTATGAACATTATAGTAATGCCATAAATGGTCCCAAATTGTGTTTTATTATATCATGCAAAGAATTGAGATCTATTAAATTATAACTCTCCTTTATTGTAAGTTTGAAAATGCAATTGATTTGACCACTAATCATCAAATCATGACATCTTCAAAGTTGCATCCCCATTATCAATGATAAAAAGATATTCCTTAAATAAGTATTTCATATTTTATTAAGAACATGGTCATTAAGAAGAATAATTCCTCTTATCTAGACCCAACAAAGGTATAATAATAACTAAAAAAGTGGAGGAATGGTGACACTCAAGATCACTTTGAACATTATTAGAATCTCTATTTAAATAAAAACTACATTCAAATGAGCATGTAAAGTGTTTTGATTAGAAAGGATCAGGTTAAAGATATAACCAAGGTAAATGAGTTTTCAAAAATAGTCACAAAAGAAACTTAAATTGAATAATATCAAAGATCACAACCAAAATAGAGGCTTACTATATTATTTTAATAAACATTAGATTGGAATGAAAAAGTAATCTATTTATATGGAAATGTCTAACTTAAACATAAAAATATGATCAATACATGATACCATTGTTTTAATGAAGTTGGAATAAAATACATCCCTTTTGATACAACCACATCTATGTTCCTATTTTTTAGCTAGGTAACTATAGAAATTATTCCCTTATAACCTCAATTTAGTAAAGCATTCAAGTGGCATTAGAGAAAAAAAATGAATGTAAAGAAATGAATATTTATAAATCATTAATGTATGTATGCTAAAGAATGTAAGCTAATTAGTAAAGGACTTAACACCAAGTAAATCCTAGCTTAATTATTTAATCAAATACATCAAGATAAAACATGAAAAGAAGCTAATAAACTTGCACAAAATATTAAAAAAAATAATGCAAGCCTCCTTTAGTAGTTGCATGCACTTTTGATATGTAAATATTTCCTTTTAAGCCGAACGCAAGCCACACATGATCAATGATGTTTGATAAAAGGAAGATGTCTCCTCAAAATGACCTAAAGACCATATTTGAATCTTCTCTTACTACTTTTAGAAAGTAAGGGGGTTTCTCAATTTGGAAAGCCTTCTTATAATAGAAATGCTCTCTTGAGTAATAGGTATCAAATGTCTTACAAGGACATGGTGTATATTGGTAAGAAGGTACTAGGTTTCTTTTATAGCTTTCCACTTTGGGAGAAACCTACATCCTAGTGAATGTGGGATAAAGGAGATGTAGAATTAGGAGTGGATAAGCATGTTTAGAAGAGATTAATTAGGAATTAATGACCCATGAGAGTTAGAGGAGGTTTAATTAATCATTGAGATTAATTAATAGGCCATGTTTAGCTTGTAGAAGCTATTTGGAGATGATATAGAGGGAAATAGGTGGAATTTGAGGGATTTGAGAGGGGATTTGATTAATTAAATACAAAATTTTGAAATGGTAATTGATCAATAATGGGTAATTAATTAATTAAAAGATGATTTTAACTAATGAAGCAACATTAATTGACATCCAAGATGAGGGAAATTATCTAATTAGTCAAGGTCACTAATTATAGTGTGATAATGGGAAAAGATGATTATTACAATTTTAGTGTTAAAATTGTGTCTACATTTTCCCCTCTTTGATGTGGTGTAGTGTGAGTAACACCATTTCAAAGATAGTAGACAATTTTATTTTGTATGAGTAGAAGAAAAATTAGTAGATGGATGATGCCCTCGAACGTCGATGGGGTGATAAAGAAGGCGATTGATGCTCAAAAAGAAAAGGTAGAGGAAAAACCCATTGTGGTGGCCGACAAGCCATTGCAAGAGTCAAAACCATCATGGTGAGGGATATATATAGGGTGGGAGGGGTAAACATAATTCATTTTCACCTTCTTAGTTAATATAAAAGAACTTTGGGTGATCACGACGAGTAGAGATGACAACATTAGAGTTTATTCATTACACCGAGCGAGTGAGTTCAAGAGTAATGATGGATGCATCAACATGAGGAGAAATAGGTGATATTTTTAGTTTAAATATTATTTTTTATTTTTTAAATTTTTAGTGCATTAAATACTTGAAAAATTAGGGAGCATAAGGACACTAAATCCACCTAGGTCAATTTCAACAATGTTACACTAGGTAGTAGTGGCCTTATAGAGTTTTCAAAGGCCTCACCATGTCATCATTGACATCGTTGAAAATTTGGCAAATGTCACTTTAACAAGATACCTGCTTAAAACTTATAGCGGCCTTGCCTTCAGCCTTCCCTCACCACAACTTGTAACAACCTTGCTTGCATTAACGACCTTGCGCTTAGGTAAAGCATCAACCTCACCCAAAATGGCGGCCTTTCCCCAAGTAATGGAGACCTTGATGAATTTAGTTGTAGATAGATTTTAAATAATTTTAAAATTTTAAAAGTAAAAAGGGCTAAGTCTAAAAATAATTTTCTATAATTACAGGAGCGGTTAGGTGTGATCCAGTTTTACGAGTGTTGATCTCTTTCCTTACGGTGTTGGAGAATTTTTATCCACATGAGTGGTCATTTTTAGAGTAATTAGGTATGTTTTATGTAGCATTGATGTCAACACTCTGATCGGATAAGCCATTATTGATAACACTGATAGAGAGATGAAATTCAGACATGAGTATCTTCCATCTCCTGACAGGGAAGATGACCATGAATTTGGAGGATGTTTAGTGTATACTATAGATTCTAATTATGAGGGACCATATCTATTATAACAATACATTGATAGACTATGAGATGATTTGAGTGACAATATTGTATGACATGCCTAAACGAAGATGGACCAACATAATACTTGCAATATTTATGATAGAGACATGTTCAGGATATTCCTTTAGTATTGATGTCTCTTATTAGTGGCATCTTTCCACTTGATAAGAGTGGTGTTACTTTAGAATTGAATACATAGGCATCATAACATTTATGGTAGAGAATGATCGGGTGTTTGCGTGGGGATAACATGTTTTGGGAAAATTATACATGGATCCGCACTTGGTCATCCATGAGAGGGACAAAGTATATGATACACAACCCTTTTATAGATTTGGTCATGGGAGCACATAGCAGTGGGATGACAAATTGAAACATTTGAGGTATTAGAGGAGGATGAACCTTAAGCATTTGGATGGATCCATTTAGGAAGGGGTCTTCAGGGATACACAAAGAGCTATTGGTGTATAAGAGAGCCATAAATGAGATAGTGCCAACAAAAATCATATGAAGGCCATATTTGGCCATGCGGGTCTGAGTAAATAGTTATGAAAAGTCGGCATATGCCCGCACAAAGTGTTATCTATTTGAACACAAGGATTTGAATAAAATTCCTCCCACGTTTATCTCATTGTAAAGTGGAAGATGTAGTCAAGTTTTTACCAAGATTATAGGTAGGTAGTTATATTATCTTGGAATAGGAATGAGTTTTAAATATATCTCCAACACACTCAATGTATCAAGAGAAGATGGATGATTTTTGTAACATCATTTCTAATTAATAAAATCTGCAGTTCAAACATTTTGGCAGAATTTTATTTTTAATTTTCTTAACCCAAATCCGAGGGAAGATCAAGGGTCCACTCTTACCCAAGGAGGAGGATGATTTATTGTTTTTAGAATAAATATTTGTTGTTTTGTTTTATTTTACTTTGTTTGTGAAGCTTCACTTTTATTTATTTGTTTTCAGTTATTCATTTTGCTTTGATAGATCAGATTTGTTTTTTGTTATTTATTTCAGTTTGTTAAATTAGATTTACTTTCAAGTTATTTAGATCGATTCATTTTCAGTTATTGAATTCTCTTTAAAGAATTTTTAGTTTTAGATCAAAGAATTGTAAGATCATTATTTCTTTTAGCCCCTTTTGCAGATAGTCGTGGACACTGCCTAGTTTTTACATTCTTTGTGATTAAATGATGAGGAAAGCAATGACCCTCATTACATAGGATATCAAGTAGTGTTGATATTCATAGAAAAATGAGCAAGGAATGCATCAGATAAAGATGTAATAGATGTTATCAATGGATAGGTAGATCATAGAACCATCACATAACATAGTCATGTAAGATTCAAGGAAACAATTTTTCCAAGAGTGTAAGGTCATCAACATAGTCAAGACATGTAATGTGAAAGGAGTGAAGGTGTTCTGAGGGTTTCCATGGCCATTGAAGATAGGAATATTAGGTGTAATGAAGTTAGGAGGCAACGTATAAGAGGAGATGGTGGGTGCAAAAGGGCTATGAAGGAGGAGTGAGGAATCTAGAGATAGAGAGAAGGATGAAGAGGCTTGTTGTAATTGGTGAATTTGGGTTTGTAAATCATGGTATAATGAGGCTAGGTCACAAGTTCCTAAAGAGGATCCTTGTCATGTGTGATAATTAATGGGAGGGTAAAGTGGGTTGTAGGAGTAGGCATAGAAACAAGGACAATAGATGTAGGTGGAAGAGTGGTGGTGGAAGGAGGTGTAAGTGTTATAATAGGAACAAAAGTATCATTGGAGACTAGAGGGTTGAGCTTAGCTAACCTCTTGGCCTCATCACGAGAATTGAATAATAAAATATCTAGGTCTTGAGGGTTTTCAACAAGATGAGCATGGAGATCATGAAGATCTGTGTCAGTAAAGGGGTTAGAAGTCTCACCATAGAATAAGATCAAAATAATGCTCAAGGAGGAATGGGGCTCACTAAATTATTTGATCAAATTGGAATTAAATCTAATTTTAGAGTAAATTACTATAATAAATGATATCCACGAGATCGCATACAACAACGCACAAGTAATAATCATTCAAAGATATAAAACCCTAAGAAAATTAAGGAGAAAGATGACTTATCTAATTTTTGTAACCTAGGAATGATCATGATTGTGTATCTGCTAGAAAAGACTAGAAATAATGTTAAATTGGTTCACCAAGGTTTATAAACAAAGGAATGTAGGGGATAGAAGCTTTAGGGAGGGAAGGAGTGCCCTGCACTAATGAATGATATGGGATCATGTTTCTATTCATATGCTTGCAATCTAGTATTTTTGGGCCATAATATATTCATTATTATTCTCTTTTTGTCACTATGATGTTTTTTTTTAGATTACCGATCACACATGTAACCTAAAAACAAATGACTACCTACATATGCCCACAAACCACATCAAATATAATAAAAATATGCATAATGGGGAGTTATATTGACCACGTGGTCAACTCAAGAGTGAGATTATGAATGAGCACTATACTACATCTCGACTCCATGTAGTTCTCTCCGTGCTTAGGTATCGGTGAATTTCGTGCCCTAGGTTTCGCTGCAAGTTACACGATGATAGTGGGATAGATATATACTGTCTCAAATATGTAAAATGCGTGTGATGGAATATAATAAAATTCCCTCCTATGCAATGTATATATCCTAATACGACCCTTGTCCCTTGGTGAATGTTATATATATGTACTTCGTAGTTCTCTTGCGCCTTTGTGCAGACCTAGGTGGTGATAGCTAATGATTATAGTGTTTGGTCCCCTATTTGAAAGAAGTAATTATATATATGATTCCTATATATTTAAATTTCATTTCAATTGACAACTGAAAGGCTGACCCAAAGTGTTAAAAGGTGACTAAGAAGAAAAAGAACCCAAAAGAGTAAGAATAAGAAAGAGAGGGATATGAACACTTAGGAGGGATACGAGTCCCCGAGCACTTTTTTCCTAACTGGGCACTAGTGTTTGAGGCCATCAAAAGGTAAATAAGTTAAGTGACGGTGTAGAACTGTAAGATGTGTAAAACCAATAAAGTGCAAGAGATAAAGCAACCAAAAGGCCAAAAGGAGTTGTCAACCACTAGTTTTCTTGCTTAGGAATCATGTATACATTAGTATGCTTTAGGACCTAGAAATGTACCCAAGTACATAAATTTTATGTCTAAAAGTAATCCTAATTAGAGATGATTAAAAATATCCCACATGGACCATTATTAAACCTAATGTCTTTGCATCCACTCACTACCTCACATGTCTTACATCCTTCTTGACTCTCAGAGTCGGTGTTGAGTCCTTGCATCTTACTAGTTATGTGAAGTCAATGGGGAGTAAGACATCCTATCACTATATAAGATTGTTTACTATTATGCTAATGGAATGAAATATATAATATTGTTTACAAATGAGTTCCCAAAGTGAAACATTTACACATGTATGTTCCCATATCTCATTTTGTCTATCATATCCTATCACCTCTCATGTCTTTTATTGTCCTATGTTTCAAAGAGTCAATACATTTACCATCTATTGTATCCTTCATCTTCACTCTACCCATCTCTTATATTTTACGTGAGTTCATAATGTGTCAATGGTCATTAACATTTCTCATGATCACTATCAAAACTAGGTCCCTCACATCGATACCTAGTCAAAAATCCAAAAAAGAAAATATTAAAAACTACCAAAAGCATATAAAACTAATAAAAAATATATAAAAATCACAAAAAAACCATTGAAAAACTCCTAATCATTGGAAAACAAAAATCCCTATAATCAATACATTGAATCCTATCATGATGTCTCGCTCCAACTATTATATAAGCATAAAAACATCTTAATCCAAATCTCTTGTATGTATCCTCACTTGGGGCAATCTCAGATCTCATTTTATCTCTCACATCTATCTTTATTTGGGGAAATGACCCAATTAATCCCGAATCATCTTAGCCCTTAAATGTATCCTTGCTTAGGGGAAAAATAGATCAATCAATCATCACTTTGGAACACATTATGGGTAGAGTTACATGTCTTTATGTAAAGTTTTATTACAATGTTACTTTTCTTAGTTATTTGTTGACTAATTACACATTTACTATTTATCATGTTGGTTCATTTATAATAAGAGTGCATACCTTTACTATGTATATTGGATTTATTTTTACTTTTCTATTTTCTTTGTGTGTTTATTTATGCACACATTGAATTACTCATCATGATTATTTAATAATCATGGTTCAAAACATATTGTGTAAACCAAAAATAGATTCTCCAATTACAAAATCTGAATGGAAATTAAAGCTACGAAACATTCATTGCCATCATCATAATATCACAATCAATATCAAATAAAAATAAAAACTCATCATCATATGTTTATCACATATCATCTACCATAATCAACTTATCTACTATAATCATCTCAATGTATCTACATCTATGACATAATAACAATGTGTAAATAAATAATCAAATCAAAATCGTCACCTATTTAACCCTTCTATCAACTATAATTCACATACAAAACCTTATTTTTTCCCTTTGAACCTCCATTTCTCATTGTATGAGCCCATTTTTCCTGTCTCTCATGTGGCAAGATCTTATTCATCATATCAAGCATTTTTTCAATGCTTTATCATGTCACCTAACCACTCTAGGGGGAACTCCTTTAACACAATCTAGACTTGTTGGGGTATCTAAATGCTTCAATGGTGAAAATAAGGTAATCCAAAACACTTATTTATCATTTGTTCAATGATCTACATGTGTCTACTATCTTTAAAATACTATTACTTTGTAATAAAACTTTAAAGAGGGAAAATATAGACACCTAAAAATACTCACTACACATTATAAGAAATTTTATGATTCACTATAGTTAATACCATCACCTATCTTTAATCATCCATATCAATCTCAAAATCCAAAAATAATTATAAAAGACACTATAGACCACTATCAATCCATATCCCACTTCTAGAATTAATTAATTGATTCTACAACACCTAAAGCATACCATACACCCTTTAGCTAATTTAATTAGCTATTTAATCCAATAAAAACTTGAATAAAAATCAATTATCTACTCACCTTCCGCTCATCTCCACTTCACTATCCAACTCACTCAAGTTGACTAGTCATCCCACTCAAGTTCTAGAACACTAAAAACTTGTCAAATATTCTAACCAATTTGCATGTACATAACTAAATTTGGAATAAATTAAATTTCCAAATTGTATCGACTTTCACCAAAATGCTTTCTAGAGAGCCGATATCAAGTTATGTTACTTATTTGATCACCCATTCATCATTAATCCATTCATTCATCTGATCAATCAATCAACAAACCATTTACAATGCTTATAGCCGAGGTTACTTTCATTCAAAGTCATTATGGAGTAACTAGGGTTTTAGAAGGTCCCACAACCTTATACAAAAAGGCCCATCAGAAAGATTTAGCAAAATAAAACATAGAATAAGTACCCTAGAAGATTCCAAAAAAAGGATAAATGAAAAAGACAACAGGAGAAAAGAGGAGAGCATCATATGAGCTTTTTCAGCTCAGCGACAACATTTCTAGCTCTAGGAGATCCCGAATCCTCAGCAAGTTGATCCACAAGGGTGATGAGCTCCAAACAGCCTTCTCGAAATGGCATTCCCGGTAGTAGTAGTCAAGAAAACCTCCTGTGCCTTCAGGGCATCAAGGCACGTTGAGCTTGTTTAAAATAGAGGACACCAATTCAACTCTGCGTTCATCCCTCTGGGAGTCAGCAACCACAGGCTCAACAGATTTGCATCCATATTCGAAGGAGACTTCAGGGTGTCAGCATGAGGTTCACTGTCAACGAAGACCGAATGTCCCCAACTTTCTGAGAGTTGGGGTCTTCAACAGGCTGGTTCATCTCAATCTGCTCCGAGGCAGGGGAGTCAGGGTAAAGCTTGGCAAGGCCCAGGATGTCATCGGAAAGAGAAGTATCGGGGCTGAGACAGGGAGATCACCTTAATATCGTGTGTCAACCTCTCCAAAGAACAGCATGAACAAATGAAGTGGGGGAAAGTAGGGGAGCAGAGGGGGGGTGGAACCATCGAGAGAGGGCCTCAGATGGCGACATCCGAGTCGGAATCAGAGGAAATGTGCAAGTGATGACGTGGCATCTCTGAAGAGCGGAGGGAGGGAGGAGGGACGGGGGAAGGAGGGAGAATGGCACGACATGACCCATTTTGGGGGAAAGCGGACTAAATCAAGCATGCAGGCAAAGAACGAAAATAACAAGTACAATAAGCCCTGATGAAGGATTGCTCCTTCCCCATCTCGAGCCAGTTAAATAGAATGCTCCAAGGATTGATAGAGGAAGGCAGCTAGGTTGATCTTTTTTCCCCAATGCATAGATGCGAGAGGATAAAAAAGTGGGGGCCATAGACCAGATGATAGTGGCCGTCAATGGTGAAATATCACATGATGACTTCAACAACTCTATCCCATGGGGGAGGCAGAGAATCGCGAGTGTACCCTGAGAGATATTTGATAGGATTTTCACCTGGAGCGATGAAATCCTACATTTCTACATGTAGCGAGCACTTGAAATAAATATCACCGGTGGGGCCGAGACCCGTGGCATCAACAATTACATTGGTGGAGATAGTAAAATATGTATTACCAATCTGACATGCCCCCTCGACCAGGAAGCCATTACAACGATACGAGACCAGGGCCGAGTAGCCCGCCATTCTCTCAAGAAAAGTGGTGATACCATTTTCCAATAAGATGTTCCAGACCTCCTCGTCATCCTTAACCGTGTCAGCAGAGGCAGGCTCTATTCACTTCAGTTGGCCCACCCATACTATTGAGAGGTTTGGAAAGAGTGCAAAAGAGGGGACGCTGGAGGGCCTTAAAAAGCCCACCCAGGCATGGGAGCCATCCACTTCAACATCATTACCCTCCCACCAGTACATAATATGATTAAGGGGAGGAATTACACCATGCGTGAGGAAATCCTCCACATCATGACACATCTCTCCCTTCAAATGTTTCAGACCAAAGGTCTTTTCATAATAAATGAAGAATTATTACCACCACCTTTTGGGGAGTCCATAAAGGCATTGCTGACACCCAAGTCAGCTCACCCTTCCACCAGCCAACATTAGGAAGAGAGGTCATTCTGATAATTTGGAGGAGATCGCCAGAAGTTGTCCTTCCAACTTTGTTGACTTTCAAGGAGAACTCCGATGTTAGCCAAGTGGTCCACCACTTTGTTTCCTTCCCGAAGGATGTGCTGAAACTAAATTTGCTGAAACTCCTTTGCAAGATTCTGATATCAACAATAATATTTTGGATTGACCATTGACCAGTATCCGCTGACTGCAGGAGATTGATGATATTGAGGGAGTCACTTTCAACTTGGAGAGGATCATCACCAAATTTGATAGCCAACTCAAGGCCTTTGAGAATGGCCATGGCTTCCACACGATGGTTGGTGCCAAAGCTAAGATTATGGGCAGAGGCAACTATAATGGAACCGAGAGGAGCTACGAAGGATGGCTCCTCCACCTGATTTACCAGGATTGCCTTTCGAGGCTCCATCCGTATTAAGTTTTCTCCAACTAGGGGGGGAAGCCATCACACTAAACCATGATCAGAAGTAGGGGCTTTACTTACAGGAGATTTTCCAACAACCGCCACTCCTGAGAGTTACAAATTTGAATTTTTTGTTGATATTTGGACCAGAAGTGAGAGTTGAGATTATCCTGAAAGTCAGAGCTATCTGGATGGCCACACGATCAGGTTCAAGACTCTGGTCTTTAAAGATCCTTCTGTTCCTTTCTTTCCAGATGCCCCAAATGCCATGCGGGAGGAGAAGTTTCCAAGCCAGAACCAGGGCCGGATGGGAGAAGGGGGAGCACCATTGAGAGAGGGTGTCCTGTATGGACTCTGGAAAGGTCCAGAGCACTCCCATCCATGATAAAACCAATGCCAAATATCTTGTGAAAAGGGACAGTGGATCAAAAGATGGGAAGAGGATTCCACTACCTTAGTACAGAGCACACATCTAGTGGGAAGAGAGAAACCCCTCCTTTTCAAATTTTCCCCTGAGAGGAAAGCATTCTTAGAAGAGAGCCAGGAGAAAAAGCCAATTTTGGGGATTGTTTCCTTCAAAATTTTTGGTGAGGGGAGGACCAGAGCCGGTACAATGCATGGAGAGGTAAGCAGCTTTAACCGAGAAAGATCCAGATGGGGAGAGGGGCCAGATTAGCTCATCCTCAGGTAGGGAAAAGGGGATATAGATGGAGGAGAGCTCACTTCTAAGTGAAGTCAGGAGTAGCCTCTGCTGATCTCTTATTCCATCCCAATCCGGAATATTCCAGGAAGGTATGGAGTTCACCACCTTCCAGTAGCCAGAAACTAACCTTCCATGCCTATTAATGAGGCTTCTTTTAATAGGATCCCATGAGGGGTTATGATCCAATGGCTCTTCCCAATCCAATGATCCCGCCAGAAGTCAATAAGCCTACCATTTCCAAACCTCCATTTAGTGCCACCCGAATAATGGGGAGGGAACTAATAACAGAATTCCAAATGGCCAAACCTCGTATCGGATTTGAGGTAAGAAATTCCTCATTATGAGCTAGGTACTTAGCTCTGAGGAGCTGAGCCCAATGAGAGTTTCCTTTAGCAACTTCCCAACCAATTTTAGAGGGCCGCATTCATATCAACCATCCTTCTTAACCCGAGCCCTCCAAGAGAGGTCGGCTTACACACTTCCTTCCAGGAGACCAGATGGATCCTCTTTTTTTCTTCCACCCTAGACCACAGGAAGTGCTTTTGGATTCTTTCCACCACCTCCTTCACCGAGTTGGGAAATTTGAGAAGGGACATGAAGTAAGTAGGAAGACTCTGGAGGGTGGCTTTAACTAGTTGGAGTTTGCACCTGGCCGAGAGCAAGGCCCCTTTCCGTGCAGTGTAAGCGAGCTTTTTTGATATCTTTCGATGACAGATTCCAAAGATTTTTTTTTACTTTCCTTGAAGAGGGGAATGCCCAGATAGGAGGCAGGGAGGTCCACAATTTTGCAGCCAAAAATATCAGCAATCTTCCTCTGGTCCTAGGAGCAGTATTTATGAAAGAGATGTTGCTCTTGTTGAAATTAATGATTTGCTGAGAAGCAGCTTGATAGAGAGTTAGGATATCCATGAGAGCAGGCTTCAATCACAGAGGCAACACTTAACAGCAAAGTGTCATCCACAAATTGGCTATGTGTGGCCGAAGGCAAGCTGGAGGTGATTTTCAGACCCGAAATGACAGACTGACTTTTAGCAGCCTCAAGGGCTCTGCTGAGGGAGTCAGCCATAAGAACGAAAAGGAAGGGGGACAGGGGGTCACCTTGCCTGATACCTCTCGCTTTTTGAAGAAGCCCACCAAAATGCCATTTATAAGAATAGAGAAGCAAGGAGTCACAATACAAGAGAAGACCCAACTACACCATCTTTTATCGAAACCATATTTTTCCAGAACCCTGATCAAGAAAGGCCAGCTGACTCTATCAAAATATTTTTACATATCAAGCTTAAGGATCATTCCAGGGATTTTGAGTGATAGGCCGAGTGGATAGCCTCATGTACCGTAATGATACCACCTTGGATGAGCCGCCCATTAATAAAGTCATTCTGGTTCTGAGAGATGAGAACATTCATTAGGGGTTTAAGCCTAGAAGCCAACATCTTAGTGATGATCTTGTAAGTGGTGTTGCATAAACTGATTGGCCTGAAGTTGGAGACATCTTTTGAGCCCTGCTCTTTTGGGGCAAGGGCTAAGAAGGTGGTGTTCCATTCTTTTAGAAGGTTGTTACTGATCTGGAACTCATTAACCACTTTGAAGAGATCCTGCTTGATGGTCTCCTAGAAAACTTGGAAGAAAGCAGCTGAAAACCATCCGGTCTTGGAGCTTTGTCCCCTTTCATGGCGAAGACCACTTTGTGGACTTCCTCCATAGCAAAAGGTTTGATCAGACTATTGTTCATCTCAACAGACACAAGCTAGGGGATATGTTGGAGCATAGAGGACATTGATTGCTCAAGGAGGTTGGTCGACCTAGAGGAGGTTAGAATAGAAGGAGACAAGCTCATTGGAAATGTCAGAATCAGAGGTTAACAGATACCTGAGGATGACACCAACTCTCTGATCTTGTCTCTACTTTTGTGCTTTGAGGCAGTGATGTGAAAGAATTTGGTGTTGTGATCCCCCTGCTCAAGCCAAAGGGCTCTAGAACGCTGCCTCCAATAGGTCTCCTCCTCTTGAAGTGTATTGTGGTATTCACTGAGGAGGGAGGTTTCTTTTTGGTGAAGGTGATCCAATCTCCCATCGATTTCCATTTGAGCAGAGACTCTGCAATATCCTAGTGACAACTTCTACTTGTGGAGCTTGATGTTGCCAAAAACCGTAGTCTTCCATATTTTGAGCTGTTTTTTAATTTCTTTGAGCTTGCTGGAAAACCTAAACATGTCAGTGCCCTCGACATTGATATCCCACCATTTGGCAACAAGAGGATTCAGGTGGTTATTCTCAAGCTAGGCAAGCTCGAACCCGAAGGGAGGGTTCTTGATATTCAGATTGTGATTCACACTGAGCAGGAGAGGGTCTGTGGTCAGAGGTAGCCCGAGGGAGGGAATTGAGGTAAAAATCAGGAAAGAGAGAGATCCAGTCCAGAGAGCCCAACGATCTATCCAGTCTACTTTGAATATGGTTCCTACCCAATCTGCAGTTAGACCACGTAAAAGAGGAGCCATGTGAAGGTCCATGTCAAGAAGTGAATTCTCCCTAATGAAGTCAGCCAGAGCTTCCATGCTGACAAACGTGGTAGGAGCTCCTCCTATATTTTTCAAAGGAAAAGGGGGCAATTGAAATCTCCCATTATTAATATGGGGATATTGCCACAAGTGTTGATAAATTTTGAGATGTCTTTCCACAATTTTCCACGTTGGGTCTCCAAATTGGGGCGTAGACATTGATGGCAATCCATGTGGAGTCTGAACCAACTTCTTGGAAGAGCATGCACAGGAAGTTGGGGTGCTTGAGCAGACAATCACCTTTGAAGCTTCTAGGATCCCATAAGGTGCATAATCCTCCAGAATTCCCTGCTGAAGGTTGAGATTCAAAAGATGCAGCAGGCCAAATTTTCAGGAGACGATCATCTTTTTTAAGTTTAGTTTCCTAGACATTATGATATCAGGAGAGTTCTGAATTTTATATCTTTGATGACTCTTTGCTTTTGAAGAGAGTTGAGACCTCTTATATTCCAAGAGATGATCTTCATTTCTTAGATTTGGATTTTCTCCCCACCACCATGGGGATTGTGCTCGTGTTCCTTGAGCGACATTAAGAGCAAACTTCTGCTGAGTTTGATATTGCTTGAGTCCGTCCCCCTAACTTTTTCAGTGCCAATATCAGGCTTCTTGTTGCTTGCTTCTTATACAACGGGGATTAAAACTATCATCAGAAGAAAGGGCCATAGGGGAGATGGCTGAGTCCAAGGGAGGGGGAAAAGGGGGCTAGGGGGAGGCTCAAGGAGGGGGGATCCGAGGAAAAGGAGCCAAGGGGGGAAGGGGAGGAATGAGAAGGGAGAGAGGAGAGGACAAAAGAGGAGGAGGGGAGGAGGGTACAACCAAGGAGGGGGTAACCTCCTCAGAGGAGGGGGGAAGAGCCGAGGGGTTCACCGAGAGGGTGGGGGACTTGAGGGGAGAGGGGGATCAGCAATGGAAGCCATTTATGTGGTAGTGTTTATTTCCCCCTCTTCTAGGAGAGCAAAGGAATTTGAGGTGGGAATGATTGGGATCTCTGCAAAAGATGATTTTGGAATATAAATTTTCTTAGATTTTGGGGAAGGAATTTGGGCTTTGGGTTTAGGCTGAGGTTTGGAAGGGAAACCAGAGGCCCGGTGGCCAATGCTTTTACAGAAGGAGTAGGCTTGAGGAATATATTCATAGTCAATATTCTGTTTCCAGTTCCCTAGGTCAGATAGTAGCTCTATCTCTTTTGGGAGAGGACAACTGACATCGGCGTTAACACAGAAACGGGCATGGATGAATCTAGTTTTAGCTTTAGTGGCTTGATCAATAGCTATTAAAGAACCTATAGTGAGAGCAATACCTTCAATAACCGCTGGATGCCAGAACTCCAGGGGAGCCCCGGAGGCGAACCCATATTGGAGCTTGGGTCATGGATTCAGTATGTGGGTTGAAGCCCGGAGACCATTTCCTGAGGTAGAAGCCACGTCTACCAAAAACCAAGGGCCACCAAGAAGAGCTCTCACGCAAAATCCTCTTTCATGCTGAAGGAGAATAAAATGAATCTGTTGGGCATTACTGTTATTTCAAGCACCCCACATGGGTGCCATTTCAACCGTGCCCATTTTTTGATATCCTCCAAAGGGGGTCTAGGGCCCATCAGTTTTCCCACCAGAGAAAGATCACGTGAAGCAGCAGTAGCATCAGTGATGTGAGAGGGAATGCGTGCAGTGAGAAGGAATTCTATATGAACTGTGTGTTTACATAATCAAGCACATTAGTGTGAATGTATCCCCAACAGGACTAAAATGTTGAATGACAGAGATAGTGAATCAATGAGATGAATTCTAAATCGTGTTTACACAAGAATCGTGATCGACTAAAATGTTGATGACCGTAGTGAATCAATGATGAATTACTAAATCAGTGATGACCGATGACTAGATGAATCGAAACAATTGCTACTAATCGGTGCCGACATCGCTAAAATTTGGTAAAAACACCATGGAAGAATTCAGATTTTCATTTGCTTCAAATAGTCTGAATATTAGCATTGAAGGTTTTGTATCCACTATATGTACAAAAGGAAAGAAAAATAAGCATCCTAAGAAAGAAAAAATAAAGGTCGAACAAAACCTTTTGCATGTTATTACTGTAAGGAATTTGTCACAAGAAAATAAATTTCTTTCAAAGAGCAAAGGACCTCATAGAGGGTAAACTGAATCAAAAGATCCCATCAGATAATAATGCTAAGTCTTGCAAAATATTGACTGCAAGAGAATATAGAGAACACTGGAAAAATAAAATGAAGAATTAGTTTCATCTTGTTGGAGGAAGGAGGCAATGGAGGAAGGAGGAAAATCAACATCCTCTCGTCATTCACCAATGACGGGGTCACAGATAGATGTGGTGATGTTCTATTTCAATTGTGTGGTGTGTTTATAAATAAGGGGGTGAAACTATTTTCATGTTTTGATTTTAATGTGTTCACATAGACTAACAACAGTTCCTAAGTGTCTATTTGGTGTGGAAGAAGCAAACTGCTTGACTCACTTACGGGGTAAATAGGGCATCTACGTATGATCCTCCGACCGCCGTCAGACGGTCCTCCGATTGCCATACTTCGATGGAAGGTACTTCATTGGAAGGTGACTAGTCGATGAAGATGTTCATATGACAAGGATGATCATTAGCAGCAAGATCCAAATAGCAAGATCCAGTAGCAATGGATACTCCAACAAGTTTGATGTTTTCAGAGCTCTTACCCCATATTCACACTAAGGGGGTGTGTTGGAGATATTCTATGCGTAGTGTGAACATTAGGATATCATTGTTAGTATGGATAAAATATTACAATGGATAATATTAATGTAAATGTAAATGTAATGTAATATTACATATAGTAAATAGTATATACTATATGGTAATTAGTAAGTTTATATATGTTAGATAATAAAACAATGAGATATTGTTTTATTATCAATATTATTAATGTTGTTGAAACCATCTGGGTAGATTGGTTTCATGTGCAAACAGAGATTGTTGAGAAGGTTGCACATGGAGACAAAGATGTTGTTAAGAGGGTTGTTACTATGCAGCTCCTATATAATGGAGTGCATAGGTATGGGCATATTGGAAGAGTTAGTAGAATGTAATAGAAGAGAATATTGTGTGAAGCATTGTAATGTAATACAATAAGCGTGGAGTGTATACTGTATATGAATAGATTAATATATCAGTATGTTGTGTCATTGAGTTAAACCTGTGATCAATCATATATGTATTGTATATGATGTACTTAGTGTGGTAGATAGAGAAAGAATCGAAGCTATTACTTGCTCTAACCTCGTGAATTCTAATAAGAATCACATAATAAGAAAATCCAATCTCTCATGAAGATCCAAAAATGTTTCACTTGAACCCACCATATACCACTATATATCCATATCCCACTTATAGATTCAATTAATTAATAATACAAACACCTTAAAAACCATACACCCTCTATCTAATTTAATTATATATTTAATTCAAATAAAAACTTTAGAAATTATAATAATTCTCCAAAGTACCTTCAAAAAGCCAATTTATTATGTTGCTCATTTGATCATCCATACACCCTTTAGCTAATATAATTAACTATTTAATCTAACAATTTTTTTTGAGAAATCATATTGACATTATGCCAAAATACTTCCAAAGATATAATAATGTTATGTTTCTCATTTTATTACCCATTCATCACTAATCCATTCATTCATCCAATAAATCAATGACCAATCCCTTTGTATTTATCGTATCTCGAGTTTACATCCATTCAAGGTCATTCTAGAGAAGCCACATCTTAAGAAAATCCAATCTCTCATTAGGATCCAACAAAAGTGTCACTCGAAGTCACCATAGACCATTATATATCCACATCCAAGTTCTAGAATTAATAAATTAATTCTACAACACCTAAAACATACCATACACCCTTTAGATATTTTAATTAGTTATTTAATTCAATAAAAACCAAATAAAAATCAATTATCTCACCTTCTACTCATCTCCACTTCACTAGCCAACTCACTCAAGTTGTCTAGTCATCCCACTCAAGTTCTAAAACCCTACAAACTTGGTCAAATATTCTAACAAATTTGCACGTACGACCAACTTTGGAATAAATCAAAATATTTATTAAATTAATATCCACATTTAATTTTCATTTAAATATATTAACTTCCTACAATGAATCAAGAAAGGATAAACCTTGACCAGACATCAATGACCATTGATCCAGTCAATTCCACCTTCTACATTCAATAGACTTCAAGAAGCTTCTCATTCTATAAATAAGAAGCTTCTTGCCTTATATTTTCATCATCTTAAGCTTGAGAAATTGTAGTGACATTTTGCCAAAATATTTCTAAAATAAGGTGTTATTGTGTTGCTCATTTGATCACTCACTCATCACTACTCCATTCATTCATTAGTTTAATTAGTCACCAATCCCTTTTTATTGATCGCTTTCAGAGCTCCACTACTATTATGTTGCTCATTTGATCACCCATTCATCATTACTCCATTCATTCATTTGATCAATCAATCACCAATCCCTTTGTATTACTCACAACTAAATTAACTTCCATTCGAGTCATTCTCGAGTAATCACATATCAAGAAAATTCAATCTCTCATCAAGATCTAACAAAGGTGTTATTACTCGACCCCACTCTTCAACCTGGTGCAATATGAGTTTGCAAGGAGTTTTCTAAGAAGGTTGTTTTCATTTTTATTATCTATTTCTTTCTTTATTTGCATTTTCTCTAGTATACATATAGTGTGGGCACTCAAAATATTTGTTTCCTTATTTATCACATTGATAATAAATATATTATCTTTGGAGGTTATTCCAACCTCATCCTCCACCATATCCTCTTCCTCTATAAAACCCCCTAGCTACCATGGTCTTGAAAAATTCTTCCTACCCTTATACACTAGAGGATTCATGTAGTGCCCACTTCCCTTCAACACTTATTACTTTTGATTTTGATTACAGTTGGTTATGCATGGATATTATTGTATCATTTTGACTTAGCATGATGATTAGATGATAGAGATATTTGGACTATTGTTGGATTTTGATTCATAGTATGATGTGTGTGGATTCTTAGAGAAATTTTATATGGATGATGATATGCTGTTGACATAGATATATATTTTTGACATGCGATATTTTCATCATATTGAGTAGACCTTAACAATTGAACTAATCTTGTGATCCTATTGATATTGATGAAATGTAGAATCGAGATGTTGTTAGAAATTAAAAATCAACATTACTTTCCTAGATGATGATTTGATTCATATGTAGATGATTGTGGATTTATATTGTATATTTTATCTTGGATGTTTTGATGCGGCCATGAGGCCGAAGGAGGTATTATGTGTTTTGCAGGTAAACATATCACAACAAACAACGAGGGATTGGAGACCAACCACATTGGAATGCTAGATGAATTCAACAATGGTCACCATGGCAATGTGTGTTATGTTGTTGTGTGTGTTTGAATTGTTATTAGGGGTTTCCCATGGGGATTACCTCCAATTGTGACCAAGGGGGCTTGTGTGTTATTCTTTTATATTTCTTTTATTTAATTTTAGTATGTGATTTTATAGTGATGTATTCTCCTTTTGTTAATTATTTAATTTGTGTCTAGATTAGTAAATTAATCATGTTACTAAAATAATTATGGATGGGTCAAAATAATTCATTTATTAGATTAGATGGCTCTTTGGGTTATGTGTTGTAAGTTGAGTGCTTGTGATCTTGAGTGTTGTACACTCTACCTCTTCATGGAAATTCGGATTTGGCCATAAGGGCCAATTTTGGAGGCTTGTGGACAAGTTAAACTTGTCCCACACCTCTTAAATTACTATACCAACCCTACCTATGGATTGGGGGTCAAAAGTAGACCCCATTATGTGTTTAGTAAGACAAAATTGACATTTATTGCACTTTTCTTACATGGGTTTTAAAGTTTGTCCTTAGGGGTATGGGTTTGGATTGTGTGTGTAAGAGGGTTGTAATTCCTCTCACCCACCAATCTATTGTGCATTGGGGTTGAGGTTTGACTCATGAGGTGGAGTTGAGGATGAGTGATGTGGCATCCTACATGGAGCCACCTCACCCTCCTCTCTCCCTTTTCTATTTATTCAAGTTCTTTTGCTTGTTTGGGGTTACTTCATTTCTTTTTGTGCTCTTGCATTTTTGGTGTTGGAGGATTTGGAGTGCTTGTGGATTTTGTTGGACCTTTTGGTGATAGTGATATTTATTGTACTTTTCTTACATGGGTTTTAAAGTTTGTCCTTAGGGGGTGTGGGTTTGGATTGTGTGTGTAAGAGGGTTGTCATTCCTCTCACCCACAAATTTATTGTGCATTGGGGTTGAGGTTTGACTTGTGAGGTGGAGTTGAGGATGAGTGATGTGGCATCCTACATGGAGCTACCTCACCCTCCTCTCTCCCTTTTCTATTTATTCAAGTTCTTTTTCTTGTTTGGGGTTACTTCATTTCTTTTTGTGCTCTTGCATTTTTGGAGTTGGAGGATTTGGAGTGCTTGTGGATTTTTTTGGACTTTTGTTGGTGATATTTTGGGCTTGAAGGAGCTTGGTGTGTGACTCTTGGATCAAGCTCTACCATGGAAATGTAGGAGCTATACCCTTGTTTTATTATTTTTCTTTTACTTATGTATATGTGTATGTTATTGAGTGTTTTGGTATGCTTGTTGGGTCCTTGGGTAGATGGCCTAAGTGTGGTGTAGGAGAGGGCTATGGGGATCTTGTATATAGGGAGGCATAAGAGTTTATTTCATGTTTTTGAGGGAGTTGGGTTGGGTGCCCCATCTTGGACAAGAAAATGTTTGCATTTCTTACTTGATTTTTATGAGGGAGACATAAGAGATAGTAGGGAGGCATAAGAGAATGTGGGAGGCATAAGAGGATCTTGAGGGAGGCATAAGAGTTGTGTAGGGTTTTGAGATGTATATTAGAGGGTTTTAAGGTGGGCACCTAATTCCCATTGGGAGGCATAAGTGATCTCCCCATAGATCCTTGCTCCATTGCTTCGCACTTTGAAGCCTTGTATATTTTGTTAGTTTCCTTCTTGTGATTGTAGTTTGTGTTGATTGTGTTTTGGTATGGTTGTGAAATATTTGTATTGTGATGTGGAATCTTATATTGTTTCCATGAGATGGATCCATATTTTATTACATTGTGGTTAGGGGGCTCAAGGGGGCCAATGAGGAGGATAACTTTTTCTCTTCATTGATTATTGGTTGGGTGGAGAGTGTTGCCTCTCCCCATTTTTTTTGTGGATCAAGTGAAGACATGGTGGGGCTCTCATTGATGATGTGAAACTTGGAGCATTTTTTTCGATGTCCAAAATAAATCCTTCCTTGTGAGAAACCTTCTTGTTATTCCCACTTGATGTGGAAGACTTGTAGTATTGTTTTTTTTTTTTTAAAAAGGGGAAATGTTGCATTGTAAGTTTCATTTACCAAGTCTTATTATTATTTTGAAGGAAGCTCATTGAGAATTGTATAAATTTCCTTTCTCCTCAAATTTTAGTATGTAAATAAATAAATCAAAATGGAAATTATGTTTAAAATTTTAGTTATAATTTGTATTGTGAGAAAGTAAGTTCTTTGCATTAAAATAAATGAGCTATGCTCAAGGAAAAGAAAGTTCATTATCATTGTTGAAGTTATAGTATTGTAAAAAGAAAAGAAAGAACATAGAAGTTGTAGAATACTAATAGTCCATGCTTGGAAACCTTGAATGTGGAACAAATTTGTTAGTGGTTATTTGAACAAATGGTTGTAGTGGAAATGGAAAGATGCAATAAATTTTAAGTAAATTATTATGTTGAAACAATGCATTTTGTAGTAAGGAAAAAAAACAACATTAGAAGTAGATTTAGTTTCATTTTTACTTTTGGACTTGAAAGAAAATTTGTTGAACAAAAATTAAAATGATCTTTGTAGTAGTAGTTATTACTTATTGAAGTAGGAAATGATTTAAAATGAGTAATTTTACTATGGAATGAATAGATGGATTAAACCTTTTGGAACTTAAAAACTTTAGGCACATAAATTTAAGTTCACGATGAATTTTAAATCACTCTAGTGACCTTTTTTTTTTTTTTTAAAATATCGGATTTGAAGGTTTTGTTTGTAAGGAAGAGGACCACTACATTATCGCAGAGTGGTGGTCTCATAACCACCACTCTAGAAAGGTAGCGGTCACAAAATCCGCTGCTCGTGCAAGGCGATGGTTCGTGAATCATCACCCGGTAGGGGCGGTGGTCCAGCACCGCCAACTTACTTTGGGCGGTGGTTTCTATCACTAATAAGCGAAAAAATGAAAATCACACTGTGTAAATTTTAACTTGGGCTAACTAAAATTTAAGCTTGTAAAAATTAAAGAGGAAACCTCCAACATGCAAATGAAGGTAAAATTTCATTGTTCAAAGAAAGTAAATCTCCAAATGGATAATTAAAAGTGCTCAATATCATACATATTAATGGAGGTAGGGTTTGGCCCAAATAAGGAACTCAAACTAAAATCAATTTTGTAACAACACCATATTTGGAAAGGAAATCCCTCCAATCTTCAAATGAAATAAATTACAATGATAAATATACAACCTAGAATAAACTAAGTTTGATTTTGTAAATTCCTCCATAGTTCTTCCTTTCTTGCTCCCATGGATTCCATCTTCTCCAACCTGCAAATTAAACAAAGGAAAAGTGACCAAATGAGGAGACTAGGGTAAAGAAAAGGATTTAATAAGAATTCATAAGGATATTTAGGGTTAGTTTAGAACCCTAGGATCTAGTGGCCATAATTGAATTGATCCAAGGGTTGAGGATCAACCCTACAATTATTTGGTAGGAATGAATATTATGGGTGTTTTAAATAAATTTATAGGTATGTGTAGATGGGGAATGGGGCCATTTAATACCTTGGTGTGCAAAGTCATTATTTTAGTTCCTAGTATATTTTAGAAAATTAATGAAATGGACATTAAAGATATTAAGATAATGTAACTAAAGTAACTAAGTATAAGGTTAATATTTTGGGTTTGAATGTTAACTAAGGAGGAGAAAAACATTTAACCAAGTAAATTTAAATTACAAAACATTCCTAGTTGACTCTAATTAATTTAACTTAGAGATAAATTATGAATATTTAATCTTTTAACTTAGACTTGGTCCATCCTTTGTGAAGTAGAGATTATGGGTAAAATTAATTTAATGTACACTAGGGGTTGACACCTCGCAACCTTATTACTTAAAACAATAATTTCCGTAACCTTGATAATTGTAATAATTGCTGAAAACAAAGGATATGAACATTTAACCTAGCGTGATTTTTTTTTTTACCTAGAAAACAACATTGTCGATGGTAGATAATAGAAGTACATAAAAAAACCATAACCTTCTGATAAATGTATAAGGTTTAATGTTTTCTAGAACGCCATTTTTGTGGGCGTTATACTTGGTATTAGAGCCATGGGTTCAAAGCTTGGACCCATGGGCACACTAGAAAACAAAAGATATGAACATTTAACCTAGCACAAATATTGTTTTTACCTAGAAAACAACATTGTCTGATAATTGTATAATATAGAAAACCTAGAAAACTAAAATAAAACCTAGAGTGATGAACTAACTCTTTCTTTGGTCTCAGTGCAGGTGCGAGACAGGAGAGGCATGGACTAGATGAGGGGGGTTCTTGCACATATCTAGACTTGGGACCTCTAGATTAGGCAATAATGAGCCATTCTACCTCATATTTTATAGGCGCTTCGGGCGAACTCGATGTCACTTATATGCGAGAGGGTCCTTAGGAGGGACAAATTTCACTAGATAGGATAGGGAGCCATCGGTTGAGGCTCGTACATATCCTCGACATCTTTTGAGAGAGACCCGATTGGAGAAGAAGCTTATTGACTCGAAAACCCTAGTTACAGAAGGGTAAGCTAGTGAGGAGCATAGGCGTAGAACTCCCACATGGAGTAAATCATGTTACTATCCATCTTTTGAGGGATGGAAGCAAAACCCTATGTGTCTCGGTGGAGATCTAGGAGCAAGAAGCTCCATGTTGACTCGTAAATAGTTTCAAGGAGTTCTTCAGAGATGTATTTATCCAAGTGATTTATCTAGAGGTTTTTAGCAGAGGATAGGCAGAGTTACCACGACCTTCATCAAGCATCTATGAATATAGCCAGTATGAGAATTGATATCCTGGACCTACTCCACTATGTCAACTATATGTAAGATGAGTAGGTCTAGATTCATAGGTTCATCAGGGGCCTAAATTTAGATTTGGGTGGTGTGGTGCGCATTCACTTCCCACATACCTTAACAAAGGTCATGGAGAAGGCCTATATTGTATAGGAGACATGAGGGAAGACACAACATGCCAAGGACAAAGTGAGGAGCCGCATCCAATGGGCTAGACAGATGTAGGATAACTTGAGGTTGAGGGGTCATCTCTCCTCCTCGTGTGGAGGACATGGTTCTGCACATAGTCATCATTCGTACCACCACAATAGCCACCTCGGTAAAGTAGCAATAATAGACTCATCCCCCCATTCAAAACTTCTCGAGAGATTCGACTCTCGAGGAGATATACTATGGGGCCTCCTCCTAGGGGTCCCATTAGGACACAAGGTGCACACAAGAGCTTAGTTAGCCGAGGAGATCATCAGCAGAGACCTCAACATTCCATAGATGGATTGTCGGATCCACAATTCACAGACCTCAGAGTACTTTGACTGGTAGCTATCATATCACTAGAGAGGACCATACAAACTGTTATAGTTGTGGCGTTGGCATGGACATCATTAGAGAGAGTGCCCATAAAACCATAGTAACATTGAGGGTAAGGTGTATATTTCAGATCCTATGGTTAATGGACATGGGACGTAGCCATCGATCTATGCGTAGTTTCCTCTGTGGTCAAGAACCACTAGGTGAGCACTTGGTATTTCAATCAGTACCATGATAGAGACTACAGGTAGAATTGGTGGTATTCCCACCTCTATATTGTTTGATTCTAGTTCATCTGATTATTTTATTACACCATACCTAGTAGAGCATTGCAGGCTAGTGGTAGTTAGGCAGGGTCTTAGTTGGGATGTTGAAATGGCTTCTGGAGCCAAAATTTCTATAAAATCCTTAGTTAAGGAGTGCATAGTGGATTTGGGACCCTTCACCACTACCTCGGATCTTTATATCCTTCAGTTGGGTTCATATGGAGTCATCTTGGGCATGGAATGGTTATCTGCACATAGAGCCAAAGTGGATTGTTACCATAAGACTATTTCATGTACAAATGATCTAGGAGTTGAGTCGGTGATAACAAGAGTTAGGAGGCCTATTTTCCATCCACACCATCTCTATATGCAACTTAAGTGGTGTGCGTGATGAGGTTTCTAGATGTATGCTGATTATGGTTAGTGATGATATGAGGACAAGTATAGTGGGCCATCTCTTAATGACCATCACATCTTGAGAGAGTTTGTTGATGTCTTTCTTCAAGCCATACACCATCTCCTCTTTACCTCGAGTAGAAATCAGAGAAATACTTTACAAAACAATGGGAACTACCGTGGGTTACCTCCCCCACGTGAGATAAATTTTCACATAGATATGGTTCCGGTGAAGAGCCTATCTCATGAGCACCCTATCGATGATGACTACCCCTAAGCTCTATGAGCTCAAGCTACAACTTGAGGGCCTTCTAGAGAAAGGGACTAATCCATCCTAGTGTATCCCTTTAGGGTGCACCGGTGATTTTTGTAAAGAAGAAGGATAGATCCATGTGTTTATCTATTGATTATCACCAACTAAACAAAGTAATGATCAATAATCGTTACCCCCTTCTCGAAAGTGATTTATTTGATCGATGAAGGGGCCAATATTTTCCAAGATAGATCTTAAGTCGGGATATCATCAACTAAGGATCATGGAGGTAGATATTCATAAGACCACTTTCCGTATGAGATACGACCACTACGAGTTCACAATGGTGCCTTTTGGTCTGAAAAATGCCCATGCAATGTTCATGAGCTTGATGAATGGGGTATTCAGAACATTTTTGGATCGCTTCGTGCTCATTTTCCTTGATTTAATGACATCCCGATATACTTACGTATGCGTGAGGATCATGAGGGGCACATTCACGGAGTTCTTCAAGGTTTCTTCATGAGTAGCAAAACTTTATGGGAACTTGGAGAATTGTGCGTTCTTTCAGATAAAGGTGCAATATTTGGGCCACATCATTTATGGGGAAGGTATCACAATCAATCCTTCCAAGATTTGAGCTATTATGGATTGGCTAACACCCACTAGTGTGACCGAGGTGTGCAACTTCATGGGTTTGGCAAGATACTACAGAGATTTGTACATGACTTTTCTCAGGTTGCACACCCCATCACTTCCCTTCAGCGAAAAGGGAAGAAGTTTGTATGGTTAGATAGATGTGAGAAGGCCTTTAGAAACGAAGGAATGTCCTCATGACAACACATATTCTTGCACAAGGTGCCGGACCCTTAGGGTGAGTTCTTTGTTTACACAAATGCTTATTTGGTAGGACTTGGAGGTGTGTTGATGTAGGAGGGAAGAGTAGTTGCTTTTGAGTCTCACAAAATCAAAGATTATGAGCTCAATTATCCAACTCATGATCTTGAGCTTGCAGTAGTTGTGCATGCCTTGGTGCGGTGGAGACACTTCCTTCTTGGATCGAAAATATGCTTACACTTCACTCGATCACTTGAGTCTTCGCCACCTCTTCACGCAGCCCAATCTCAATGCTCATCAACGGCTTGATGGAGTTTCTTTATGAGTATGACATGGAGATAGAGCATGTGAAAGGGAAGGAGAATGTGGTTGCAAACACCCTGAGTAGATGGAGACATGTGGCTATGGCTACTTCAGTGGGTACAAATTTACGGAGTAGGATTTTGTAGCAGCTTCCTCACGACAACTTCTACCTTTTAGCCAGAGCATAGATTGAGTCTCAGAGACCCCTTGAGGGGAAGTTTGATGGATTTTCATTGAGATAAATGGTCTTCTCAGACACAAGAGGTTGGATATATGTTCCTAGAGATGGAGGATTGAGAAAATACATTTTGAAAGGCTCATCATGCACATTATTCAACCCATCCTCGGGTGAAGAAGATGCACACCACCTTGAGACAATTTTACCATTGAGGGGACTTTGAGATATGTGGCTCATTTGTGTCACATTGTCTAGAGTGTCATAAGGTGAAGGCCAGTATCAACATCTAGCTGGCCTTCTCTTCTCTCACGCCATACCGGAGTGGAAATGGGACACCATTTCCATGGACTTTATAGTTAGGTTACTGACGTCGAGATACCACCACGATGCCATCATGGTCACAGTGGATAAATTGACGAAGGTGGCTCATTTTTCTCCTGTGAAGACCACCTACATAGATAATTCAGTGGCATGAGTTTATCTCGATGAGATTGTCAGATTGCATGGGATTCTACATGGAAGATCATTTGCACCGTGATCCTTTTACACTTCCCACTTTTGGACTACCATGTAGTATGCTCTCGGATGAAGATCAATTTCATTATAACATATCACCCTGAGATAGATGGACAGAATGAGTGGGTGAATCAGATCTTGGAGGACATGCTTAGGATGTACATCATGGACCATCAATCAATATGGGAGGAGTATTTGTACTTGGTGGAGTTTTCCTATAATAATAGTTTTCAGAGTTCGATAGGCATGACACTTTTTCAGGCACTGTATGGTAGAGAGAGTAGGACACCTCTTAGTTGGGACAAGTTGGAGGACAAGTTTCTCTTGGGCAAACTTTATTACAGATATGGAGCAATAGGTTGTTATGATCAGGAAGAGATTACAGGAGGCACAAGACATGAAGAAGAAGTACGTGGATAAGCATAGAAAAATCATAGTTTTAGGTGGGCACGAAGGTGTTTCTTTGTGTCAGACCTCATAAGAGCCCTATCCATTACGGAAAAGGTTCTAAGCTTGCTCCTAGGTTTGTGGGTCCCTTTGAGATCTTGGAGCATATCATTGGTCCTTTGGCCTATCATCTAGCATTTCCACCTAGCTTGTCTCACGTCCACGATGTGTTTCATGTTTCTGTACTTAGGAGGTATATTGCAGATCCTTCTCATGTGTTAGATTGGACCTCATTGCAAGTGTAGGATCAGGGGCAGTGATGGTGGATCCCATCCATATTTTAGAGCACGTACCTTAGGCCTTTGAGGCAGAGAGATTGACCAGGTTTGAGTCCAAAGTGGGATAGGTATGATGAGACTGCTGCTACATGGGAGGATGCTACATTGCTACGAGTCTAGTTTCCACACCTATTCCAGTGACTTCCAGGAGGAAGTCAAGTCTAAGGGGAGGGGGATGTAGTGCCCACTTCCTTTGACACTTATTACTTTTGATTTTGATTACAGTTGGTTATGCATGGATATTATTGTATCATTTTGACTTAACATGATGATTAGACGATAGAGATACTTGGACTATTGTTGGATTTTGATTCATAGTATGATGTGTGTGGACTCTTAGAGACATTTTATATGGATGATGATATGTTGTTGACATAGTTATATATTTCTGACATGTGATATTTTCATCATATTGAGTAGACCTTAACAATTGAACTAATCTTGTGATCCTATTGATATTGATGAAATGTAGAATCAAGATGTTGTTAGAAATTGTAAATGATAACATTACTTGCCTAGATGATGATTTGATTCATATGTAGATGATTGTGGATTTATATTATATATTTTATCTTGGATGTTTTGATGCAGCCATGAGGCCAAAGGAGGTATTATGTGTTTTTAGGTAAACATATCACAAAAACAACGAGGGATTAGAGACCAACCACATTAGAATGCTAGATGAATTCAACAATGGTCACCATGGAAACGTGTGTTATGTTGTTGTGTGTGTTTGAATTGTTGTTAGGGGTTTCCCATGGGGGATTACCTCCAATTGTGACCAAGGGGATTGTGTGTCATTCTTTTATATTTCTTTTATTTAATTTTAGTATGTGATTTTATAGTGATGTATTCTCCTTTTGTTAATTATTTAATTTGTGTCTAGATTAGTAAATTAATCATGTTACTAAACTAATTATGGATGGGTCAAAAGAATTCATTTATTAGATTAGATGGCTCTTTGGTTATGTGTTATAATTTGAGTGCTTGTGATCTTGAGTGTTGTACACTCTACCTCTTCATGAAAATTCAGGATTTGGCCTTAAGGGCCAATTTTGAGGCTTGTGGACAAGTTAAACTTGTCCCACACCTCTTAAATTAATATACCCACCCTACTTATGTATTGGGGGTCAAAAATAGACCCATTATGTGTTTTGTAAGACAAAAAGTGGCATTTATTGTACTTTTCTTACATGGGTTTTAAAGTTTGTTCTTAGGGGGTGTGGGTTTGGATTGTGTGTGTAAGAGGGTTGTCATTCCTCTCACCCACCAATTTATTGTGCATTGGGGTTGATGTTTGACTTGTGAGGTGGAGTTGAGGATGAGTGATGTGGCATCCTACATGGAGCCACCTCACCCTCCTCTCTCCCTTTTCTATTTATTCAAGTTCTTTTGCTTGTTTTGGGGTTACTTCATTTCTTTTTGTGCTCTTGCATTTTTGGAGTTGGAGGATTTTGGAGTGCTTGTGGATTTTTTTGGAGCTTGTTGGTGATAGTTTGGGCTTGAAGGATCTTGGTGTGTGACTCTTGGATCAAGATCTACCATGGAAAGGTAGGAGCTATACCCTTGTTTTATTGTTTTTCTTTTACTTATGTATATGTGTATGTTATTGAGTGTTTTGGTATGCTTGTTGGGTCCTTGGGTAGATGGCCTAAGTGTGGTGTAGGAGAGGGCTATGGGGATCTTATATGTAGGGAGGCATAAGAGTTTATTTCATGTTTTGGAGGGAGTTAGGTTGGGTGCCCCACCTTGGACAAGAAAATGCTTGCATTTCTTACTTGGTTTTATGAGGGAGACATAAGAGATAGTAGGGAGGCATAAGAGAATGTGGGAGGCATAAGAGGATCTTGAGGGAGGCATAAGAGTTGTGTAGGGGTTTTGAGATGTATATTGGAGGGTTTTAAGGTGGGCACCTAATTTCCATTGGGAGGCATAAGTGATCTCCCCATAGATCCTTGCTCCATTATCTTTTCACTTTGAAGCCTTGTAATTTTTTTAGTTTCCTTCTTGTGATTGTAGTTTTTGTTGATTGTGTTTTGGTATGGTTGTGAAATCTTTGTATTGTGATGTGGAAGTTTTTATTTTTGCCATTAGATGGATCCATATTTTATTGCATTGTGGTTGGGGCTCGGGGGCCAATGAGGAGGATAACTTCTTCTCTTCATTGGATTCTAGGTTGGGTGGAGAGTGTTTCCTCTCCCCCTTTTTTTTTTGTTGTGGATCAAGTGAAGAAATGGTAGAGATCTCATTTATGATGTGAAACTTTGAGTATTTTTGATGTCTAAAAGAAATCCTTCCTTGTGAGAAAACCTTCTTGTGATTCCCACTTGATGTGGAAGACTTGTAGTACTGTATTTTAAAAAAAAAGGGGAAATGTTGCATTGTAAGTTTCATTTACCAAGTCTTATTATTATTTTGAAGGAAGATCATTGGGAATTGTATAAATTCCTTTCTCCTCAAATTATAGTATGTAAAGAAATAAATCAAAATGGAAATTATGTTTAAAAGTTTAGTTATAATTTGTATTGTGAGAAAGTAAGTTCTTTTCATTAAAATAAATGAGCTATGCTAAAGGAAAAGAAAGTTCATTATCATTGTTGAAGTTATAGTATTGTAAAAAGGAAAGAAAGAACATAGAAGTTGTAGAATACTAATAGTGCATGCTTGGAAACCTTGAATGTGGAACAAAGTTAGTGGTTATTTGAACAAATGGTTGTAGTGGAAATGGAAAGATGCAAAAATTATAAGTAAATTATTATGTTGAAATAATGCATTTTGTAGTAAGGAAAAATAACAACATTAGAAGTAGATTTAGTTTCATTTTTACTTTTGGACTTGAAAGAAATTTTTTGAAGAAAAAAATGAAATATGATCTTATAGTTGTTGTTGTTACTATTGAAGTAGGAAATGCTTTAAAATGAGTAATTTTACTATGGAATGAATAGATGGATTAAACCTTTCAACTAGAAACTTTAGGCACATAAATTTAAGTTCAGGATGAATTTTAAATCACTCTAGTGACTTTTTTTTTTTTAAAAATATCGGATTTGAAGGTTATGTTTCTAAGGAACAGACCGCCACCCAATGCAAAAAATCTCGTAACCGCCACTCAGGAAAGGTGGCGGTTCGTGTATCATCACCCAGGTAGGGAAGCTGTCCCAGGACCACCGACCTGCTCTGGGCAACGGTTTTGTCACTAATGGCGGAAAAATGTAAATCTGCACTGCAAATTTTAACTTGGGCTAACCAAAATTTAAGCTTTAAAAATTAAAGAGGAAACTCCAGCATGCAAATGAAGGTAAAATGTCATTGTTCAAAGCAAGTAAATCTCCAAATGGATAATTAAAAGTGCTCAATCTCATACATATTAATGGAGGTAGGGTTTGGCCCAAATAAGGAACTAAAACTCAAAATAATTTTGTAACAACACCAGATTTGGAAAGGTAATCCCTCCAATATTCAAATGAAAGAAATTACAATGATAAATCTACAACCTAGACTAAACTAAGCTTGTTTTATTAAATTCCTCCATAGTTCTTCCTTTCTTGCTTCCATGGCTTCCATCTCTCCAACCTGTAAATTAAACAAAGGAAAAGTGACCAAATGAGGAGACTAGGGTAAAGAAAAGGATTTAATAAGAATTCATAAGGATATTTAGGGTTAGTTTAGAACCCTAGGATCTAGTGGCCACAATTGAATTGATCCAAGGGTTGAGGATCAACCCTACAATTGTTTGGTAGGAATGAATATTATGGGTGTTTAAAATAAATTTAAAGGTATGTGTAGATGGGGGAATGGGGCCATTTAATACCTTGGTGTGTAAAGTCATTATTTTAGTTCCTAGTATATTTTAGAAAATTAATGAAATGAAAATTAAAGCTATTAAGATAATGGAACTAAAGTAACTAAGTATAAGGTTAATATTTTGGGTTGGAATGTTAACTAAGGAGGAGAAAACATTTAACCAAGTAAATTTAAACTACGACACCTTCCTAGTTGACTCTAATTAATTGACCTTAGAGATAAATTATGAATATTTAATCTTTTAACTTAGACCTGGTCCATCCTTTGTGAAGTAGAGATTATGGGTGAAAATTAATTTAAAGTACACTAGGGGTTGACACCCTTTCAACCTTATTACTTAAAACAAAAAAATAATTGCCATGAACCTTCTAATAAATGTATAAGGTTTAATGTGTTCCTAAACGTCATTTTTGTGGGCGTTGTAATTCACCATTTATGGAATCAAATATACCTTTCCCTCTAATCGGAGACGATGATGGTCCTCTCTTCACTCCTCTTCTAAAATTAATCTATTTCTTTTCTTGTAATTTCAATGCTAGTTAATAGGCATCATCTAGGCTATAAATCTGAAATATACTCGACCCATCTTATATGGTATGACTCAACCCATTTACATACAATGTATCCCATCATCAATGATTTAAAATCTTCTTGTTCCACTCAAATTGATAGCTTCTAAAATTAAAATTTAACTCTTCAATGTTGTGATCATTCTATCTTAGGTTTTAAAACCTTGAAAATAGTGTCTTGCATAATATACAAGAAGAAAATTTTCTTTCAAGTTTGTTTCTACGGGAGATTAATTATTTGTCTCTTCCTTGTTATTTTATTCTAATTTCAATGGTAGTTGATATGCATCATCTAGGCTATAAATACAAAATATACTTAGTTCATCTTGTATAGTATGACTCAACCCATTTACATACCTTGTAGTTTGCCCTCTGTGATTCAAATTATTCTTGTTCCACTCATATTGATAGCTTTTAAAATTCAATTGTAACTCTTCGATGTTGCGATCCTTCTGTCTTAAGTTTTAAAACCTTGAAAATAGTGTCTTGGCATAATATACAAGAAGAAAATTTTCTTTCAAGTTTGTTTCTATGGATATTAATTATTTGTCTCTTTTGATCATGGGCTTCAAATCCCATTGCTCCAAAATGAAAAATCTATACAATATTTCTTATCGAAATAGTCTTACTCTATTAATTGTGGAGAACAATTATTTTCATGTACAATAAAAATAATTTCTATGAAAAGAGAAGATGTGGAAAAAGTAGAAGCAAGAATATCATCTTGAGACCTAATATAATCTTGATATTTACTTAATTAAATTGAGATATATTCACGTGGTTCAAATCCCTTACCGTTGGAAATGAGACTTCAAATCCGTTTTTGTTGGAATGCTGCCACGGGCATGCGAATGATGCATAATTATTTTTTCTTTAGCAATGGATAATGAGGTGAACTATTATTGGTTGGTTAAGGTTAGGACACCCTATATTTAAAAAACACCATAATTTCACTTTATATAAAACTATGTAGATAATTTATCGCAATCCATTTGATATCTTCAAATTCAAGAATCCAAAATTTCAACTCCACATTGGGAAAAAAATTAAACTTCATCATTTTATTCTAGTTTCAAATATTTTCCTTTCCTTTCCTCCATCTTTCATATTATATGTGATTCCACTAGATCAATGCATGTACGACCAACTTAGTGCATGAAAATTAACCTTCTTCTCATATGAGGATATTTTCCATTCAAATAATTATTTCATGCAATTTAACCAGTTGATCAACTTCTCTCGTTCAACCTTCCACCATAACCATAAACATTAATCTTGATGTCATCATTCTTTCCCTCCTAATACTAGATTAACTTCTCCTCAAATGGCCTATCACCCAATATTTTATCATCTCTTTATCCTTTTCTTCCTCATTTATCTCTTCATTCCTTAATACAAACATTTCTCTAGTACCGATTTATAAGAATACGTTCCCATTTGCATGTCTTCGTCGGAGGTGGATAACTTCTCCTATGTGATCAACAATTTGTCTATGTATCTCCATACACCTATTCATCTCAGGCATAATCCCCTCTCCCATGTCTAGCCATGTTTATATATATATATATATATATATATATATATATATATAAATCATATAAAGATAATAAATCAGCTAGATAAATGTAATAAATATTACCTTTACTATTTCCTCAAGATCCAAATCCCAATTTTAATACCAATTTATGTGGATCTAGCTACAAGATGTCAAAGTTCCTCCAAAACACACAAATATTCCAAACTCGATTTTTTCAAAAATAACTTCTTTCTCATTGTATAATCTCCACTAATGTTTCCCAACATTATAATCCTTTTTTAATTTTTCACTAACTCTCAAACATAAAAACCCTTAAAATGTAAAAACTTTACATAAAACACATCGAATCGATCCCAAAATTTTATCCGCATGAAATACCTCAAAAAATAAAAAGAAATATTTATCACAACCTCTCCATATCAAATTTCAAGACCCCTAAATTTTATCCACATGAAATAACTCCATTAATACGATGAAATATTTATTATAATCTCTTCATATCAAATTTCAAGACAATACAACAATATGATCAAAAGTTATGGCCTCTAAAAGTTAAACACTCGCATCACAAACCTAAAAGTTATATTTATATTAATTTTAGATTAAAAAGACTATAAATTCAATTAAAAATCTCAAAAATTTAAAAATACAAATTGAACCATATTTAATTTTAAAAATAAAAGATTTATAAATATATCCCTAATTTATATTAAATTTTAGTTTAAGATTTATAAATATTGTAGAGCTACCAATTTTTGGTATCGTTCATCCCCTTCACTCCATTCTCTCCTTTTCATCTTGGCTACCCATTCGAATTTCATTTTAAATTCAATTTATCTCATCAATTCCCATTTCCCACCTTCAATCATGCATTATCTATTTTATTATTTATTGGTACTAATTATCCTTAATTAGCTCTAATCCTCATCTCATTATTTTATCCTCCCTAAATCATTTTAATTACCCATAATCATCATTACTTAACATCTAATTAATCTCTCAACCCTAAATCCTCTAACTTTCCATCCCTAGGCCATCATTTAATGATTTTACCCATATATGACCTTTATTTACTCATTTTAATCATCTACCTACCAATTTCTCTTCCATACACAACCCTAACCCACATAACACCCCAAAACCCTAATCGACCCTCTTTAGGCCCTTTGTTCCTCGAAGTTGGGCATCATTCCACCACGAAAAATGGCACATCCACATAGTCGGGGGCAACCTATCTGGGTCACCGATGACTCTATAAATGCACCCTTACCCCACCTTACAAATGAATGTAATTTTGGAATCCTTGAGCTATCTTGCAATCTTGTCTTCATCTCTGAGTGATTTTTCAACTATCACACCCATTTTAGAGCCTTCTTGGAGCTTTGAAATATCAAATTTGGTGATTTAGAGAGGCTTATTTAATTTTGGCATATCTTGTCTTATTATTTCTATCTTATTGCCACTAACATCTTGTGAAGGTTTAGGTATCATTAGGGATTCTACATCAGTATCTTTGGCCTGTTTTCTCGCATGGCTCCATTTCAATCCTTACACTCTCATCCATAACCTAATTAGTCTAGGTCACTACCAATTCAGTCCAAGTGCCATCGACCTAACCTTTATTCTATTTGTTTCTACCTCTCGAGATCTTAAGTTATCTTTGTTTCGACCTCACGACCATTTCAGAACTCCAAATTTTGTCATTTCCTTCAGTCTGTCACTCTAGATCCACTATGCAAGTCCTTAGTCTCTGTCGACCCACCCTGCATCACCGTCAACCTAACCCCTCATTTTTTCAAGTATTTCCCTTAGTCATCTAATTTTATTACATCCTTTCTATTTCTCCATGTCTTGAATCTCCTATAGGTCTCCGTGCATTAGTCCAGCTTCGCATATGTCTCGATTTTCCATCGAAGCTTTAGATTTATTTTCACACTTTGTTGTTCAATATTATCTACCCTAGTCACTATCGAATGTCCCACTTTTGTCTCGGTCACCGTCGATCCCTATCGATTTGGTTTATTGTTTGTATTTAAATAAAATTTACTTTTTATCATCTTAGATCTAACTTTCAATTTCTGTTTTTCTTCATATACTACATTTTTATATCATATTTCATATTTCATCTAATTTACAAGAGGGTTAACATCCATCCAAGGAAATTCACACTTCTTAGAATCGAATTAGTGGGTAGCCCTCTATCCTATCTACTAATCAATTTTTCTTAGATAGTGTTCTTTTTGTGTGTAGGTCATCAAACTCATAGTAACGAGGTTGTCATATTTTATGCGCCACATCCATTATTTCCATCTTGAGATACCATAAACCCTCCATATTTTGAGTTACTTATTTCTTACATTACTAGTTCATTAACTTGGGTAGGAATAAAGAAACTTGGTAAACATTCTGGTACCCCGGTGAGGCCCACCCTTCTCTAGGTGAGTCTTGTTGTTCTGCTTTTCATTTTCATTTTCTTTCATTTTCACTAACCTCAAGGAAGGAATGTATGTTGGATCATGTTTGCTTTCTTTTTGTTTATGTTGCATTGAGATTTCTTGGATTGGATTCTACTTACGTGCGCTTGCTTTGAAGATCAAATAAAAAGGAAAAGCATAAACCGGGTATTCCCTATTTTTATTCCCTCTTCTCTTCTTTTCCACATTACATCACTTGTTTGTTGTCCTCTTTGAAAATCCACATTTTTCTTCAGGAGCTTAAAAACCTTTCATTTCTTTCATGAAAATCTAGTTTTAACTAGGGGGTTAACTTGTTGCATTCACCTCATCACACACATCCAAACACATGAACCAATTTACACATGTAGACATTCCTTACTAGGTGGAACTATAGGGATTTCATCATGAAATACACATGTGTTTTTGGATGCGTTAGAAAATCTATACGATTCAAGCTTCATGTACCTTCGGGTATATCAAGGACTCCACAACCAAAACCACCTAAAACCATCCATAGAATCCCATTTCCTAGGTACCCCTTTAGCCCCCTTTTCATTTATTTTCACATCCTTGAAATATTCAAGATACATAAAAATTGTTGCGTGACTTTATTTTTTTAATTCAAATCAAAATAGTTTTAGCTTTGATTGTTTCATATGAGGTATCACTAGATCTCAATTTAAAAAAAATGAAACAAAACATGATGTAAAATAATGTTTCTATTCCTATCCAACCAACCTCCATGCTTTCCATCCTCACCTCTACACCATTGGTCATCTTTACCATGGTCACTCAACCTATCACTACCATACATCCTCTTCAAGAGGTACAATTGATTCAACCCAATGCCCATGATTAAACCAATCCCTTCTTCTATCATCATTCTATCCCCTCTAGACTAACCATTCTTCCATGTTCTTCTTTTCTATAAATGTTTCTAGAACTCCTCCCATCCCTCATGGGTCTATGGAGTTTCAGAGCTTCTTGACACAAATACGGTTGCTCTCCATGATTATATTCTTCATAGACCACCAATCTTCCCATCCTCTCTTACAACAAATATATTCCCATCATTTTAATCTAGATTCCACCCAAGTACTTAACTCCCAACTCATCGTGTTCTTTCCTAGATCCATGAATGAGCTTACCAAATCCCAACATGAATTTGATTGTAATCCATATTATTCTAATCCAAATAATCACCAAACCACCCAGTTGGTGGTGCATATTCCACCTAACTTACCCCATGTCAATACAACCATCCTTTCTTCCATTCCCAACACTTCATTCTCTTCCAAAATCACTTCCCTTCCTATTCAACCTTCTCAATAATCACACTTACTTTCTCCCATATCCAAAAATTCACATAACTTACCTCTCATTTATACTTCACACATTCATACTAACATGGTCATCTCACAACCCCTCCATCCGAATCAATGCAAACTCATGTACAACCTCCTTAAGGATCCTATCATCACATACCCCCATACTCAACCAACTCAAGTCTCCAAACCATCTACCATTTACATTCCAACCAACCCCATAGGATCAATCAATTAAATGTTCCTATTTCACAACAATCCACTCAATCTAGCCAATCATACCACATACCCATCTCTCAACATCAAGTTCATGTGTCTCAAACAATACAATCTCAACCTTATAACTATATTACCCTTCTCAACCACCTCCATGAACACCAACAATCATCCCAAAGTCTATCAAACATATCAAAAAGCCAACCCATCCACCTCATACATATATCAAATCCCTTCTTCAACATCCCAACCATCTAATGATACCTTAATAAGATCTATTAAGTAGAATATCATTTCTAGCCTTGAGGTCAGAACTTTGGGATCTAAGACCACATTTTCATATGACCAAATTTGCGAAAAAATAATGGTTTCTAAAAACCTTACCATCAATCCATCCATTCCTGTAAAACCTTATCCTCCTCATTGGGAAATTCCTAAGTTCTCTAAATTAAATAGTAAGGAGGATCCTCAACAAAATTTTACGTGCCTTTAGACATGCATGTTACCTTATCGATCATGAACAAGATATCATGCTACGAAATGAACGCTTTCCCATGTCTTTGGCCGGATCAAACTTAGATTGGTATAAGATAACATCCCACAACATTCACTATTCTCATTCACTCAACTATTTGGGAATTCTTCCTTGAATATTTCTTAATAAATATTGTGCATAAAATTACCATCAATGACCTAACATGAAGGCATGCCATCTAAAAATATGATGAAAAATCTGTTTCCAACTTTTGCTTCAAAGTTGCACGATGGTGTAGATCATCAATCATTCAATGTCACCTAGATTGTCATTCCCCCTTCCATAGACTAAAATCATTGATCTTTTCTCATGGTCTTGTGTGAAGCACATATCATCCACCCTCTAAATCCAATCATTTTATATCTTGACTATAAACTTGGAAGCATTCACTAAAAAATGAATCACAAACTTGAAATCCATGCCCTTGAGAAAGGCCAACTTAAGAATCAATTCAATAAAACTATGACTTATTGACTTTTCACACAAAAAATAATCCAAACATAGTGATAAATAAAAAATCTGCCGCCACTAATTCCATCGTGGAGTTAATTCTTTTCATCTTCATAGGTATCAATATTTCTCATGATGGAGCCTTCACAAAGAGCTCCTAAAACTTGACCAACCCCAAACTACACCCAAAAAGACGTCTACACAAGAGATAATCCTATAACAATCAAATCTTTGACAAGTTAATGACAATCAACCTCATTTTGACTTCCACCCATTAAACCATTTGATGAGACATGACCTAAAATGGAATGGTACCATAAAGAAGAAAATTATTGGTATGGCTTGACTTTGGTAAAACAAAAAATATCACCAAGTTTACAACTTCATTGACATCTGAGAAATGTTGCAAATAAAAGAGCATTCAAAGATATTTTAATTCAAAAATTATAGACTCATGAGACCTCCAAGTGGACAAACCCTAACTGCGCCACCTAATACACCCTTAGGATGTCTTCAATACACACCCAATTCCTAAACCATTCACCTAAAAATAAAACTCAACCTTCCACATCACAAGCACACAATTCCCATGTCATCAACACCATAGATCAAATTTAAAATTCATCACCTATAACCTTGTGAAAAATATATTTCACCAATCACACCTACATCTATTTCAGATCCCTCCTCCTTGTGATCAAACCTTCATCAACATCAACTATGACCACAACCATGGTAACCTTATCATAATCAATTACAACTACCCCTTCATAATCTATAACCTTATCTATCATGGACCTGCTCCATCTATAACAAATACATCAGCATCCACTTTAACCCCATTTGTGTCCATTATAACTACACCTACATCAACATCCGAAAGAAATGTACCTATTTTTAAAGCTCCTCTCTGAATCATCCACTATACAAATGTCCATAATCAATACAAGCACAAGTGACACTTCTACCACATTGAACCCTCTTACAAAACAACCATTACACCAACTCATCCTAAAACCACACAATCCACAACCCCAACCCCAATTGTGTCCATAGAACTTGTTAAACACATAATGTAAAAACCCCTCCCCTTCAATATTACAATATTTTCTACCAAAACCAATTACCACAGATTATTTAGCCAAAGATGCCACTATTTCTACCAAGGACAAATATCCACAAACAAAGACTAAAAACCTTGGTGTCCCTATTCAAAATCTATTACACATTCACTTAAAAATCTAGAGATTTCTTCCCTAATAAAAACTCTCTCAAGACCACATCATTATCATCATCATCCTTAGGAACATTTTCTTCTATTTTGGGACCACCATCCTCCTCCAAAACCTCAATCACTAATAAGACAACATCACACTAACCTTCTTCCAAATCAATTCCTTCTTCTAAATCATCTACCACTTCTATTATCAAATATGAATCCAAACCATCCACACCACCGTCTATTAAAACTCAAACTGAAATGTAACCATCTTCATCTTCTTCCAAATATAAGACAAAATCAAAGGATCCCATCAAACCACCTCAATTCAAACCAAAATTACCTTCATCAACTCTTCGTAAAACCCCTTCATCTACAACCGCATTATCAACCTTTCCCAATTACTCCAAGCTTCAACAATCACTCTTCCATCCATCAAACCTTTCGATCCAAAAGCCCCAAGACCTTCATGGTTTGATTCCAATCTTATTTGTGGTATCATCATGCACCAGTCATGAAATTGAACAATGAAGTTCTCTTCAAACCGTCATCCATAACCTTATTTCTTAAGATGACCTTCTTGAGGAGGGACCTATTCTTCCTTCATAAAATCCTTTATCTCAACTCTCATCCACTAAAATATCTAAATATCACCTTTCATCTAAGAATTATGTTGCCATCCCACCACCCACTTCGGATCCTCTTGAGGAACACCATCCTCTTTATATCATATGTTGTTCGAATCACCAATCATTATTATCATGAGTACCCCAAAAAATCTAAGGTGGTTGTTGCTGCTCCTTCCAAGGAGCCTACCCAATCATCCTCATTATCAAAACCCAAGGTATACATCTTAGCTTCCCCTCGACCTATTGCTCTTGAATAGAGTTGTTATCAAATTTCACCCTCCAGTGAGATTTGATAATGGAACAGTTCACATAAACATTCATGGATCACATATGCCTCTTGGTCCTCATAAGGTTCAGATTTGTTAAGTGGAGAAGTAGTAACGGGTGAGTCCAAATCATCAAAATGGAAAAGGCCAAGTACATTTCCCCATGAACATCCCAAACATCTTCATATAGGCCCGGGGACACTAAAATCCAAAGAATAAGTTACATGAAATGCATGTGGGGGATTAATAACTTGTAAGGTAGCCTTAGCTCATAATCGAGCTCCCCGAGTTCATGACCGAGCTAATATCAATGACCGAGCTACTTTCAAGAACTCCAATCTGGTTATGTGATATATTAAGCTAGTCTATCCCATCCAAGTTACTAATTCCTACACATACCAGGATTATACTAAGATGATGTGCAGTGCATGTTTCTATCCCTTGAGTGAATTGTCACATGGGAAAGCTGAGAGGGCTCATCGAGCTAACAAGAGGGAGATAGTGGTCGAACTCATTTTGAGCATTCATAATGATGAGATGATTGGCGTTGTTACGAGGTCACAAGGATTTCACCATGGCCACGAACAAGTTCTGAGCCAATTGAATAATGGAATAGGCGAGCTTGTAGAGTGTTGATAGGGTGAGATCAATCAAGAGAGCTCCATTATGGACGAGATATTAAAAATGTGGAACCGAGCCATCTAGGCACCATTATATTGAAATTGAGATATACTCATGCCTAAAAATTTGACCAAGTTATGCAGTCAAGCCGATAGTCTAGCCAAGCTATTCTTTTATCCACCAAGTTGCATTATAACAAGGACCGAGTTATTCCATTGGGGGAATGTGGCATGCCTTGGTAAATAAAAACTCCACTTTGTCAAGGGGGTGTGCTATCGTGGATGAGCCATGTGTAGGGGAGACCGAGCTATCCTTTGGGGTGCTCAAGTGGTATAAGGAGTGAGCAAGAATCTTTGAAGGCCATCTTTTACATCAACTTACGTTGCAAAGAGGCAGAGACCCATTCTACATTCAGCCAAGCTATGTAAATAGCCATCGAGTTTATTTTATACTAGTCAAGCTCATTTAGAGCTCATCGAGCTAATCATTAGGAATCTGAGCCATTTGCACCGACTCCATAAGTTCGCATAATTGGAAGTCGAGCTAAAAATTTCAGGACCGACTTAGTATTATCAGCCGAGCTACCACTTGTAGCACCAAGTTCCATATGACAAGTATTGAGTTGTTTGCGTGAACAATGACAAGCTGACATGGTTTGTTTTCATGGAAAAAGCGTGTGTATCGTGCCCACCAGGTACCAGGATACACAAGAAAATCAGACCCGAGATTGCTGACAAGCCCGCAATCACCGAGGGGACCCAACACATCAGATGGCTCAGCGTTCACGGAGGTAAGATAACTTGGTGGCACAGAAAACATGGATACTGGATTTGCATAGAAGCTTTGGGAATCTTGACATGGAACTATGCAGTGATAAAGCTCAGCGACCAATGAGTTGGTTGTATAGAGGGCCAGGGTATATACAAAAATCTGATCGATACAAAATTCAAGGAGTCGAGCCATGTCGGCGCTAGGGAGATGGCCCTCGCCAAGTCAGCTAAGCAGGTTGAGCTAACAAATAAATGGGTTGGCAGGTCAAAAGCCTACATGACATCAGATGGAATGAAGGTTTCCACAAAGCGGTGTAATAGACCCAACGAGGTGGGTAAGAGTGAAGCCAACTCGGCCAAGCTGACTAGGTATAACACATTGAAATAAATAATAACATCTCCCCTTTAATGCAAGGGGATAAAAACAAAGTGGTGAGGCCGAACACTTTGAAATAAAATCATTTCAAAAGGAGCAAGAAAAGATTTGGGAAAGAGGAAAAAATAATTTAAATGATCTTCTAGCATGAGATTTAATTTCTCAGTCCCGAAAAGGCTAAGTAAATATGTGCAACTCAAGGTAGCTGCAATCACTCGTAGAGCCATAATTGGAGCAATTCTTGACAATTTTTCACAAAACTAGTCTCATTGGAATTGTGGATCTGAGCCCGAAAAACAACAACCAAGAAATGCATAAATTAATGAATATTTAATGGTGATTTTAAAGGAAAATGAACCCAGTTTTGTTTGGTTGTTGGATGGTGGTTGGAGGGGTATTTAATGAGCATGGGAAATCATTCTTTCACTGTTGCAGGTTATGAGACACCTTGAGTTTTATTTTGCAGGTCAAAATCACCAACTACAATAATTTATCATGACTTCTACTTGGTGAAAAGGTGAATTTTGGGAATTGCATTCCTCTCTCTCTCTCTCTCTCTCTCTCTCTCTCTCTCTCCCCCCCCAAAATTCTATAAATTGAAGTGTTGGGATCATTGTAAGAGGAGGATAGTTTGAGTAGCAAAACTCTATCATTTTGGTTTTTTGAAGCCAATGTGTTGCGAGCCCTTATAGTGGACTCCTTATATGGTGATCCACGCCTTTCATTTGTAAAATTTTTAACAAAGGTATATCATGAAGCAATAAATGCAAGTTTGTAGATGTATCTTCCTTTGTTGTGTTTGTTTGAATTCTTCTTACCTCTTCAATCTTATTGTAGGTGTATTGTGATTACCTTATACTCTTGTAGGGTTTCATTTATATTGTGCATGTATGGAAATGTGTTGTGAATGTTGTTATTAGACCGTGGAGAACTATTATCACCCTCTCTTATCTCGCATTTTGCTTCCATTTTCACAAATTGGGAGTTGCTCTCATTCCTTTCTTTTGGTGCATTACCTTTGTAGAGTAGATTTATGTTATTTTCGTGCTCTTTCTCTCTCCATGGTCCTTGGAAATGATAGATTAAGAGATAGTCGAGTATTTTAATTTCAGTAGAGCTAGTTTGCACTAAGATTAGGAAAAAGAACCAACTTTCTCTAGAGGTCTATCTCAAGTAGAAGGTTACATAATTTAGAAATAGTACCCATGTTACCCAATCACACTGTGAGATCAAGAACACACACTTGTGCAAATAAGAGTGTGCTTGATTTGGTGATAATAGTTTTGGCACGCCTGCATACGACTCTAAGAAGTCTTCATTTTAATTGTAGTAAGATTGGTGTGCACTTGTTGTAAAATTCCAAATTGTGAGAGGATTTGAAATTACACATCTGAAGAATCCAAAAGGGAAGAAATCACTAGTTTTAGCAACCCAAGAGTGTCAAATTTATGAGAAGAATTCAAACAAGGTCAAGAGCTAGAGAAGAAGGTGTTTTTGAATACTTGTAGCTATCTCTAGGTAGAGGAAGAAGGGGAAGAAGAGCTCAAAGGTATCCATCTCCACCAAATAGATCAACACCTCCACCTGGTAGGCCTTTCATTCAATCAACCAAAGTTCTTAGACAAATTATAATGGCACATCTACAACAACAACCACCACAAGGGCCACCAAATCCTTATGTCAATTTCACGGAAGAAACCCACTTGCTCTCAATGCACAAAATCCAATTCTAGTTGTAGCATTGAAGAACATTCCATATTTCACTAGAGAAAACCATACAACTCCGATTGACCATATTCAAGACATTGCAAATGTCTATGTAATTCATGAAATTACTGAAATGGACATTGGTGTTAAGTTGTTAGCATCCTCCTTTAAGGGTAAAGCTTTGCAATGGTTCATGAGTCTAACAACAGGGTCTATCCAGAATCGGACCATCTGTACACAACTCTATACAATCAATTCGGAGAGAGGGAAGACAACCCGTCTTTGCTTTAGAACAATTGACAACAATTAAGAGAGCACCAAATGAACAGATGGCTGATTTCAACTTCAGATTTCAGAGGAAGTGGTATAGAATTCCGTTTGCTATGAGACCAACAACCTAAGATTATTTTCTCTACTTCCTAAAGGCTCTAAATTATGATATTGTAATGATGATACAATCTATGGGAGGTATGAATTTACCCATAGCTTATAACATTTCTATTAGGGCTAAAATTTTCTTAATTCAAACTCATAAACTTGCACCTAGGCCGTCCATGCCTCTTTATCTAGAATTAAGAAATCCCAACACTAGTCAAGCACCTACATTAGCTCTAATTCCTACCCCAAAATCATAATTATACCGAAGCTTCTACCCCATCTTATAGAACCTCAAATGAGCTCAAAGAAGTCATGAAGCAAAGCGGTTGTAATACTTAGACAATGAGTTGGTGATGATTAAGAGGCAAGAAGCTCAAAAGCTTAGATCATATCAGCCTCAAACCCAACCCAATATACCTCTGTATCAACCTAACATACCACCTACCCAAACTGAAAACTAGAATAAAACAAAACCTCATGCTAATAGGCCATTCTAGACTTATAATCCTAATGCGCATCCAAATCTAGAGCCTTGATGCTAGTGCAAAATAACATGGCTCAAGAATATGACTGGTGCTTCCCATTCAATTAGCCTCATAACCAATCAATGTGTTTAAACAATGATTTGAATCAAACTCTTATGGTTACAACAATAGGTGTGGAACCAAATATAAGACAAGAAGAAAATCAGCAAAGAAGAAACTGCTCAGAGCCACCTCCAAGTGAGACCACACCTATTAATTGGCAAGTTGAATATTTCTATGGAATAAATTATGTTCCAACCCGGGTGTGAAGAAAATACATGGTCCAAGAAGAGGAATATTGGAGAGGAAAGTCATCCAATTCAAATGATTCACAGCCCTCTATCACTCAACAAGGAGTTGGTAATCAAAGTGTAGCTCCAAATATGTAAAATCAGCCCAAGTCACCTTCTAGACCAACTCAGTCTTGTTGAACAACCCATGTGCAAGAGAATATTTTGCAAAGTAAAGGTAAAAGAGATATAGCTCATCCCCATTCAATTCATTGAGAAAATGAAGAAAATGAACGTGAAAATTTCAATGTGGGAGTCATTAGCTATCCCGAGCCAAAGAGATCCGCCTGCAGGTACCATGGAAAATTGGTCTCGCCTCGAATGAAACATGTTAAGATATGTTCGATCTTAAGAGAATGTGTTGCTAACTTGATTCTCGCATGCTGTGATTTATTGCATGGACAACAAGGTTATTGTACTTGTGTGTTTGCATGATGTGACGACAAATTTGTCGATACTACTGCTAAACTCTTGTTGATTGATTGACAAAGATACCTTGAATCAATTCCATTGATCCAAGTATGCCGAGGTCCTCTTGTGATTTCTCGTGTCGATTCACACTTGAACCGAACCCGAGATTGTTATGAGACGCAGCAAGCTGCTCGATTATTGTAGTGTGATGAGCAAATGGCACATAGATGCCAACGACAGGGTTCGATTCTCAACCCCGTATCGCCGAACTTGGGACCTCGTGAGGCAAGAAATGCCTCGACACGGTGGCCTTGCACGTAATCCAAAGGACGGAACGCCCCGCTCGCATTAACGTGAATGTTAGTAGGAGGTCCGATGGAAGTTGTTAGTGTTAGTGGTTAGTATGAATTAAACCCTAAACTAATCCTAAGTCCTAACATGCATCCTACACTACTATCCTAAGTGGATTTTTAAATTAAAAAAAAAAGAAAGGGGGAAATAAACCTAAGCCCTAAAACCTAAGGCTAAACTAAGACCTAGGTTGAATACTATATACAACCTAAACTAATCCTAATCTAAAAGGGCGCGCGCACTGGAGGAAAGGGATAAGGATGAAGGAAGGGCATTCATTGGCATTTAATAAACAGTCCATACGTGGACAGCGCCGGTTTTGGGGCAGGTAGGAAATAGAGGCATCTATTTGGAGATAGAGCCAAATTCAGTTTTGCATGGGGAAAATTTGAAAGTTGAGTTCGCCAACCCAAGTGGCGGTGGCGTGGAAAGTAAGGAAAAAGGCAGAGCCTTAATTGCATTAATTGTTTTCGGTCCTCGCGACCAGCTCGCCTTGGAAAGTGTATGAGGGAATTTGATTTTTCATTGTTTCGATTTGGTTTTGGCAAAGTTGCTCTGCATTTGGTTTTTCTGGTCTGGTTCAGTCGAACCAGCTCTTGGCATTTGACATTTTCTTGGAGATTTGGAGGCTGTTGTTAAGCCTGAAGAAGAAAGGAGTGCTGGGAAGTTTGTGTTGTCGTGGTGGAAGGAAAAACGCGGCAAACAAAGTTTTCTTCGAGTTCAGGAAAAGAGATTTCGCATGTTAAGCCCTTCTCTTTAAAAAAATCTTGCTTTGTTTAAGTGTCTCATTAAAACAACCCCGCTTCTTGGGTTTGATTGTGTGATTGTTGTCGAGTCGATTTGATTTGGATTTCATCGATTCTTTTTTTTTTTTTGGGAAAATGATATGATGAATCGCTTTCTCGTTGCTTGGTCTTGATTTGTTTTTGCTCGAATCAAATCGAAATGAATTATCAGATTTCTTCTCTCGATGTGGTTTGAAATGATATTTCTTTCACCGTGTGTTGTTGAATTGGAACAGCCGGTAATCGTTTTAATCAAATTTTTCCTTATAATGTAATCGCTTTTTTTGCTATTGTGTTGTGCTTGAACCGCTTTGCATGTAAAAGAGGAAATGGAATTACAAATGTGTTATATATGATTTGGGTTTCATTGCTCTGACTCATTTTTGGAAATAATATGAAATATTGTTTTGTTATCGCACGAGTTCGATCTGTTTTTGATTCTCGAATGAAATACTTCCCGTCAGCCGGTCGCTTTAACAAAGATTGGGAAATTTGTCTTGTGTATCATGGGTCTGTACATGTTATTTGAGTTCTTCTCACTACCGAAACTATCGTTTTTTGACATGAACTAAATGAAAGAAGCATAGTTGTTGAAGTTGTTTCTTATTGATATTTATAAGGAAATAGATCCTCTTCCTTTATTACTTGCTTTGGATTTTATAGGAAATGGCATTTGGGTTTTCTTTGAGTATTTGAACTCGATTTGAATAAGGTAATAGCAATAATTTCATTTGCATTGCAGGCCTTTTCTTGAATCGAAATGAGCGAATACGTTTTGGGTATTCGTGAAAGTAGGAAAAAGTTGATTGTTTTCCTCCTGAAGTTATTAATGGATTTCGTTTCTCCTTGTTGAGAGAATAGGGTGGTTTTATTGTGTTTTATAGATGTTGTTTGGTCTTCCTGTTCGATCGTATACACAAAATACAAATTGGTTTGTATTTTGTGCAAGAAATGATTTATATTTCTTCTCATGTGAATGGAAAATTGATTCCATGGCGTCTTATAGTTGAGGTTTGACCTTCTGTTTGAATTGTCTTGTGAATGCGAACTTGACTTGGATTTCTGTTTTAAATAAATGGAAAATGTGGAAATCAGCTTGTTTTCTGAGTCTCCTTACTGTACTTCAAGATTAGCAATTAACACCACCCTACGCGGGTTTGCCTTTATTAAGGTATTGAAATATGATTATTATATTTGAGTTCTGTACTTCATTAAGAGAATGGAGAATGTTGTTTTGAGATTAACAGTTGACCGAGATAGAACTCGAATCGATATCCATTGTTGTGGTATAATTTTATTTAAATTGCATGTGCTATGTGAGTTTGCTTTTCAATAAGAACGATGTTTTGCTTATCTTTATAATTTGAGTCGTCATTGCTTAGATGAACACGATTTGGGTGTTTTTAGTTCATTTTGAACAAAATGGATTGTTTTTAATTAATGAAATTATAGAGAAATGAATTCTTCTTTTTGCTATTTTGACTTGGTAATATCGAACTTTACTGTATATAATATTGGTTTTGCTTGTAGGTAACAAAATGAATGTGTAATGTTATTATGTTATTTGATCGGGATACGCTCATAATTAGGAAATCATGTGATTAATTGATTACGTGATTGATAATTGTTTATCCGCTTAGTATACAAAGCAAGAAAGAAATATGGTTTCTTTTAAGTATGGTAAATATGGTATGCATCCTTATATTGCTTTGATCTTGATGAACATAATGTTGTACTAACTCGCTTTGGATCTTTATATGAGTCTCGATTCAAATGAAGTATGGATATGGATGATGAATTCTTCCCTGCTTTTCATTTAAAGCGATTATAAATGAAATTATTCTCACGCTCACGGAAGTGAATTCCGAATGGATTTTGTAAGTTTCACTCAATCGTATCTTGATTTGTCTTTCGCTTGATTCCACTGTTAGACAAATATGTGGAAAGAAATAGAGATATGAATGAATGACTTGGAAAAATGATCTTTTCTTCTTTCATTCAAATGGAAATCTGAATTCGTGAATAATGAATTTTATAGTGCTTAGATGGGAGCAACTATATGCATTGCATGTTCGCTTTCTTTGTTCAGTACTTGATTGCTTTGAATTTAATATGATGCATGAAACCGAAAGGAAAGTAATGAATTTACATTTCAGCTTAGTTTCATCCTTTGCATTTATTATTAATGAAAGGCGTGGAAAGGATAACAAAGCATGTTATATATCATGCAGTAGTTACTTGTATTCCTAACTTTACAAATATTGTGAATTGATACTTGTAATGATTATGTGGAAACGGGACAGCAGCTTCCTCGGGTCGATTGTGATGATATTTTGATAGTTCAAATGTTATGCCGATCTTTCTTTGTGCCTATTTCGTGATTGATGTTTAATCGCGCTTTCATAAAAGCAGGTTCTTTTATTGAGACAGCTTAGTCAAGCACCTTATTTTAAGGATAAGTGCTTAATATGCTCTGCCTATCAATCGACCCGCAATTCATTTTGCAGATGGAATTTGATTAGAATGAAGACTTGGCTGTTTTCTCGATGCTTCTTGATTAGCTGATGATGAATGAATTGTAATTGTTGCTTTTATTCCTCTTCGAGGAATCAGTGAAAAGAAGAAAATATATTCTTCTATCTATGAGTTGTATGGATGTTTTATGTAAACTATGCCCAATCAAATTGATTGGCAAATGTACAGATTATGACTGAAATATTGAATACAATTACAAGTGTGATATTTTCAATAGTTATATCAGCTTTGATTTTGTTGTCTAAATTGGAAATATAATGTTATTTCTTGATTTGGATTTGTTTATTTGTCCTCGATGGATGCTAAATGGAAACTCGATATCTATTCTTACCTAAATGCAACTTTTAAGTTGAAAATGCAATTAGTTCATACTTGGGTAAAGATGAATTTTTAATTGACATTAAAAAGGATTAAGAAGAATATGATTCCATAATCGGAAGGTATTCATGATTAGCTTAGGAGCTAAGGAATATCAATCAACTCCGGAGTAATCGAACTTCGCTTTCGAACTCCATTAATGATCCCGTTTGATAAATTCAAAATAATGGATATAGGATAAGTATATCCGTAACTAATGGACCTTAACCATATAACGTTAAGGAGAACAAATGAATACATTTCTCGGGAATTAGACCTCGTTTTTAATGACGCCTAATAAGTTAAATTCTGAATTTAGTCATAGCTTGAGAAAATCTTGGCTAAGTTTAATAGGTTAAACTTATCACGTCCGTCGGTTTGAACGGACCGCTTAATCCAATGATTAAGAAGTGAACCAAGTAGGAAATGCAGCCCTTCGATACGAAGGAGAAGATGCATAGTAAGATAATGGACGGATTTAGTCCCTCTTAGCCCTATACAACTGTAACGGAAACGAGGATCAAGGGATCAACGTGGATGCCGAAAGTTGATTTTAATTATTAAAATCATATCCTAAGCACTTGAGCAGATGTGTATTCTCGATGGGAGAATTCTCAGACATTGGCATACGCCAAATATAAAGAAGGTGTCTCCATGAAGACGGGGTCTTCATGACGACACACTGTCAGCAAATTTATATATCAAATGCCCTCCCGAATTAAAACATCAAGAATACATAGGTCAATGTGTAACTCTTGACAGGGGGATAGAGTATGATCTCGTATATACGAGTGACTCCTAATACTAAAGATAACTAGACACACGGAGTCGTGGGGAAACAACACTGTATGTCTGCGTATCTTTAGTTACCGGGAGTGCCTTCCTATACTCGTTCATATTACTAACTGTAATTGGAAGTTTAAACTAACCTTAAACAAAGAGGACTGGTAGGAACCAGGAAAGACCATTCTAGATAACAGGTGAAGTGAAGTGAAGGACGTATTCCGCTGATGTGTATCACATCCAGGAATATGATCATGCAAAGCATGTGAAAATCTTTGGCCAAAGTATCGCAATTGCTGGTTATGTTGTCCTTATCACTTAATTTAAGATGCAGGATGTCAGATGAATATCAGTAATAGATATTCAGATAGGCTTCTTAAATGGATCACTTCAATAACCGGAAACGGTTATGAGAATAGGTATATATAATATACCATGCATAAACAAACATGAAGGATCGGTTGTTGCCGAGTCATGAACATGAAGGATCGGTTGTTGCCGAGTCATGAAATGAAGGATCGCTGAAACTCCGAGCCATGAAAATGGAAGATCGGTAGTTCCTCGAGTCATTTACAAAGCAGATATAGAATCATATAAGATCAATGGCATTGAATGTGTGTTCCATATTGTAAATATGCGAACAGGAACATTCGTTTTAAAAAGAAATTGTGTGATCCAAACTGTGTTGTTTGGGCAGAGAACAATTATTAAAACTTGAACGTGTGTTTGAATTTTATAATTCATAACAAAGAACGTTATCAAAAAAAAAAAAATTTCCTTGTTCTCGTATTTTAAAATGGGATGTTACATCTTGCATCGTGAGTCAAGGTCATGCAGCTCTGACCTAATGAGTCCACGATATTAATAAGGTTTACATTTTCTTATCGAATGTAAAATGGTCGACAAGAGGGAATGCCGCGAATAACCCGCACAGGTGGGTGGAGAAGCAAAGAATCGCCCAAAAGCCGGATGAAATCCTCACTGCCCTACTTGATACGAGGGATCGCTTGACCGCACCGAACAACAAATCAATGGGCAATGAAGAGGAGGAGAATGAAGCTGAAATAAATGATCACCGCTCTCCTCGTGGACAACATCAACGAGGGGAATCCGGTGTTGATGATAATAATGTAATTGCTCCTAATCCCCCGAAAATAAAAGGGCAAGATTAGCAAACTTAACTTACAAATGATATAAAGAGAATAAGTCCTCCAAAGTTTGATGGAACAACTCTCGGGACGGAGCCGAGAACTCGCTCAAGAAATGGAGAAATACTTTGCAATAAGAAACTTCTCCGAAGAGACTAAAGCGATATGGGGAGCATATCACCTTTCTCACGAAGCATCATCATGGTGGGACAACCGTAAGGTCGAGCTGAATATTGTCGAATCGCATATAACTTGGGATCAATTTAAGGGTTATTTTAGGCAACGATGGCTGCCTCAACTCTATTTTGATAGGAAAATGACTCGAATTTCGAACTCTCGCAAGGAAGGTCATTTATGACGACGAATACTCGGGAAGGGTTTACTAAACTCCTTAAGTATGTGCCGCAGCATACTGCCGACGAGAAGTTCGTAATACGGAAATTCATAATGGGACCGAATCCCATCATCGGGGCGAAGTGGATGTCCACGGCCCAACCACCATGGATGGAGTTGTCGAAAGGCAATCGACAGAATGTAAATTGAGAGCAATATCTCGCCACAGGAAGAGATAAGGAAGAAGATTCCCAATCCTTCTTCGCTCTCGCACCAAAAAGGGGACCTTGGAAAAGGTTTGTGTGAAAAACAAAATTGTTGTAGATAACAACAAGAAACCCGTGATGAATAGACCTATAAATAAATGTGCATGAATAAAACTTCACAAAAGTTAATGGCATCGACAAGTCCTATGGAAGCTTAATGATAACTTCAAGGTCAAACAACAAATTTGAGCCTAGAAAAGGGCCACTGAGGATGCTTCAACCGTGGAAAGGACCACTATGCGAATCACCGTCCTCTCAAGAAGGATGATCGCGACAAAGCAAGATAGATACATGCCGCAGCGGCTAATGCATGTCGGTGCTGCGACGCCCATGGGTTACGGTAAGTTATTCGCACACCCGTAGTTATACTTTTGATACCGAGCTACATGCAATGTTTTATTTCTCGCTAAACTTGCTATGAAATTAAAAAGAAAGGCTGCAAGAATGGATAAAACATGGACAAAGGCATTATGGGAATAATGTTGTCCATACAAATAAATGTGCCTTTTTGGGGCAATTCTTGATCTCGCCTGGTTTCTCCACCGTTGACTTGTATGTCACTCCTCTAGATCATATGATATCATTATCGAGTTAATCGTCACTGAACATAAGGCAAAGGTCGATCACATGAAAAACAAATCTATTGCTGCTTTGATGACCTCGCAGCGCAAAGCAGCAGTCATTCAAGGTGTAAACGGGAAGTCAGCAGCTTAGGAAACCGACGGCTATGCAACTAAAGAGGGCTAAAAATGAGGCTGCACTTTGATGCAGAAAATGACAGAAAATGCAAGAAGATAATGATTTCATGGAAAGATATCCATTGTTGAGGGATTTCGTGATGTGTTTCCTGAGGAATCGCTGTGTCTTCCGCCCAAACGTGAGTTTGACTTCAATAATAGAAATCAAACCAGAACGGAACCCATATCTAAGGCACCTTATAGAATGACTACCATTGAGTCAGTAGAGTCAAGGCCCGCCACAAGAACTTCCGACTAAGGGGCTGATCGACCGAGCGCTCACCTCGGGGAGCGCCGCAATTTTTGTAAAGAAAAAGGATGGCACTTTGAGGTCAGTGTATCGATTATGCATGCCGAACAAAGCAACTATTAAAAATCGATACCCACTTCCAAGATTGATGATCTGCTTGATCGATGCGAGGAGCATCACTTATTCAAAAATAGATCTTCGATCGTGGTACCATCACCGAGAATAAAGGAAGAAGATATTCATAAAACAACTTTTTAGAACGAGGTACGGCATTATGAGTTCACGTGTTGCCTTTTGGGCTGACTAATGCACCCGCCGCCTTCATGAATCTAATGAATAATATTTTTCAAGAATACTTAGACAAGTTTGTGCTTGTAGATTCTTAGATGACATTCTTATATACTCTAAAATGTCGAAGAGCACCAAGAACATCTCAGATAGTGCCGAAATCTTAAGAAAGAGGAAGTCAGATGGCAAACTCGTCCAAATGTTCCTTTTATGATGCGTAGGTGCATTATTTGGGACACGTTATAAGCAAAATGGGATAGCCGTTGACCCTTCAAAGATCACAAATATAACGGAGTGGCTCGCGCCTAAGAACGCACGGCGTGAGGAGCTTCATGGGCTTGGCCGATATTATCGAAAGTTCATAAGGACTTTTCAAAAATTGCTGCCCCAATCACTTCGCCGCAAAAGAAAGAAAAGAAATTTGTCTCGACAGACAAATGTGAATCTCGCTTTTAAAAAGTTAAAGGAACAAGCTTAACTACAAAGACCTATTTTGACTGCACTCGATCCAAATGGAGATTTTATGGTTGTAATTGACGCCTCAGAGAAGGCCTCGAGGTATTCTCATGTGTAATAACCATGTCATCGCTTATGAAAGCAGAAAGCTTAAGTTACATGAACAGAACTATGCTCCACACGATCTTGAGCTCGCTGCCATTGTTCATGCACTTCAAATGTGGAGGCATTACCTTTTAGGCAAGCCCTTCGAGTTAAAAACAGACCATCTGGGGCTGAAGTATATTTTTACTCAGCCAAATCTGAATGCAAGGCAATGAAGATGGTTAGAATTTCTGTCTCAGTATGACTTCGATATAAGCTACATTAAGGGCAAGGAAAATCGGTAGTAAGAGATGCTTTGAGTCGAAGGAAGCATATCTCTCGCTCTTATAACGTTAAGAACTCGCTTAAGGATGAGGTGAAAGATGCCTTGAATCGATCCTTATTTCCAAAGAAGTCAAATCAGCACTTGCACGCGCACTCACAGACATCGTATAAGGGATTCCGCTTTTGATAATGAAGGAATTCTAAGGTTCAAAAACAGGTATATATACCGTGGCAAATGACTTAAGAGGGAAATTGTTAATCGAATTCCATAATTCACCTTTTCTCGACACCCGGCATTACAAAAATGCTCGCCGATCTTAAGCAAAGAATACTTTTGGAAGGGAATGAAAAAGGATGTGGTAGAGTTTGAACAACACACCGCTTGAATGTCACCGTGTTAAGGCGAACATATGCACCCTACCGGATTATCAGATCCCCACAAAGATTCCACAAAGATAAATGGCAAGTGATAACGATGGATTTCGCTCAAGGATTGCCTATGTCAAGAAATAAGCATGACATTATCCTCGTCAGAGTCGACAAATCGACCAAAGTGGCACACTTCATCACTGGTAATTAAGGACGATGCACCAAAGCAAGCAAGAAGATTTGTACATGAAATCTTCAGATCGCATGGAATACCGGAATTAATCATATCGACAGAGAGATCCGAGGATGACATCAAGGTTTTGGCAAACGCTTAATGCGGCCTTGGGGACTAAATTGAACTTCGCTTCGCATATCATCCGAAACGGATGGACAGACCGAGAGAGTTAATCAAGTTTTTTGAGGACATGTTAAGGATGTATCAGTATGGACCAGCAAGAGATAAATGGGAGGAATACCTTCCACTGGTAGAATTTGCTTACAATAACACCTATCATGCCTCTTTAAAAATGGCGCCTTTCAAGCATCAGATGGAAGAAAATGCGTAACCCCCGTCACCGGGGACAACGTGAGAGGACAGAGAGGTAATTGGGCCGTAAATCCTTATGGAAATGGAACAAAGAAATCAAAATGATTCGAGAACATCTAAAGGAGGCTGCCAATAGGCAAAAGAGCTTGCATGACTTGAAGCGGGTCGACAGCATTATAAACTCGGGAGAGAAGGTCTTTCTTCTGTGAAGCCAAAAGAGCTCAATAACTTTTGGCAAGGCTCAGTCAGTTGCCACGCTACGTGGGACCTTTTGAAATTGTTGAAATAATCAACCCCGTAGCTTATCGCCTAGCATTACCTCCGCTTTGTCTCAAATGCATGATGTTTTTCATATTTCTTTGCTTAAGAAATACGTGATGATTTATCACATGTGCTAAATTGAATTCCTCGCAGTCCAAGACCCAGAATAATCGTGGTTAAGCCCATTCGAGTGTTGGGAACTCGCCAACAGTACTTGAGAAATCGCGAAGTGAACCAATGTAAGGTCCAAAGGGGACCAGCTTCAAAGAAGAAAGTGCAACTTGGGAGAATCTCAAGAAATGAGATCTACTTTTCCACACTGCGTTAATTGAATTTGAAATTCAAGAACTCGATAATTCTACCAAATTTAGACAATTATTAGTCTATTTGTACAAATTGTCTTAAAACGCTGTTTTTAAGAGAGAATCTGTTTTTGGTATGAACTTATGAATGAAAGGACAATAACTGAACTTTGTCCTAGGAACTCCTTGATTTGTTTAATCTGATCATCGGGACGATGATTCTTTAAGGAGGGAAGAATGTAACACTCTGATTTTGTAAATTATCTTGATGAATGTTTTACATGCTGTTATAACTTCTGAAATGAAGGCAAACATGTTAAGATATGTTCTGATCTTAAGAGAATGTGTTGCTAACTTAGATTCTTGCATGCTGTGATTTATTGTATAGGACAACAGTTATTGTACTTGTGTGTTTGCTGATGTGACGACAAATTGTCGTATACTTGCTAAACTCTTGTTGCTGATTGACAGCATACCTTGAATCAATTCCATTGATCCAAGTATGCTGAGGTCCTCTTGTGATTTCTGTGTCGATTCACACTTGAACCGAACCGAGATTGTTATGAACGCAGCAGCTGACGATCAGCAGTGTATGAACAAATGCACGTAGATGCCAACGACAGGGGTTCGATTCTTGAACCCTGTACTGTCGAACTTGGGACCTCGTGAGGCAAGAAATGCCTGGACACGGGTGGCCTTGGCACGTAATCCAAAGGACGGAACGTCCTGCTCTGCATTAACGTGAATGTTAGTAGGGAGGCTGGATGGAAGTTGTTAGTGTTAGTGGTTAGTATGAATTAAACCCTAAACTAATCCTAAGTCCTAACATGCATCCTACACTACTATCCTAAGTGGATTTTTAAATTAAAAAAAAAAAAAAAAATAAACCTAAGCCCTAAAACCTAAGGCTAAACTAAGACCTAGGTTGAACACTTTATACAACCTAAACTAATCCTAATCTAAAAGGGCGCGCAGACTGGAAGGAAAGGGATAAGGATGAAGGAAGGGCATTCATTGGCATTTAATAAACAAGTCCATACGTGGACAACGCCAGTTTTGGGGCAGGTAGGAAATAGAGGCATCTATTTGGAGATAGAGCCAAATTCAGTTTTGCATGGGAAATTTGAAATTTAGAGTTCGCCAACCCAAGTGGCGGGTGGCGTGAAAGTAAGGAAAAGGCAGAGCCTTAATCGCATTAATTTTTCGGTCCTCGCGACCACCGCCTTTGGAAAGTGTATGAGGGAATTTGATTTTTCATTGTTTCGATTTGGTTTTGGCAAAGTTGCTCTGCATTTGGTTTTTCTGTCTGGTTCAGTCGAACCAGCTCTTGGCATTTGACATTTTTCTGAGATTTGAGGCATGTTGCTAAGCCCGAAGAAGAAAGGAGTGCCGGGAAGTTTGTGTTGTCGCCGTGGAAGGAAGGAAAACGCGCAAACAAAGTTTTCTTCGAGTTCTGAAAAGAGATTTCAGTGCATGTTAAGCCCTTCTCTTTAAAAAATCTCGCTTTGATTAAGTGTTTCATTAAAACAACCCCGCTTCTTGGGTTTTGATTGTGTGATTGCATTGTCTGAGTCGATTTGATTTGGATTTTGTTGATTCTTGCTTTTTTTTTGGGAAATGATATGATGAATCGCTTCTTTCGGTTTGATTTGTTTTTGCTCGAATCAAATTGATTTGAATTATTGTATTGGTTATCGAATCAATGGAAGTCGAAATAGATTTTCTTCTCTTCATTTTCTTCTCGTGTTGTGAATGAATCGAATCAGCTCCTTATAGTGAAATTGTTTCCTTATAATGTAATCGCTTCTTTTCGCTGTTGTGTTGAACTGCCTTTTAATGTAAAAAGAGGAAATGGAATACAATGTATATTGCTATGATTTGGGTTTCATTGACTCTTCATGCCATTTTGGAAATAATATGAATCATTGTTATTGGTCATTGAGTTCGAATCGTTTTGTATTCTCGAATGAAATGCTTCCGTCGTACGGTCGTTTTTAAAAGAATTGGGAAATTTGTTCTGTATCATGGGTCCGTATACGTTATTTGAGTTGTTTTCACTATCAAACTATCGTTCTTTTGCATTGATGAACTAAATGAAAGAAGCAATAGTTGTTTGAAGTTGTTTCTTATTGAAAATTTTTAAAGGAAATAGATCCTTTCCTTCTATTGCTTTTTGGATTTTAATGGAAATGGCATTTGGGTTTTCTATGAGTAATTTGAACTCATTCAATGAAGTAATAGCAATATTTTTTATTTGCGTGCCTTTTCTTGTTTAGAAATGAAACGAAAATACGAATACGTTTGGTATTCGTGAAAAGTAGGAAAAAGTAACTGCTTTTCCTTCCGGGTTATTAATGGATTTGTTTTCTCTCATGTGAGAATAGGGTGGTTTTATTGTGTTTTATAGATGTTGTTTGGTCTTCCTGTTCGGACTGATTGACAAAATTACAATTGGTTGTATTTTGTGCAAAGAATGATTATATTTCCTTATGCTGTAATGGAAAATTGATTTCATTGCGTCCTATAGTTGAGGTTTGACCTCCTGTTTGGAATTGTCTGGTGAATGCGAACTTGACTTGGATTTCTGTTTTAAATAAATGGAAAATGTGGAAATCAGCTTGTTTTCTGAGTCTGTCCCGACTGTACCAAGATTACGCAATTGGCGCCCTACGCGGGTTTGCCTTTATTAAGGTATTGAAATATGATTATTATATTTGCGTTCTGTACTTCATTAAGAGAATGGAGAATGCTGTATTTGAAATTAACAGTTGACCGAGATAGAACTCGAATTGGATATCCATTGTTGTGGTATACTGGATTTAAATTGTACAGGCTATGTGAGTTTGCTTTTCAATAAGAACGACTGTTCTGCTATCTTTATAATTTGAGCTGTCTTGCTTAGATGAACACGATTTGGGTGTTTTTAGTTCATTCTGAGCAAAATGATCGTTTCTTAATGAAATTTTAGGGACATGAATTCTTCTCTTTTTGCTTTTCGACTTGGTGAAATAATATCATGAACTTTACGATATAATTTGGTTTCACAGTAGGTAACAAAGAATGTGTAATTGTTATTATGAATCGGATATGCTCATGGATATAAAAGGTCATATGATTAATGATTACGTGCATGATTGAATAATCGCTTTTATCCGCTTAACATACAAAGAAAGAAATAATATGGTTTTTTAGTATGGTAAATATGTGGTATGCATCCTTATATTGCTTGATCTGGGATGAATATAATGTTGTACTAACCTGCTTCGGATCTTTATATGAGTCTGATTCCAATGAAGTATGGATATGGATGATGAATTCTTCCCTGTTTTCATTTAAGCGGATTATAAATGAAATTATTCTTGCGACCGGAAGGTGAATTCTGAATGGATTTTGTAAGTTTCACTCGAATCATTATCTTGATTTGTCTTTCGCTTTGATTCCACTGTTAGGACAAATATGTGGAAAGAAATAGAGATATGAATGAATGACTTGGAAAATGATCTTTTCTTCTTTCATTCAAATTGGAAATCTGAATTCGTGAATAATGAATTTTATAGTGCTTAGATGGGAGCAACTATATGCATTGTTGTTCGCTTTCTTGTCTGTACTTGATTGCTTTGAATTTAATACATGAACTGAAAGGAAAGTAATGAATTTACATTTCAGTTAGTTTCATCCTTTGCATTTATTATTAATGAAAGGCGTGGAAAGGATAACAATGTGTATGTATATAAAGTAGTTACTTGTATTCCTAACTTTACAAATATTGTGAATTGATACTTGTAATGATTATGTGGAAACGGACAAAAGCCTTTGGCCGATTGTGATGATATTTTGATAGTTCAAATTATGCTGATCTTTCTTTTTGTGCCTATTTCGTGATTGATGTTTAATCGTCATTTCATAAAAGCAGGGTTCTTTTATTGAGACAGCTTAGTCAAGCACCTTATTTTAAGGATAAGTGCTTAATATGCTCACCTATCAATCGACCTGCAATTCATTTTGCAGATGGAATTTGATTAGAATGAAGACATGGCTGTTTTCTCGATGCTTCTTGATTAATGAAATGAATTGTAATTGTTGCTTTTATTCCTCTTCGAGGAATTGTGAAAAGAAGAAAATATATTCTTCTATCTCATGAGTTGTATGGATGTTTTATGTAAACTATGCCCAATCACCGGATTGGCAAATGTACGATTATGACATGAAATATTGAATACAATTACAAGTGTGATATTTTCAATAGTTATATCAGCTTTGATTTTGTTGTCTAAATTGGAAATATAATGTTATTTCTTGATTTGGATTTGTTTATTTGTCCTCGATGGATGCTAAATGGAAACCGATATCTATTCTTACCTAAATGCAACTTTTAAGTTGAAAATGCAATTAATTCATACTTGGGTAAAGATGAATTTTTAATTGACATTAAAAGGATTAAGAAGAATATGATTCCATAATCGAAGGTATTCGTGATTAGCTTAGAGCTAAGGAATATCAATTAAACTTCTGAGTAATCGAACTTCGCTTTCGAACTCCATTAATGATCTCGCTTGATAAATTCGTAATAAAGGATATAGGATAAGTATATCCATAACTAATGGACCTTAACTATATAACGTTAAGGAGAACAAATGAATACATTTCTCGGGAATTAGACCTCGCTTTGAATGACGCCTAATAAGTTAGAATTCTGAATTTAGTCATAGCTTGAGAAAATCTTGGCTAAGTTTAATAGGTTAAACTTATCACGTCCGTCGGACGGACCGCTTAATCCAATGATTAAGAAGTGAACCAAGTAGGAAATGCAGCCCTTCGACACGAAGGAGAAGATGAATAGCAAGATAATGGATGGATTTACTCCCTCTTAGCTCTATACAACTGTAATGGAAACGAGGATCAAGGGATCAACATGGATGCCGAAAGTTGATTTTAATTATTAAAATCATATCCAAATCACTTGAGTAGATGTGTATTCTCGATGGGAGAATTCTCGTAGACATTGGCATACGCCAGCATAAAGAAGGTGTCTCCATGAAGACGGGGTCTTCATGACGACACACTGTCAGTAATGATATATAGCAATGCCCTCCCGAATTAAAACATCAAGAATACATAGGCCGAATGTGTAACTCTGGATGTGGGGATAGAGTATGATCTCGATATACGAGTGACTCCGGAATACTAAAGATAACTAGACACACGGGGTCGTGGGGAAACGACACTGTATGTCTGCGTATCTTTAGTTACCGGGAGTGCCTTCCTATACTCGTTCATATTACTAACTGTAATTGGGAGTTTAAACTAACCTTAAACGAAGAGGACTGGTAGGAACCAGGAAAGACCATTCTAGATAACAGGTGAAGTGAAGTGAAGGACGTATTCCGTGATGTGTATCACATCCAGGAATATGATCATGCAAAGCATGTGAAAATCTTTGGCCAAAGTATCGCAATTGCTGGTTGCGTTGTCCTTATCACTTAATTTAAGATGCAGGATGTCAGATGAATATCAGTAACAGATATTCAGATAGGCTTCTTAAATGGATCACTTCAATAACCGGAAACGGTTATGAGAATAGGTATATATAATATACCATGCATAAACAAACATGAAGGATCGGTTGTTGCCGAGTCATGAACATGAAGGATCGGTTGTTGCCGAGTCATGAAATGAAGGATCGTTGAAACCATATCAGTATGCGAATGGGAACATTCATTTTAAAAAGAAATTGTGTGATCCAAACTGTGTTGTTTGGGTAGAGAACAATCCGAGCCATGAAAATGGAAGATCGGTAGTTCCTCGAGTCATTTACAAAGAAGATATAGAATCTGCTATAAGATCAATGGCATTGATGTGTGTTCCATATTGATAAATATGCGAACAGGGAACATGAAAATCTGCATTTTGGGTCATTTTGTGTGTTCTCGGGCCTGTCGACATTTTTGTCCTGCATGTCCCAAGTTCATTTGGGCCCTCTATTCTCCGATTGGCCGATTTACTCAAGTTTGTCTTTTTGGGCCCGTCGAACTTTTTGTCCCTCATGTCCCAAGTTCTCCCGGGCAAGTCGTTCCATTTTCGGCCAAAACACCTGATCCGTGTACTTCATGCTTTCACGTCCCAAATGTCCCAAGTCCAATTGATCATGTTGTTCCATTTTCGGTGAATCACCCAAACCGCATACTTCGCGCTTTCACGTCCTAAATGTCCCAAACTTTTCCAGACCCGTTGTCACCTTTTCACCCGATCCGGGAAGATCACGTACCCCCACGCACTTTTGTCCCACGTTTCCCAAAAGGAATTTATGAGTCCTTTCCCCACTTTGCCTGAATCGGCCGAGTTGCGTGTTTCGCGCATTCATGTCCTACGTGTCCCAAATGAACCAAGTGCCATTCGTGCTAGTTTTTGCCGCTCTACCCGAATGTCTTGCTAATTCAAATTGGTAGGTATGTATTAAATGCACATTCATGGCCTTTCTCTCTCCTAAATGGCTATATAATGAGTGAACCACCTTTGCATTTTCCACACTGCTTCCATGCTATCCTTTGCTCGAACCCTTGCAATCTAAATTCCTGCGCGTGTATCCCTTCCCTCTGCAATTCCTTCCCAAGTCTAATTTGTGTCTCTGTCCTCCAAATTACTATCAATATGAAGATTAAATTTTAGGGACAGGAACAAATCTCGCCACTAGAATCTTCCGTTCCCAATATTGGGGACAATGAAGCTCGTCATCTTGACTTCAGTGATTTTTGGGCAAGGATGGCAGATGCAAACCCTACACCCATGGCGCAGATGATTCACGACAGCAGTTTGGCTTTCGTTAGAGGTTTCCCAATCTCAGTGCAATGTGTTGATACAGTGCTTTCGTGCGGAGCTCACTTCGATCCTAATTCAAGTGAATTAACCAACGTGCACGGGGAACTCATCGCCAAATTGGATGTTGTTGCCATTAGCACTTGCATTGAGAATTCCAGAGATGGATAATGCTATAGTTATTTCCTAGGATCAAGCACAGGCCCTGTTCAATCAAGACAACGACAAATACAAGGCACGAGTGGTGAATTCCTAGCTAAAGAACCCTAAGAAGGGAGCATATCGTCTATCCAAAACTCTTTTCCGTAGATTTCAACGAAGAATTGTCGATTTTATAATTCTACTGCTCGGGTTATGGGTTTACCCTCTACCAATGAATTCCACTACTGATGTGCCCGTTCATCAAGATGGTCTCAGTGAGGGAACTCAAAATATCAACGGTGGAAATCATCGCATGAACTTGATTTGGAGCAGCCTGTCCCAATGTACAAAGAAAACAAAGAAGTTCTACATGACTTTTTACCTAATGTATACTCTGCAAAGATCAAGGCAATGGTTTGGTTTTTCTTATATTGATGCCCATAAGGATGATCCTGTATATGCCTACTACCTACAGCTTCACCCTAGAGACCAGCAATCACAATTTGAGGAGGGTAAATGATGCTTTCACCATGTATCCGGGTCGATCCTTAAAGATGACACTACTAGAAGGTTTTCTCGATGAAGCCATGAACTCTCGATATCGCACTACGGTGCCTATTTCACCCAATTTAGAAAATTCTCCTATATCAGGCTTGCCGGCTATGAGGGCACTCCTCTGAGGCTTCCCATGTTCTGTAGTGATAAAATGGATTTGATAGAAATATGCAGACAGTTATACAAATTACACAGAACCTGTAGAGATAAGAAGATCACTGGTTTGCACTTTCCCATCTCTTTAGGAAATTACACTTGTAAAACAACCCTGGACGCACAAAATATAGAAAGAGCCCTAGATCCCATCACTATTCATTTCTTCAAGCCAAGAACTTGCTTTGACTTGAAGAAGTTCATCGAACAGAATATCAAGATAATCTATCATCATAGGCGCGAATCTACGTAAGACTATTGGGCTAATCGTGTTTGATGATTTTGAGGCCAGAAGAAGGCTTTATGGTAGGTTCTCTCTGCCATTGATCCAAGAACTCGGCTTGTATCAAGTTCCTGAAGGGCTCCAGGATGAAAAATCTGATCTATACTCATATGAGTATGACAATGTGGTTAAGCACACTCCCTTGGAGGACTTGGATTGGAACAGGAAAGAGAAAGATGATCTTTGAGATCCTAGCTCCAGCTTAGTCGAACTAAGATATGGTTTGATAAGAAGGTTCGAGGCTCGGGAGGTACTCAGAGAATCCTCCTCCAAGGATGTTTCAACACCTGTGAGGAGGGAAGCATCGATTCCAAAGTTAGATACACCAAAGGCAAACCCCTCCTACTTCATCAACACAAGGACTGCAGCTTCTACTCCTTCTTCATCCACCCAAGTATATCGGAAGAAATCAAAGAGGTTAAGAAGGAGCTTATGGAAGAACATCCCCGAAAAAAAGTAGGTAGAGTTGCCTATGGGACCAGATAACATTATTGTTCTCGGTGAAAGTGAGGAGAGTGAGGTGCCTACTCCTACAAATGCTCCTGAAGATCCAACTGATAAGGACAAACTGGTCCAGAGCACTGATCTTCCAAGTGATATTGATTCCTCTGCTGCAATTGTTACAAGCACCCCACTCATGTCTCAACTTGAGACAACAACAAGATAGACTTTGGGTGCCATGAGCTCCTCGTCTCTTGGTCCTCTTGGTCCTCCCGCTGATTCTTCTTCCTCTTTTGTATGGGTGTAACCTCTTATTGACAGTAGGAAGAGGAAATATTCCTCTCGAGCTCGGACCAAATTTTGATGCTGTGGCAGCCTTGTTAGGCACTACTCCTTCTCGGGCTAAAAAGACAAAATTACTTCCAGATAGTGTCTGATGCTCAGGGTCAGCAATTCCTGGAAATTGCTAAGCCTACAGCAGACAAATCAGAGTAGGACTTGCAGGCATCTGACCTAGAACTCTCAAGAATTCCAATGGGAGAGTCTACCCCTAAAGGAGAGATACATAACCTCTAGGAAACAGTCACAAGATTCATTGGGAGGGTAGAGAAAGGGCAGAAAACTATTGAACAGTTGGAGGAACAGGCCCAGATTCTCACAAGTTTCATCAAATCCCTTTTGTCTAAGGACAAAGTTTTGGACCCTACCCCATTGACTACTCTTCCACCACCTGTAATTTTGAGCCAAGATGAAGTACAGAGTATCAAAGACATGCACAAGTATTCCATCTATGGCAGAGCTATGGAAGCCATGGTGGATGATATGCTTGTTGTAGGGTTGAACTTCATCGATGAAGCTTTCAAACTCCATGGAAAAGTGAACAATTTGCAACAGAAGCTCTCCTCTACTATTGGGGTCATAGATAAAGAGCTTAAACTCTGGAGCAGTTGCATAGTAGACCTCCACCTCATGGGACAGATAGATGAGAACATTTTACTAGCAAGTAAGGTTTTTGATGACGTAAAGGATAATCTGTCAAAATCCTTGGTTTACAATGTGGAGTGGAAGATCAAAGTCTTGGAGGAGGCTTTGGGAGAACTGAAGAATAGCTGGTAGAAAGGTGAGGCTTTCAAGACATTGGTTGTCTCTGCTTTCAAAGATATACATTGTCATATTCAGAATAAACTTTTGGTGTGCCCCTTTCCTTGCAAGAAATAAAAGCTCAATTCAGAGCTTTTGTCAAAGATAATCTGTTCAAGGAAAGCTCCATCTCCAAAGAGAAAATGAAGGAGATCTACTCTCTTCAATCTGCCATTGAAGAAGCAAATAAATATTATCATACTCATGTCGAGTTTGATAAAGAGATGGAGAAGTGCCTCGGATTTTTGACTCAGTCTATAGCCAACACGTCAGTCCCTCGTGGCAGAGACATAGCTGAGGCATTGAAGAGATTCAGCAGCGGATTTTGAAGTCGGTGGGTCACTCCCAATAACTGACCACCTGTCTTCTTCTCCTTATTCTTTTCTCTTCTTCCCATTATTTTTCCGTTTTCTTTGTAATAATTTGAGGTATTACGATTGGCAGTCCTTAACTAATCTTTAGTTAAAAGAAGTGGTTATGAAGAGTAACTGATTTGTAAGCTATATAATGGCCTCTCTATGCCATTCTCAAGAGGAAGAACTTGGCATATTTTCTGAAAGTGTAAATAGATCATAAAGAAATCAATATAGAAGGGCTTTCCATTCTTTGTCTATCTGATCTCTGTTATCCCTAAGCTTTCATTTAATTTTTGTGAAGATCATTTGTCTCTAGTTTGTTAGTCTCACTGATTGCATACTCTCCAACTTTGCAAGCATGGTGATCTTGTACAACCAAGAAGGAACTTTTTGTCCTTGATTAATATATGATACAAATGATCTTGTTTCAATTCACCGTAACTTCACATACATAAAGAATTACTCGTATCTATAATTCTGCATATTACCTTTCTCGCTCATTCTCATACTCTCATTCCTCGACCCTTTTGTAATTGATGATCTTTATAGAAAACACTTCCGTTATATCCAAGTTCAACCAGAAAATCATGTTTTGTATATTTGTAAATAGGTTCATTTCTCGAATAAGGGAACCTCTCCCATTAAAGAGGAGGGACTTTTTTCCCCGACTTTTGCTCTTCGTAAAGTCCTATTTGAAGACCAACACCTAAAATATCACCAAATAGCTCACTAAGTAGCTCACCTTGTAGCTCTTCTAGAGCTCATTGATTAGATCGAGTTGAGCTTGCCTTGGAGCTCATCGAGTAACTCACCTAGGAACTCACCTGGGAGCTCACATGATAGCTCATCTTGAGCTCACCTGTACAACTTGACTTTATCTCTCCTTGCCAACTCACCTTGAGCTCATCTGGTAGCTCACATTTAAGCCCACCTCAGATATTACCGATAAGCTTACCCTTGAGCTCACCTAGGAGCTCATAGAGTAGCTCACCTAGGAGCTTGGTTGGGAGCTCAGCAAGTAGTTCACCTAGGATCTCATGGAGCAGCTTGACTTAAGCTTACCAGGAAACTTTCCTTGGAGCTTGCCTTGCCACTTTCCTTGACCTTACCAGAGCTCACCGAGTAACTCAACTTGAGCCCACCCATGATTTCATCAAGTATCTTGCCCAAAAACTCACATGGGAGCTCGCCTGACAACACACCTTGCCAACTCATATGGCAGATCACCTTGCCAGCTCACATTGAGCTCACTTAGGAGCTCACATTGCCAACTCACCTTGAGCTCACTCAGGAGCTCACATTGCCAACTCACCTTGAGCTCATATAGTATCTCACCTCGAGTTCATCAAGAAAATCTCCAAGTAGCTCACCTTGGAGCTCACCTAACAGCTCACCTGGGAGCTCACCGAGTAACTCATTGAGTAGGTTGACTTGTGCTCACTTGTGAGCTCACCGATCAGCTCTGTGGAGACCTCACCTAGGAGCTCACCAAGTAGCTCACATGGGAGCTCACCTAGCAGATTACCTGGGAGCTCACCGAATAGCTCACCAAGTAGCTCACCTTGAGCTCTTCTAGGAGCTCATCGATTAGCTCAAGTTAAGCTTGCCTAGGAGCTCGTCGAGTAACTCACCTAGGAGCTCACTTGACATCTCACCTTGTAAACTTGCTTTGAGCTCAAATTACCAACTCACCTTGAGCTCACCTTGTTAACTCACCTTGAGCTCACCCGGGAGCTCACCAAGAATCTCACCTAGGAGCTTGGCTAGGAGCTCGGCAAGCAGCTCACCTAGGAGCTCATCGAGCAACTCAACTTGAGCTTACCCAAAAACTCACCTAGGAGCTTGCCTGATAGCTCACCTTGCTAGCTCACTTTGAGCTCACCTAGGAGCTCACCAAGCAACTGAACTTGAGATCACCAGGAGCTCTTCAAGCAGCTCACCTTGAGCTCATTGAGGAGCTCACCTTCCCAACTCACCTTGAGCTCGTCTGGTATCTTTCCTTGGATTTTGTCAAGTAGATTATCAAGTAGCTCACTTGGGAGCTCACTGAGTAGGTTGACTTGAGGTTTCTTGTGAGCTCACTAGTGAGATTACTGAGTAACTCACCGAGGACCTCACCTGGGAGGTTGCTAAGTAGCTTACTTGGGAGCTTGCTTAGTAGCTCGTCTAGGAGCTTGGAAAACAACTCGCAAAGTATCTCACCTGGGAGCTCTTCTGGGAGCTCACCGATTACCTTGAGTTGAGCTCACCTAGGAGCTCATCAAGTAACTCACCTAGGAGCTAGCCAGATAAATGTCCTTACCAACTCACCTTGATCTTGCCTTGCCAACTTACCTTAAGCTCATCTGGTAGCTCACATGTAATCTTACCTCAAAGATTTCTGACAAGCTCACTCGGGAGCTCGAAAAGAAGCTCATCCAGAGCTCAGCTAGGAGCTTTATAAGTAGCTCACCCAAGAGCTCATCGAGCAGCTCGAGTTAAGATTCCCTAGACTCTCGCATGTGAGCTCACCTGACAACTCACACAAAAACTCACATGGGAGATCACCTATCAGCTCACCTTAACAGCTCACCTTGAGCTCAATGAGGAGCTCACCTTCCCAACTCACCTTGAGCTCATCTTATAGCTCGCCTCGAGTTTATCAAGTAGCTCATCAAGCAACTCACCTAGAGCTCACCGAGTAGGTTAACTTAAGCTAACTTATGAGCTCACTAGTGAGATTACCAAGCACTCACTCATGCGGACCTCACCTAGGAGCTCACAAAGTAGCTCATTTGGGAGCTCACCTAGCAGCTTCTCCTTGGAGCTTGCCGAACATCTTGTAAAGTAGCTCATCTAGGGAGCTCTTGGGGGAGCTCACCAATTACCTTGAGTTGAGCTCACTCGGGAGCTCGTCGAGTAACTCACCTAGTAACTCTCCAGGGAGATAGCCTAATAGCTCAACTTTCCAACTCACATTGAGCTCATCTGGTAGATGACATGTAAGCTCAAATCATAGATTTATGAAAATCTCACCTTTTAGCTTGCATGGGAGTTCACTGAGTAGTTCACCTAGGAGCTCACTAGGAGCTCGAGAAGCGCCTCATCAAGGAGCTCGTCAAGCAACTCTAGTTAAGCTTATCCAAAACTTAACTGGGAGGTCACATAACATCTCACCTTGCCAACTCACATTGAGCTCGCTAAGTAGCTCCAATTGAGCTTGATCGAGATCTTGTCAAGCAACTCACTCAAAACTCACATGGGAGCTCACCTGACAGCTCGCCTTGCCAACTCGTATGAGAGCTCACTTATGAGCTCGGCTTGTCAGCTCACCTTAAGCTCACTGAGGAGTTCACCTTGCCAACTCACCTTGAGCTCATTTAGTAGCTCACCTCATAGTTCATCAAGTAGCTTTCCAAGTAGCTCACCTGGGAACTCACCTAACAACTTGCCTAGGAGATTACCGTGTAGCTCTCTAAGTAAGTTGACTTTAGCTTGCTTGTGAGCTCACCAAGTAGCTCATTGAGTAATTCACCTAGGAACTCACCTTGGAGCTCACCTGATAGCTCACCTTGCCAACTCACCTTGAGCTCGCCTTGCCAACTCACCTTGAGCTCACCTTGCCAACTCACCTTTAGCTAATCTGGTAGCTTACATGTAAGCTCGCTCAAATATGGTTGACAAGTTCACTTGAGAGAACTTCTCGGGATATCATCGATCAACTCAATTTGAGCTCACCCAGGAGCTCTTCGAGTAACTCACCTAGGAACTCACCGTGAGCTTGCCTAATAGCTCACCTTGTCAACTCACCTTGAGCTCACCTTACCAGCTTGCCTTGAGCTCATCTGGTAGCTCGCATGTAAGCTCACCTCAGAGATTACCGATAAGCTCACCTTTGAGCTCACCTAAGAGCTCACCTAGGAGCTCGACTGGGAGCTCAACAAGTAGCTCACCCAAGAGCTCATCGAGTGGGAGCTCACCTGACAGCTCACCTTGCCAATTCACCTTGAGTTCACCTTACCAACTCACCTTGACCTCACCTTGCCAACTCGACTTGAGCTCATCTTGTAGCTCATATGTAAGCTCACCTCAGAGATTACCAATAAGCTCACCTTTGATCTCACCTAGGAGCTTAAAGAGTAGTTCACCTATGAACTCGGGCCGGGAGCTTGACAAGTAGCTCACCCAAGAACTCATCAAGTAGATTGACTTGAGCTTGCACTAGAAACTCACCGGGTTCTCACCGATAGCTCACCTTGGCAACTCACCTTGAGCTCACCCAGGAGCTCACCAAGCATCTCGACTTGAGTTCACTTACTAACTCACATGGGAGCTCACCTTATAGCTCACCTTACTAACTCGCATGGGAGCTCGCCTATCAATTTTCCTTGCTAACTCACCTTGAGCTCACTAAGGAGCTCACCTTGCCAACTCACCTTGAGCTCGTCTGGTAGCTCACATCAGATTTCATCAAGCATCTTGCCAAGTAGCTCACCAAGTTAGCTCGACTAACTTGACTCACCTGGGAGCTCACCTAATAGCTCACCTGGGAGCTCACCGAGCAATTCCCGAGTTCGTTGACTTAATCTCACTTATGAACTCACCAAGAAGCTCATCGGGGACCTCACCTAGGAGCTCACCAAGTATCTCACTTGAAATCTTTCCTAAAAGCTCACCTAGTAGCTCACCAAATAGCTTTCCATGTATCTCACCGGGAGTTATTCTCGGAGCTCACCGATTAGGTCGAGTGGAGCTCTCCTAGGAGGTCATCGAGTAACTTACCTGGGAACTCAACTAGGAGCTCACCTAATAGCTCACCTTACTAACTCACCTTGAGTTTGCCTTACCAACTCACCTTAATCTCACCTTGAGCTTATTTGGTAGCTCACATGTAATCTCACCTCGAGATTGCCGGTAAGCTCACCTTTGAGCTCACCTTGGAGCTCCCGAGCAGCTCACCTAGGAGCTCAACTTGGAGCTCAAAAATTAGCTCACCCAGTGCTCACCGACATCTCACCTTGCCGATCACCTTTCCAACTCAACTTGAACTCACCCAGGAGCTCGTTGAGTAGCTCGACTTGAGCTCACCTAGGAGCTCATCAAGTAGCTCACCTAAAAACTCAAATGGGAGCTCACCTTACCAACTTACATGGGAGCTCACATATTATCTCACCTTATAATCACTCAGGATCTCACCTTGCCAACCCACCTTGAGCTTGTCTGGTAGCTCACCTCGTAGAGTTTTCGAGAATCTCACCAAGTTATTCACATGGGAATTCACCTAACATCTCACCTTGGAGCTCACCTAATAGCTCTCTTGGGAGCTCACCGAGAATTTTACCGAGTAGGTGGACTTGAGCTCACTTGTTAGCTCACCAAACAGCTCACTGGGGACTCACCTAGGATCTTGCTAAGTAGATCACTTAGGAGATCACCTAGTAGCTTGCCTGGGAGCTCACCAAATAACTCTCCATGTAGCTCACCTTGCGAGCTATTCTGGGAACTCACCAATCAGCTCGAGTTGAGCTCTCCCAGGATCTCATCAAGTAACTCACCTAGGAACTCAACTAGGAGCTCACCTAACAACTCACCTTACCAACTCACCTTGAGTTTTCCTTGCCAACTCACCTTAAGCTCACCTTGCCAAATCACCTTGAGGTCATCTAGGTAGCTCACATGTAATATCACCTCAGAGATTACCGACAAGCTCACCTTTGAGCTCACCTTGGAGCTCACCGAGCAACTCACCTAAGAGCTCGGCTTGGAGCTCAAAAAGTAGCTCACCTGGTGTTTTCACTGATAGCTCACCTTTCCATCTCACCTTGAACTCACCCAAGAGCTCGTTAAGTAGCTCAACTTGAGCTCACCCAGAGCTCATCAATTAGCTCACCTGAAAACTCACATGGGAGCTCACCTTGCCAACTTACATGGGATCTCACCTATCAGCTCACCTTAAGATCACTGAGGATCTCACCTTACCAACCCACCTTGAGCTTGTCTGGTAGCTTGCCTCAAATTTCATCGAGCGGCTCACCAAGTTGCTCACCTGGGAGCTCACCTAACAGCTCATGTAGGAGCTCACCTAATAGCTCACTTGGGAGCTCACCAAGAAGCTTACCAAATAGGTTAACTTGAGCTCACTTGTGAGCTCACCAAGCAGCTCACCGAGGACCTCACCTAGGAGCTTGCCAAGTAGCTCACTTGGGAGCTTGCCAAGCACCTCACACTCCGGGAACTCATCAAACAACTCGCCATGTAGCTCACCCGGGAGATCTTATGGGAGCTTCTTGATCAGCTCGATTTGAGATCATGTGGGAGCTCATCGAGTAACTCTCTAGGAACTCATGTAAGAGCTCACTGATAGCACTTTCATTCCTTACTAACTTACCTTGAGCTCACCTTGTCGACTCACTTTGAGCTTGCCTTTCTAACTCACCTTGAGCTCATCTCGGTAGCTCACACGTAACCTCACATCAGAGATTACCGATAAGCTCACCTTTGAGCTCACATGGGAGATCATAAAGTAGCTCACCTAGGAGCTTAGATGGGAGCTCAGAAAGCCTCGAGCTCACTCCCCGACATCTAACCTTTCCAGCTCACCTTGAGCTCACCCAAGATCTCACCAAGCATCTCTCTTAGAAACTCATGTTACAGCTCACCCAAAAACTCTCATGGGAGATCGCTTGAGCTCGCTAAGGAGCTCACTTGCTAACTCACCTTGAGCTCTTACGGTAGCTCAAATCATAGTTTGTTGAGTAACTCACTAAGTATCTCACCTGGGAGCTCACCGAGAAGCTCTCTAAGTAGGTTGACTTGATCTCACTTGTCAGCTCACTTGTGAGTTCACCGAGCAGCTTGCCAGGGACCTCGCCTTTGAACTCACCAAGTAGTTCACTTGGAACCTCACCTAGCAGCTCACTGAAGCTTTCACCAAATAGCTCCCCAAGTAGCTTGCTTGGGATCTCTTTTAGGAGCTCTTTGATCAGATCAAGTTCAGCTCACTTGGGAGATCATCAAGTAACTCACCTGGGAACTCATTTGGGAGCTCACTTGACAGCTTTGCTTACCAACTTTCATTGAGCTCATCTATCTAACTCAACTTGATCTCACCTTACCAACTCACCTTAAGCTCATCTGGTAGCTCACATTTAAGCTCACCTTAGAGATTACTGATAATCTCACCTAGGAGCTCATAGAGTATCTCACCTAGAGCTTGCCTTGAGCTTTTCTAGGAGCTCACCAAGCCAATAAAATTGAGATCACTCGTGAGTTCATCAAGTAGTTTTCTTGATAACTCGGATGGGAGCTCACCTGATAGCATGCCTTGCCAACTCACATGGGATCTCACCTTTCCAGCTCACATTGAGCTTGTTTAGGAGCTCACATTTCCAAGTCACCTTGAGCTCATCTAGTAGCTCACCTCAGAGTTCATCCAGTGAATCTCCAAGTAGCTCACCTATGAGTTCACCTAATAGCTCACCTAGGAGCTCACCTAATAGCTTGTTTGGGAGCTCACCGATCAGCTTCTTCGAGTAGGTTGACTTGAGCTTGCTTTTGAGCTAACTGATCAGCTCACCGGGGACCTCACTTGGGAGTTCACCAAGTAGCTCACTTGGGAGCTCACCTAGTAGCTTTTCTGGGAGCTTACCAAATATCTCACCAAGTAGCTCACCTTGAGCTCTTCTAGGAGCTCACCAATTAGCTTGAGTTAAGCTCACCCGGGGAGCTCATTGATTAACTCACTCCGGGAGATTTCTTGACAACTAACCATGCTAAATCACTTTGTGCTTGCCTTCCCAACTCACCTTGAGCTCACCTTGCCAACTCACCTTGCACTCACCTTTGAGCTCACCGAGCATCTCACCTAGGAGCTTAGCTGGGAGCTCAAAGTAACTCACCCAGGAGCATGTCAAGTAGCTTGACTTGAGCTTGCCTAAAAACTCACCTGGGAGCTCACCTAATAGCTCACCTTACTAGCTCACTTTTAGCTCACCGAGAAGCTTGAATTGACCTCACCCAAGAGCTCCTCAAAGACCTCACCCAAAAAATCACATGGGAGTCACTGACGGCTCACCTTAGAAACTTACATGGGAGCTCACCTATCATCTCACCTTGAGCTCGCCGAGGAGTTCACATTCCCAACTCACCCTGAGCTCATCTGGTAGCTTACCTCAAAGTTTTTCAAGTAGCTCGTCAAGTAGCTCATTGTATAGGTTGACTCGAGGTCACTTGTGAGCTCACTAGTGAGCTAGCCGAGAAACTCACTTTGGACCTCACTTGAAGCTCACCTAGGATCTCATGGAACAACTCACAAAGTAGCTCACCTAGGAGATCTTCTGAGAGCTCACTTTGACTACCTCTAGTTGAGCTCACCCTAGAGCTTGTCAAGTAACTCACCTGGTAACTCACCGAGAGCTAGCCTAATAGCTTTCCTTGCCAACTCACCTTGAGATTACCTTGCCAACTCACCTTGAGCTCATCTCGTAGTTTACATGTAAGCTCACTAAGTAACTCGACTTGAGCTCACCTGTGAGTTCACCAAGTAGATTTCTTGAAAACTCGCATGGGAGCTCACATGATAGCATGCCTTGCCAACTCACATGAGATCTCACCTTGTCAGCTCGCATTGTGTTCGCTGTGGAGATCACATTGCCAACTCACCTTAAGCTCATCTAGAAGCTCACCTTGGATTTTGTTGAGAAAATCTCCAAGTACATCACCTAGGATCTCACCTAATAGCTCACCTGGGAGCTCACCTAATAGCTCACCTGGGAGCTCACCAAGTATCTCACTGAGTAGGTTGAATTGAGCTCACTTGTGAGCTCACCGATCAGCTCACTAGGGACCTCACTTAGGAGCTCACCAAGTATCTCACTTGGGAGCTCACCTAGTAGCTTACTTGGGAGCTCACTAAATAGCTCACCAAGTAGCTCACCTTGAGCTCTTATGGGAGCTCACTGATTAGCTCAAGTTGAGATCACCCAAGAGGTCTTTGAGTAACTCACTTGGGAGCTCACTTTACAGCTCACCTTGCCAACTTACTTTGACCTCATCTTCCAAACTCATATTGATCTCACCTTGCCAACTCACCTTGAGCTCACCTTTGAGGTCACTCGGGAGCTCACCGAGCATCTCACCTAGGAGCTCAATTGGGAGTTCAGAAAGTAGCTCACCCAGGAGTTTGTTGAGCAACTCGACTTGAGCTTTCTTGGAAACTTACCTGGGAGCTCACCTAACATCTCACCTTGCCAGCTCACTTTGAGCTCACCTAGGAGCTTGCCGAGCAGCTCAACTTGAGCTCACCTAGGAGCTCGTCAAGTAGATCACACAAAAATTTGCATGGGAGCTCACCTGATAGTTCACCTAGAAACTCACATGGGAGCTCACCTATCAGCTCACGTTAACATCTCACCTTGACCTCACTGAAGAGATCATCTTCCTGACCCACCTTGAGCTTGTCAGGTAGCTCACCTTAGAGTTTTTTGAATAACTTGTCAAGCAGCTCGCTTGGGAGCTCACCAAGCAGCGCACCAAGTAGGTTAACTTGAGCTCACTAGTGAGCTTATTGAGCAACCCACCAAGTAGCTCACTTGGGAGCTCACCTAGTAGCTCACTTGGGAGCTCACCTAGTAGCTCGTTGAACATCTCGCAAAGTAGCTCACCCGATCTCTTCTGGGAGATCAAAGATTACCTCGAGCTAAGCTTACCTTGGAGCTCATCGAGTAACTCACTTGGTAACTCACCTGGGAGATAGCCTAACAACTCATCTAGTAGCTCACCTCATATTTCATCGAGTAGCTCACCTAATAGCTTGCATGGGAACTCACCTAATAGCTCACCTGTGAGATCAACAAGTAGCCCTTGGAGTAGGTTGACTTGAGCTTTCTTGTGAGCTCACCAAGCATCTCATCGAGTAACTCACCTGGGAACTCACCTTGGAGCTTGCCTGACAGCTCACCTTGCCAACTCACCTTGAGCTCACCTTGCTAACTCACCTTGAGATCACCTTGCCAACTCACCTTGAGCTAATCTGGTAGCTTGCATGTAAGGTCACCTTAGAGATTACCAACAAGCTTACCTTAAGCTCTTCCTCGGGAGCTTGTTGATCGGTGCTGCTGAGTTGAGCTCACCTGAAACTCTTCGAGTAGCTCACCTGGGAACTCACCTAGGATCTCACCTAATAGCTCACCTTGTCAACTCACCTTGAGCTCACCTTGCCACCTTGCAAGCTCACCTTGAGCTCATCCGGGTAGCTCGCATAAAAGCTCACCTCGGAGATTCACCGACAAGCTCACTGGGACCTCACCTAGGAGATTGGTTGGGAGCTCTACAAGTAGCTCACCTAGGAGCTCGTTAAGTGAGAGCTGACCTGAGCACCACCTTGCCAATTCACCTTGAGTTTTCTTACTTAACTCGCTTTGAACTCACCTTGCCAACTCAACTTGAGCTCATCGGTAGATTGTATATAAGCTCACCTCGGAGATTACTCGACAAGCTTGCTTTTGAGCTCACCTAGGAGATGACTGAGTAGCTCACCTAGGAGCATGGTGGGGAGCTCTTGTAAGTAGCTCACCCAAGAACTCATTGAGTAGCTCTACTTGAGCTTACCCAAAACATGCCTTGGAGCTCACCTTGCTAACTCACCTTGAGCTCACCCGGGAGCTCATAAAGTAGCTCACCTAAAAACTCACATGGGAGCTTACTTGACATCTCACCTTACCAACTCGGCATAGGAGATCCCTATCATCGGCTTGTCTTACCAGCTCGGCCTTGAGCTCACCGAGGAGCTCATCTTACCAACTTACCTTGAGCTCATCTGTAGCTCACATTAGAGTTTTTGAGCAGCTCACCAACTGTAGCTCACCGGGAGCTCAACTAAAAGCTCACCCAGAGAGCTCAACTAACAACTCATCTAAGAGCTCACCAAGTAGCTCACTGAGTAGGTTAACTTGAGCTCAATGAGATCACCAAGCAACTCATCAAGGAGCTCATTGAGTAGCTCGCTTTGGAGGTCACCTAGTAGCTCACCTAGGAGCTCACCAAATAGCTCTCCAAGTAGCTTTCTCTGGGAGCTATTCTGGTACTTTCAATCAGCTCAAGTTGAGCTCGCTCGGGAGCTCATTGAGTAACTCATCTAAGAACTTGATTAGGAGCTCACCTGACATCTCACCTTACTAACTCACCTTGATTTCACCTTGCCAACTCACCTTAAGATCACCTTTTCAACTCGCCTTGAGCTCATCTAGTAGCTCCCATGTAATCTCACCTCAAAGTTTTCTGAAAAGCTCACCTTTGAGCTCACTTAGGAGCTCACCGAGTAGCTCACCTATGAGCTCACATGGAAGCTCAAAATAAACTCGCTCTTTCCAGCTCACCTTGAGCTCACCCATAATCTCACCGAGTATGTTGACTTGAGCTCACCCAAGAGCTCATCAAGTAGCTCACCCAAAACTCACATGGGAGCTCGCCTTAAATTTTCATGGTAGCTCACCTATTATCTCAACTTGCCAGCTCACCTTAAGCTCACTCAGGAGCTCACTTTGCTAACCCACCTTGAGCTTGTCTAGTATCTCACCTCAAAGTTCATCAAGCATCTCACTAAGTAGTTCACCTGGGAGCTCACCTAACAACTCACCTAATAGCTCACCTAGGAGCTCACCCAACAACTCACTTGGGAGCTCACTAAGAAGCTCAATGAGTAGGTTGACTTGAGCTTACTTGTGAGCTCACCAAACAACTCACCGGGGACCTCACCTCAGAGCTTGCCAAGTACCTCACTTGGGAGTTCACCTAGCAACTCACTCCGAAGATCGTCGAGTAACTCGCTCGCTAGGAAATCTCCTTACAAACTTACCTCCTGGATCTCACCCGATAGCTCACCTTGCCAAATTTCCTTGAGCTCACCTTGTAAACTTACCTTGAGATATCCTTTCCAACTCAACTTGAGCTCATCTAGTAGCTCAGATGTAAGCTCAACCTAGATATTGCTGACAAGCTCACCTTTGAGCTCACCTGGGAGCTCATCAAGTAGCTCACCTAGGAGCTCAGCTTGGAGCTTGACAAGTATGTCACCCAGGATATTGTCGAGTAGATCAACTTGATCTTCCCTAGAAAATCACTTGGGAGCTCACCTGATAGCTCACCTTTCCAACTCACGTTGAGCTCGCCGAGTAGCTCAACTTAAGCTCACCTGAGAGCTCATCAAGTAGCTCACCCAAAAACTTTCCTTGACCTCATCTTGCCAACTCACCTTCAGCATGCCTAGAATATCACCTAGGGGCTCACCTTCCCATCTCACCTTGAGCTCGCCTAGGATCTTGCTGAGCACCTTGACTTGAGGTCACCTGGGAGCTCATCAAGTAGCTCACCCAAAAACTTGCAAGGGTGCTCGCCTAATAGCTTGCCTTCCCATCTCGTAAGGGATCTTACCTTGAGCTCACTAAGGAGTTGACCTTTCCATCTCACCTTGAGCTCATCTGGTAGCTCACCTCAGAGTTCATCGAGTAGCTCACCTAATAGCTCATCTAGGAGCTCACATAACAACTCACCTTGGAGATCACCAAGAAGCTTTCCAAGTAGGTTAACTTGAGCTCACTTGTGAGCTCACCAAGAAGCTCACTGGGGTCCTCACCTGAGAGCTCGCCAAGTAGCTCACTTGGGAGATCACTTAGCAGCTCACCTGGGAGCTCACCGAATAGCTCGCCAAGTAGTTAGCTTAGGAGCTCTTCTAGGAGCTCGCTGATAAGCTCAAGTTGAGCTCACCTAGGATCTCATCAAGTAACTCACCTAGGAGCTCACTTGATAGCTCCCCTTTCCAACTCACCTTGAGCTCGTCTTACCAACTCACCTTCATCTCACCTTGCTAACTCACCTCGAGCTCATCTGGTAGCTCACATGTGAGCTCACCTCAGAGATTGCTAACAAGTTCACCATTGAGCTCACTTAGGAACTCACTGAATAGCTCACCTAGAAGCTTGGCTAGGAACTCGGCAAGTAGCTCACCTAGGAGTTTGTTAAGCAGCTCAACTTGAGCTTGCCCAGAAACTCACCTGGGAGATCACCTAATAGCTCACCTTTGTAGCTCACCTTGAGCTCACCTAGGTGCTCACAAAGTAGCTCGACTTGATCTCATTGAGTAGGTCACTTTGATTGGGAGCTCACCTAAGAAATTTCCTTGCCAACTCACTTGGGATCTCACCTTGAGCTTATTGAGGAGCTCACCTTTCCAACTCACTTTGAGCTCATTTGGTAGCTCGCCTTGGGAGGTCACCTAGGTCACCTAGTTTCTCAAGTGTCTTGCCAAGTAGGTTGACTTGAGGTCGCATGTGAGCTTGCTGAGCAAATCACTAGAGACCTCGTTAGGGTGCTTACTAAGTAGCTTGTTTGGGAGCTCACCTTATGAGCTCACCTATGAGCTCACCAAATAGGTCACCAAGTAGCTCACCTGGGAGCTCTTCTGGGAGCTCGCCAATCAACTTGAGTTGAGCTCACCCAAGAGCTCGTCGAGTAACTCACCTAGGAACTCACCTAGGAGCTCACCTTGCCAACTCACCCAGAGCTCATATGGTAGCTCGCATGTAAGCTCTCCTAATATATTACCAAAAATCTTTCCTTTGAGCTCACATGGGATCTCACTGAGTAGCTCACCTAGGAGCTCGACTAGAGCTCGAGCTTAGAAAGAAACTCACCTAGGAGCTCATCAAGCAGCTCGACTTGAGTTTTCCCAAAAACTCACATGGGAACTCACTTTACAGCTTACCTTGCTAGCTCATCTTCAGCTCACCTAGGAGCTTGCCAAGTAGCTTGACTTGATCTCACCCTCGAGATCATCAAGTATCTCACCTAAAAATTTGCATGGGAGCTTACCTGATAGCTCACCTTGCTAACTCACATGGGAGCTCACCTATCGACTCACCTTACCGTGTCACCTTGAGCTCACTAAGGAGCTCACCTTACCAATTCAAATTAAGCTTAGAACATAGCTCGCCTTGGAGTTTGTCGAGTAGCTCACAAAGTAGCTCATGTGGGAGCTTGCCTAATAACTCACCTAAGATCTCACCTAACAGCTTTCCTAGGAGCTCACAGAGTAGGTTGACTTAAGCTCGCTTGTGAGCTCACTTGTGAGCTCGTCGAGTAGCTCACCGGGGACCTCACCTAGGAGCTCATTGAGTAACTCACTTGGGAGCTCTCCTAGTAGGTCGCCTAGGAGCTCACTCAACAACTTACGAAGTAGCTCACCGATCACCTAGGAACTTAGATGGGAGCTCACCTGATAGGTCACCTTGCTAACTCAACCTTGAGCTCACCTTGCCAATAGGCTCACCTTTGAGCTCACTTGGGAGCTCACTGAGCAACTTGGCAAGCAGCTCACCAGAAGCTCATTGACCTCAGTCTACTTGAGCTTGCCTTAAAAACTCACATGGAAGCTCACTTGACAGATCGTCTTGCCAGTTCACCTTGAAAAACTCACTGGAGGTCCCCTATCAACTCCCCTATCGAGTTCATAGAGCAACTTACCAAGTAGCTTGCTTGGGAACATGACTAATAGCTCACCGGGAGCTTGCCTAGGAGCTCACCAAGCATTTCACTAAGAAGGTTAACTTGAGAACACTTGTGCGCTTGCCGAGTAGCTCACCGGGACCTCACCTAAGAGCTCGCCAAGTAGCTCACTCGGGAGGTCACCTAATAGCTCACCTAGGAGGTGGCCAAATATCTTGCCAAGTAGCTCACCCGAGAGCTCTTCTAGGAGCTCACCAATCAGCTGAAATTGAGCTTGACCAGGAGCTCGACGAGTAACTCACCTAGGAACTCACCTAGGAGCTCACTTGACAACTCACCTTGCTAACTTTCCTTGAGCTCATCTTGTAGCTCACATGTAATCTCACCTCCGAGATTACCGATAAGCTCACCTTTAAGCTCACCGAGTAGCTCACCTAGGAGCTTGCTTGGGAGCTCTGAAACATATCACCCAAGAGCTTGTCAAGTAACTTAACTTTATCTTTCCCGAAAACTCACTTGGAATCTTACCTGATAGCTCACCTTGCTAGCTTTCCTTGAGCTCACCCATGAGCTCACCGAGCAACTCAACTTTAGCTCACCTGGGAGCTCATCGAGTAACTTACCTGGGAACTCACTTGGGAGCTCACCTGACATCTCACCTTACCAAATCCCCTTGAGCTTGGCTTTCCAACTAACCTTTAGCTCATCTGGTAGCTCGCATGTATGCTCACCTTAGAGATTACCGACAAGCTCTCCCTTGAGCTCGTTGGGGAGCTAACCGAGCAGCTCACCTAGGAGCTCATCTAGGAGGTGGCCGTAAGCTCACCTAGGATCTCCTCAAGTAGCTTAACTGGAGCTTGGTAGAAAACTCACTGGAAGATCACTTGATAGCTTACCTTACCAGTTTACCTTAAGCTCACAAAGGAGCTCGCCAGCAGCTCGAATTGAGCTCACACGGAGCTTGTCAAGTAGCTCACCTAAAACTTACATGTGAGATCACCTAACAGCTCACCTAGAAACTCATGTGGTATCTCGCATATTAGCTTGCCTTTCAAGCTTATCTTGAGCTCTCTTATGAGATCACCTTGCCAACTTCCCTTGAGCTTGTCTAGTAGCTCACCTCAAAGTTCATCGAGTAGCTCCCCAAGTAGCTCACCTCGGACCTTACCGAGTAGCTCATCGAGTAGGTTGACTTGAGCTTGCTTGTGAGGTCACCGAGTAGCTTGTCGGGAACCTCACATGGGAACTCACTAAGTAGCTCACTTGGGAGCTTGCCTAGCAGATCGCCTAGAAGCTCGTCAAACAGCTTGTCAAGTAGCTCACCTAGGAGCTCTTCTTGGAGCTCACCGATCATCTCAAGTTGATCTCACCTAGAAGCTCGTTGAGTAACTCACCTGGGAACTCACAGCTCGTCCAAGAGCTCATTAAGTAGCTCACCTAAAAACTCACATGGGAGCTCACCTTGAAATCTCACCTTGAGCTAACTGAGGAGCTCACCTTACCAACTCACCTTGAGCTCATTTGGTATCTCACCTCAGATTTCATCAAGTAGCTCTCCTAGGATCTCACCTAACAACTCACTTGGGAGCTCACCTAACAACTCACTTGTGAGCTCACCAGGACCTCACTTGGGAGATCACCAAGTAGCTCATTTGGGAGATCACCTAGCAAATCACCTAGGAGCTTTCTAAACAACTCACTAAGTAGCTCACTTGGGAGCTCTTCTGGGAGCTCGCTGATCAGCTTTAGTTGAGCTCACCCGAGAGATTTTTGAGTAACTTACTTAGGAACTCACCCGACAGCTTTCCTTACCAACTCACGTTGAGCTCAACTGGTAGCTCACATATAAGCTCATCTCGCATTACCGAGAAGCTCACCTTTGAGATCTCTTAAGAGCTCACTTAGGAGCCTTGGCTAGAGCTCAAAGAAGCTCACCTAGGTGCTCGTCGAGTAGCTTGACTTGAGATTACATGAAAAAATTTCCTCGGGAGCTCACCTTGCTAGCTCACCTTGAGCTCACCCAAGAGCTCACCGAGCAGCTTGACTTGAGCTCGTCAAGTAGCTCACCCAAAAACTCACATGGGAGCTCACCTGATAGCTCACCTTACCAACTCAAATAGGAGCTCACCTTGCTAACTCACCTTGAGCTCACTGAGGAACCCACCTTACCAACTCACCTTGAGCTCATCTTGTAGCTCACCTCTGAGTTTGTCAAGTAGCTCAACAAGTAGCTCACCTGGGAGCTCACCTAATAGCTCACCTGGGAGCTCAATGAGTAGCTCACCAAGTAGGTTGACTTGAGCTCACTTGTGAGCTCGCTTGTGAGCTCACCAAGTAGCTCACTAGGGACTCGCCTAGGAGCTCACCAATTAGCTCTCTTGGGAGCTCTCCTGGGAGCTCACTGAATAGTTCCTAAAGTAGCTCACCAGGGAGCTCTTCTAGGAGCTCAATGATCAGCTCGAGTTGAGCTCACCTAGGAGCTCATCGAGTAACTCACCTGGGAACTTGCCTAGAAGCTCGCTCGACACCGGCCTTGCCAACTTACCTTGAGCTTGCCTTACCAACTAGCCTTGAGCTCATTTGGTAGCTCATATGTAAGCTCATCTTAGAGATTGCTGATAACCTCACCTTTGAGCTCGCATGGGAGCTCACCGAGTAGCTCACCTAGGAGCTCAGCTGGGAGCTTGACAAGTAGTTCAGCTAGGAGCTCATCGAGTAGCTCGACTAGAGATTCCTTGGAAACTTTCCTGGGAGCTCACCTTGAGCTCACCCAGGAGCTCGCCGAGCACCTTAACTTAAGCTCACCTAAGAGCTCATCAAGTAGCTCACTTGAAAACTCATATAGGAGCTCGCTTGATAGCTCACCCTAATAACTCACATGGGAACTCACTTATCAACTCACCTTGCTAGCTCACCTTAAGCTCACTGAGGAGCTCACCTTTCCAACTCACCTTGAGCTCATTTGGTAGCTCACCTCAAATATTCTCAAGTAACTCACCTTAAGCTTACCTAATAGCTTTCTTGGGAGCTCACCAAGTAGCTCGTCGAGTAAGATGACTTGAGCTCACTTGTGATCTCACTGAGATCCTCCCCAGGAGCTCGCTAAGTAGATCACTTAGGATATCACCTAGAATATCACTGGGGAGCTCGCACGATAGCTCACATTGCCAACTCACCTTGAGCTCACCTTACCAACTCACCTTGAGCTCACCTTGCCAACTCGCCTTGAGCTCATCTAGGTAGCTTGCATGTAAGCTCACCTCAGAGATTACTGACAAGCTCACCTTTGAGCTCACTCTAGGAGTTCGTCAAGCATCTTGACTTGAGCTTTCCTGGATATTCACTTAGGAGCTTGGTTGACATCTCACCTTGCTAGCTCACCTTGAGCTCACCTAGGAGCTTGCCCAATAGCTCACCCAGAAACTAACCTAGGAGCTCACCCTACTAGCTCACCTTATGCTCACCTAGGAGCTTACTCGAAACTTGCATGGGAGATAACTCGACAACTCACCTTACCAAATCACATAGGAGCTTACCTTTCAGCTCACCTTGAGCTCACTGAGGAGCTCACCTTGCCAACTTTCCTTAAGCTCATTTAGTATCTCACCTCGTAGTTCGTCAAGTAGCTCACCTAACAGCTGACTCACTTGGGAGCTTTCCTTCTGAGCTCACCTTGGAACTCACCAAGTAGGTCACCAAGTAGGTTGACTTGAGCTCGGGTTAACTCACCGAGACCACGCCTAGGAGCTTGCTAAGTAGCTCACTTAGGAGCTCACCTAGTAGCTTGCCTAGGAGCTCACCAAATAGCTCACCAGGTAGGTCCTCTAGGTGCTCTTCTGTGAGCTCACCGATTAACTTGAGTTGAGCTCACTTGAGAGCTCATTGAGTAACTCACCTGGGAACTCACATGAGAGCTCACCTGACATCTCACCTTACTAACTTACCTTGAGTTATCCTTGCCAACTCACCTTGAGCTCACCTTACTAACTCACCTGGTGCTCATCTTGTAGCTCGGCTGGATGTAAGTTCACCTAAGAGATTGCTGACAAGTAGCTCACCTAAGAGCTCTTCTGGGAGCTCACCGATCAGCTCAAGTTGAGCTCACCTAGGAGCTCATCGAGTAACTTGCCTAGGAAATCACCAGGGAGCTCACCTGATAGCTCACCTTGGCAACTCACCTTGAGCTCATCTAGTAGCTCACATGTAATCTCACCTCAGAGATTGCCAAAATCTCACCTTTAAGCTTGCCTAGGAGTTCACCGAGCAGCTCACCTAAGAGCTTTGCTGGGAGCTTGACAATAGGTCACCCAAGAGTTTTTTTAGTAGCTCGACTTGAACTTTCCTAGAAACTAGCCTAGGAGTTTGCCTGACAGCTCACCTTGCCAGCTCACATTAAGCTCACCCAACAGCTCACCGAGTAGCTCAACTTGAGCTCACCCAGGAGCTTGTCAAGTATCTCACCCTAAAACTCACATTAGAGCTCACCTGACAGCTCACATGGAAACTCACATGGGAGGTCACCTGATAGCTCACATATAAACTTGCATGGGAGCTAACCTATCATCTCACCTTGCCATCTCACCTTAAGCTCACTAAGGAGCTCACCTTGCCAACTCACCTTGAGCTTGTCTAGTAGCTCGCCTTAGAGTTCATCGAGTAGCTTGCTAAGAAGCTCACCTAATAGCTCACCTAACAATTCACCTGGGAGCTCACCTAATAGCTTGCCAAGTAGGTTGACTTGAGCTCACTTGTGAGCTGACTTGTGAGCTCACTGAGTAGCTCTCTAAGGACCTTTCCTGGGATCTCACCAAGTAGCTCACTTGGGAGCTCACCTAGCAGCTCACTAAATAGCTCACCAAGTAGCTCACCTGAGAGCTCTTCTGGGAGCTCACCAATCAGCTCAAGATTAGCTCATCTGAAGCTCGTCGAGTAACTCACCTGGGAACTTACATGGGAGCTCACCTTGCCTAACTCCCTTGATCTCACCTTGTCAACTCACCTTGAGCTCATTTGGTAGCTTGCATGTAATCTCACCTCAGAGATTGCCAACAAGCTCACCTTTGAGCTCACGTGGGAGCTAACTAAGTAGCTCACCTAGGAGCTTGGCTGGGAACTCAGCAAGTAGCTCACCCAGGAGCTCCTTGAGCAGCTCAACTTGAGCTTTCCTGAAAACTCACCTGGGAGCTCACCTTACTACCTCACCTTGAGCTTGCACAGGATCTCACCGAGCAGCTTGACTTGAGCTCACACGGGAGCTCATTAAGTAGCTTACCTAAAACTTACACGAGATCTCACCCGAAACTCACGTGGGAACTTTCCTATCATCTTTCCTTTCCATATCACCTTGATCTTACTTAGGAGATCACCTTTCCAAATTACCTTTAGCTTGTCTTGTAGCTCACCTCAGAGTTCTTCGAGTAGCTCCCCAAGTAGGCTACCTAGGAGCTCACCTAATAGCTCACCTGAGAGCTCACCAAGTAGCTCATTGAGTAGGTTAACTTGAGCTTGCTTGTGAGCTCACTGAGAATCTTACTGGGGACCTCACATGCAAGCTCACTAAGTAGATCACTTGAGAGCTCACCTATAAGCTTACCTAGAAGCTCGTTGAATATCTTGTTAAGTAGATCACCTAGGAGATATTCTAGAAGCTTGTTGTTCATCTCAAGTTGATCTCACCCAGAAGCTCGTTGAGTAACTCACCTGGGAACTCACAGCTCATCTAGGAGCTCATCAAGTAGCTCACCCAAAAACTCACATGGGAGCTCACCTTGCCAGCTTACCTTGAGCTCACCTTGCCAACTCACCTTGAGCTCATTTGGTAGCTCACCTTGGAGTTCATCAAGTAGCTCCCCAAGTATCTCATTTGGGAGCTCACCTACCAACTCACCTGGGATCTTGCCAAACAACTTGCTGAGTAGCTCACTTAGGAGCTCTTCTAGGAGCTCGTTGATTAGATTGAGTTGAGATCGCTTGAGATATTTTCAAGTAACATGCATGGGAACTCACCGGGAGCTCACTCGACAACTTGCCTTACCAACTCACCTTTGAGCTTGTCAAGAGCCCACCGAGAAGGTCACCTAAGAGCTTAGATAGGAGCTTGGAAAGTAGCTCACCTAGGTGCTTGTCAAGCAACTTGACTTGAGATTACATGAAAAATCACCTAGGATCTTGCCTTGAGCTCACCAAGGATCTCATCGAGCAGCTTGACTTGAGCTTGTCAAGTAGCTCACCCAAAAACTCATATGGGAGCTGGCCTGATAACTCACCTTACTAACTCAAATGGGAGCTTGCCTTGTCAGCTCACCTTGAGCTCATTGAGGAGCCTACCTTGCCAATTCACCTTGAGCTCATCTAGTAGCTCACCTCTCGAGTTCATCATGTAGTTCGCTAAGTAGCTCACCTAGGAGCTCAATGAGTAGCTCACTAAGTAGGTTGACTTGAGCTCACTTGTGAGCTTACCAAGTAGATCACCAGGGACCTCACCGTGAGCTTGCTAAGTAGCTCACTTGGGAGCTCACCTAGCAGCTCACCTAGCAGCTTTTTCGAACAACTCGTAAAGTAGCTCACCAGGGAGATCTTCTGGGAGCTCGATGATCAACTTGAGTTGAGCTCACCCAGGAACTCTTCGAGTAACTCACCGGGACCTTGCCTGGAGCTCACCTGATAGCTCACCTTGCCAACTTACCTTGAGCTCACCTTGCCAACTTGCCTTGATCTCACCTTGCCAACTCACCTTGAGATCTGTAAGCTCACCTCAGAGATTGCTGACAAGATCACCTTTGAGATCACCTGGGAGCTCACCGATCAGCTTACCTAGGAGCTTAGTTTGGGATCTCAAAAGTAACTTTCCTAGGATCTCATCAAGCAGCTTGACACTGGAGCTTCCTAGAAACTTACCTAGGATCTCACCGACATCTCACCTTACCAACTCACCAAGGAGCTCGCCTAGCACCTCGACTTATTTTCACTCGAGAGTTGGTTAAGTAGCTCACCTAAAAACTCACATAGGAGCTCACTTGATAGCTCACGATGACAACTCACATGGGAAGTCACCTATCAGCTTGAGTTCATATAGGAGCTTGCCGAATAGCTCAACTTGAGCTCACACAGGAGCTCATCAAGTAGCTCACCTAAAAACTCACATGGGAGCTCACTTGATAGCTCACCCAAAACTCACGTGGGAGCTTGCCTATCAGCTTACCTTTCCATCTCACCTTGAGTTCACTTAGGAGATCAGCTTTTTAACTTACCTTGAGCTTGTCTAGTAGCTAACCTCAGAGTTCATTGAGTAGCTCCCTAAGTAGCTCACCTAGGAGCTCACCTAACAGCTCTCTTGGGAGCTCACCGAGTAGCTCGTCAAGTAGGTTAACTTGAGCTTGCTTGTGAGCTCACTTGTGAGCTCATCGAGCAGCTCACCGAGTAGCTCACCGAGGACCTCACATGGGAGCTCACCAAGTAGATCACTTGAGAGCTCACCTAGAAGCTCTCCTAGAAGCTCGTTGAATATCTTATCAAGTAGCTCACCTAGGAGCTCTTTTGGAAGCTCACAATCATCTCAAGTTTATCTCACCCAGAAGCTTATCGAGTAACTCACCCTGGGAACTCGGAGCTCGTCCCAGGAGCTGGTCAAGAAGCTCTCACAAAAACTCGTATGGGAGCTTTCCTTGACATCTTGCCTTGAGCTCACTAAGGAGATCACCATACCAAATCACCTTGAGCTCATCTTGTAGAGCTCGACATTAGAGTTCATCGAGTAGCTCACCAAGCAGCTCGCTTGGGAGCTCGCCTAGCAACTCACCTAGGATCTCACCAAATAACTCACTAATTAGCTCACCTGGGAGCTCTTCTAGGAGCTCGTGAATCAGCTTGAGTTGAGCTTACTCGAGATCTTGTCGAGTAACTCATCTGGGAACTCACCTGGGAGCTCACCTGACAACTTGCCTTACCAACTCACCTTGAGCTTAGCTAGTAGCTCACATATAAGCTCACCTCAGACATTTCTGACAAGCTTGCCTTTGAGCTTTCCTAAGAGCCCACTGAGCAGCTGACCTAGGAGCTTAACTTGGAGCTCGGAAAGAAGCTCACCTAGGTGCTTGTCAAGAAAATTGACTTGAGCTTACACAGAAACTCACTGCCACTCACCTTGAGCTCACCCAAGAGCTCACCGAGCAGCTCAACTTGAGCTCATCAAGTAGCTCACCCAAAAACTCACATGGGAGCTCACCTTACCAACTTGAATGGGAGCTTTCCTTGTCAACTCACCTTGAGCTCACTGAGGAGCCCACCTTACCAACTCACCTTGAGCTTGTCTGGTAGCTCACCTTTGAGTTCATCAAGCAGCTTGCTAAGTAGCTCACCTAGGAGCTCAATGAGTAGCTCACTAAGTAGGTTGACTTGAGCTCACTTGTGAGCTCACTGAGTATCTCACCGGGGACCTCACCGTGAGATTTTTGAGTAGCTTGCTTGGGAGCTTACCTAGTGCTCACCGGGAGCTCACCGAACAACTCCCAAAGTATGTCACTAGGGATCTCTTCTCGGGAGCTCGATGATCGGATCAAGTTGATCTTGGCCGGGAGCTCATTGAGTAACTTACCTAGGAACTTACCTGGGAGCTCACCTGACAGCTCACCTTGCCAACTTACCTTGAGCTCACCTTGCCAACTTTCCTTCAGCTCACCTTGCCAACTCACCTTGAGCTCATCTGCTAGTTCATATGTAAGCTCACCATAGATATTTTTGACAAGATCACCTTTGAGCTCACCTGGGAGCTCACCGAGTAGCTCACCTAGTAGCTTGGCTCGGATCTTGATATGCAGCTTACCTATGAGCTTGTTGAGAAGCTCAACTTGAGCTTCCTTAGAAACTTACCCGACCTTTCCTAACAACTTGCCTTACCAGCTCTCCTAGGATCTCACCGAGCACCTCAACTTAAGTTCACTCAAGATTTTGTCAAGTAGCTTTCCCAAAACTCACATAGGAGCTACTTTGATATCTCACCATGACAACTCGCATGGGAACTCACCTATCAGCTTGCCTTTCTAGCTCACCTTGAGCTCGCCGAGTAGCTCACCTTTCCAACTTGCCTAGAGCTCATCTGGTAGGTTGCCATGGACCTCATCATGTAGCTCATCGGGGACCTTGCAGGAGCTCACCAAGTAGCTCACTTGGGAGCTCACCTAGCATCCGACACAGGAGCTCACCATATAGCTTGCGAAGTATCTCACCTCGGGAGATCTTCTAGGATCTCACCAATTAGATTGAGTTGAGCTCACTTGGGATCTCATTGAGTAACTCACTTTGGAACTCACCTAGGAGGTCACTTGAAATCTCGCCTTGCCAACTCACCTTGAGGTCATCTGGTATCTCACATGTAAGCTCACCTCAGAGATTGCTAACAAGCTTTCCTTTGAGCTCGCTTGTGAGCTCACTAAGTAGCTCACCTAGGATATCAGCTAGGAGCTTGATAAGCAACTTGCCTAGGAGCTCGTTGAGTATCTCAACTTGAGCTTACCTGGAAACTCACCTAGGAGCTCACCTAACAGCTTGCCTTAAACTCAACTAGGAGCTTGCTGAGTAACTCAATTTGAGCTCACCCGTAGGGTTGTCAAGTAGCTCACCTAAAAAATTACATTGGAGCTCACTTGACAACTCACCTTACCAACTTGCATGGAAACACACCTATCAGCTCACCTTTCTAGCTTACCTTGAGCTCGCTGAGGAGCTCACCTTGCCAAATTCCCTTGAGGTCATTTGGTAGCTCACATTGGATTTCATTGAGTAACTTGCCAAGTAGCTCACCTAGGAGCTCATCTAATAGCTCACATGGGAGCTCACCTAATAGCTCACTTGGGAGCTTACCTAACAGCTCACCTAGGAGTTCATTGAGTAGCTCATCGAGTATGTTTCCTTGAGATTAATTTTGAGCTCATCAAGGACCTCACCTGGGAGCTCACCAAGTAGCTCGCTTGGGAGCTCACCTAGTAGCTCACCTAGGAGCTCTTCTAGGAGCTCACCGATCATCTCGAGTTGAGCTCACCTGGGAGTTGTCGAGTAACTCACCTGACAACTCACCTTACCAACTTTCCTAGAGCTCACCTTACCAACTCACCTTGAGCTCATCTAGTAGCTTGCATGTAAGCTCACCTTGGAGATTACCGACAAACTCACCTTTGAGCTCAAGTGGGAGCTCACTAAGTGGCTCACCTAGGAGCTTGGCTAGTAGCTTAGCAAGTAGCTCATGCAGAGCTCATTTAGTAGCTCGACCGAGATTTCCTAAAAACTCACAGGAGATCACGTGACAACATACCCAAAAGCTTGTCGAGTAGCTTGACTTGAGCTCACCCAGGAGCTCGTTAAGTAGCTCACCCAAAAACACGCATGGGAGAAAACTTATAAGGTCACTTTTCCAGCTCACCTTGCCAACTGACCTTCAGCTCATCTGGTAGCTCACCTTAGAGTTTGTTGAGTAGCTCACTAAATTGCTCACCTTGTAGCTCACCTAGGTGCTCACGGAGTAGATTAATGAGTAGGTTGACTTGAACTCACTTTTGAGTTTTCTTGTGAGCTCACCGAGTAGCACTCCAGGGACCTCGCATGGGAGCTCACCACATAGATCACTTAGGATCTCACCTAGTAGCTCACATGGGATCTCGCATAACCACATGAAAGTTGACCTTAGAGATTGCTGACAAGCTTACCCTTGAGATTGCTTGGGATCTCACCTTGCCAACTAATCTTGAGTGTATCTGGTAGCTCACCTATGAGTTTGTCGAGTAGCTTGCCAAGTATATCACCCGGATCTTGCCTAGCAGCTCACCTAGGAGCTCACCGAGTAACTCACCGAATAGGTTGACTTGAGCTCACTTGTGAGCTCACCGAGTAGCTCGCCAGGGACCTCGACTGGGAGCTCACCAAGTAGTTCACTTTTGAGATCACCTAGCATCTCACCTGGGAGCTTTTCAAATAGCTCACCAAGTAGTTTACCTGGTAGCTCACCTCAGAGCTCACCTAATAGCTTACCTGGGAGCTCACCTAATAGCTCACTTAGGAACTCACTAAGTAGCTTGCCAAGTAGGTTGACATGAGCTCACAGAGTAACTCACCGGGGACATCACTTGGGACCTCACCAAGTAGCTCGGTTTGGAGCTCACCTAGTAGTTCACCTAGGAGCTCATCAAATAGCTCACCAAGTAGCTCACTTAGGAGCTCTTTCGGGTGTTCACTGATCAGCTTGAGTTGAGCTCGCGCCAGGATCTCATCAAGTAACTTACCTGGGAACTTTCCCCGGGAGCTCACCTAATAGCTTATCTTACCAATTCACCCCCGAGTTCACCTTACCAACTCACCTTGAGCTCACCTTTCCAACTCACGTTGAGCTCATCTGGTAGCTTGTATATAAGCTCACCTCATAGATTACCAACAACCTCACCTTTGAGCTCACCTGGGAGCTTACCGAGTAGCTCACCTAGGAGCTTGGGCTGGGAGCTTGGGAAGCGCTTTACCAAAGAACTCATCGAGTAGCTCAACTTGAGCTTTCCCGGAAGCTCTCCCGGGAGCTTACTCGATAGCTCACCTTTCCATCTAACCTTGAGCTCACCTAAGAGCTCGACTAGCAGCTCAAATTGAGTACACTCAGGACCTTGTCAAGTAGCTCACCCAAAAAATCACATGAGAGCTCACCTGACATCTCACCTTACCAACTCACATGGGAGCTCCCCTATCAGCTCATCTTAAGCTCGCTGAGGATATCGCCTTACCAACTCACCTTGAGCTCATCTCGGTAGCTCACATCAGATTTTGTCAAGTAGCTTGCTAAGTATCTCACCTAGGAGCTTGAATAACAGCTCACATGGGAGCTCACCTAATAACTCACATGGGAGCTCACCGAGTAGGTTGACTTGACCTTTCTTATGAGCTCGCCAAGTAGATCATCGTGGGACCTCACCTAGGAGCTTGCCAAGTATCTCACATGGGAGCTCACCTAGCAGCTTGCTTGGGAGTTCACCAAATA
>CM031237.1:32801918-32836964 GCA_018340775.1 Taxus wallichiana var. yunnanensis
GCATAACTATACATGATAAAATTTTGGAGAAATCGGGGCATACGGGACTAGTGCATGAGCAACGAAGCTTTTATTTCTTCAAATGACCTTTTCCCCTCTTCACTCCATCCGAAAGTTGGTGTCCCCTTCATCATGTTCAATATATGATGAGTCTTCTCAAGAAAATTGGGAACAAAACGCCTTAGGAAGTTCACCTTTCCAAAGAAAGAATGAACGCCAGTCTTGCTTGTAGGCAAAGTAAGGCTCTGAATAGCCTTAACTCTTTCAGTATCTATCCTTGTTCCTTCCTTGCTAACGACATGCCCCAGAAGCTTTCCCTTCCTTGTGACTCCAAAACAAACTTTTTGGGTTTAGGAAATCCCATGCTCTCGGCATCTAGCCAATACTTTCTCCGAATGATCACTTCGGTTTTTAGAGAACACGGTTAAGTCATCTAAATAAACCACAATGACCTTCCCCATCATACCTTTGAATGTCAAATCCATGGCCCGCCTGAAAAGTGGCACCAGCATTAGTTAAACGAAAGGCATTCTGCTGTAGGCGAATGTACCCCAGGGAGTAGTGAATGCTGTTTTGAATTGATCTTCAGGTGAGACCTCAATCTGATTATAGCCTGAAAAACCATCAAGCATGGACAAAGCATCTCGATCTAGTCACTTTGCTTACGAGAACTTGATCCATTATTGGAAGTGGGTAGTTGTCTTTTAAGGACACACGATTCAAGTTTGAAAATCTACGCATATGCGTATTTCACCATTCTTCTTGCATACTGGCACAATGTTTGCTACCCAAGTACTGTGATGGATCGGGAAGATGATTCTTGCATCCAAGCATTTTTCAATTTCGGCTGGATAGTGCACGAGATCTTAGGATTATATTGCCTCCGCAGCTTACGGCAAAAGGCTTTGGCGTCTTCTTTCAATGGGATATCATGCTGAACGTCCTTTGGCTTGAAGGACTTTAAATCGGCATAGGACCATGCCAATACATCCATGTATTTCTTTAGTAACTTGACAAATTTCCGCTTCTCTTCTGGTGTGCAACATTTCCCAATGTTCACAAATTACGGATGTGTCTCCAAACCTATATTGACTAGTTCGGTCTCGGGGATGAGTCGGGATCATCTTGCCTCTTATTTTTAACAAAATGATCATGCACGTCGAACAACCATTCCAGATAAACCAGCCCTTCGGAATTTTATTTCCTTTGGTGACATATGTCGTCGTTCTCTTTTGATTCGTGGTTTTGACCGGTGATTGATTCACGGCATGCGAAGTAGATCCTTCAAAATGCAACTCCTCAAAATTTTTCGATTTTTCGAGAAAGGCAACGAGTTGATTGTCATCATTAAACACTTGCCAATCGCTGGGAATTTTTACAAGCACACTTGGGTGGAAAACCACCTCAATGGTGTATTTGTCTATTTTCAAACTGGGTGTGGGAGCATCGAGAGATCTTTGAGATGGCCAATGAATCGGCCATGTCATTTTGAGCTCTTGGAATCGCCTCTATTGAAAAAGCGTCAAATTCTTTGAAATCTTGTCCCCATCTTGCATTACGGTAGTGCACAGAGCCTCTCATTTTTAGTTGATAAATCCTTTTGACTTGGTTTACAACCAATTCCACATCACCTTGCACTTTTAGATTTTTAATTCCTCTTTCCTTTGTGGCTTGCATCGAGTAATGAGAGATTCATACTCAGCAAAAGATTTTTAGTGTTGAAAAACTACAATTTGAAAAGAGAGAGGAATTACCTCCTCTTCGGGAGATATCAAAGCACAGCCCCGGCGCCACATCCACTAGTTGCGAATCGCCATCAAACCGCAAGGTCCAGATCTCGGTAAGATCCTTTTCCCCGAATGAGAACACCCATTTTATCTGTCTCAGTAGACAAGAAGTAGTTCCCCATCCCTGATGATTCAAAAAGGATTTGGGCCTTGGGGTCTTCGGAGCTAGTAACCAAGTATTTCTTTTGTGATTCTGGCTCTAATGTCTGCATTACACCTTTGACGGGAATTTTAGCTTTAGACAGTCCATATGAATTTCTCCACCAACTTCGCTGCTAGAAACTCTCTTCCCAAAGCAGAATCCCATAAACACTTGGAATGTCAGCGACAAGGACGGTCATCTTTACCCTCTTATCAGGGAATGCCGCAAATGCAAATTGCGCGTCTTTGATTTGGCCAATCAACGGCACCTGCTTGGTTTCCAAGGAATAACATCTGCCAAAAGGCTTGGTAAGGGTGAGACCCAAAGCATGGGTGACTTTTGCCGGCATGACGTTATCCGAAGCTTCGGAATCAATTATGCAGTTACTCAACTTATGGCCATTGATTAGGAGGGAGAGATAAAAAGGCTCTATCTTGCCTGATGCAGATGTTGAGGCAACATTTATGCGAGATTCAGGAGGAGTGGAAAGGATTCCTTTCGGGGAAACCTGCTTAGATATAACACTTGACTCGAATATATTAGTCACTCTTACAAGTGTTTAGGATTTGGTGAAGGTACTCAGCTTCAGACATTTGGATCTTGGTCTTTTTTGCATGATCTATGATATCAAATGCGGCCAAGGGTTGCGCTGGTGAGGGAATGAGTCCCTCTCCTCGCGATGGTGGAACAGGGTTACTGATCTTGATAGGAATATGAGGGGGCTGATTTGGAGGAGAGATGGGGGGAAAAGATTTCTTTGTAAAAGACTTAACAGGGAGTTGAGTAGGAAGAGGATTACCTCTTTTAGCAATGGTTGGAGGCACGTTTGACACGGCCTTCTCCTTCTGCACATGGGCAGCAACTTCTGCTTCTTTTCCTTGCGAGCGGGTAAAAACAGCATATGATTGTCGCTTGCATAGCCTTGAGTACCCTCCTCTTCATCAGATTCTTCCTCATCAAATTCCATATATCCAATAGTAGAGTCGTTGCCAGTTGGCTCACCGACATCTTGATCATCTTCACCTTGAGACGAAGGTTCTTCATAGTACTGCTCTTCTTCTTCAATCTCGGCCAGAGCATTGACCGGAGGAGCTTCAAGCGCCAACCGTGGAGCAGTTGCAGGTAGACGCGGCCTTTGTGAAACATTATTGGGAATGAAACTCCTTCGTGGAACATCCCGGTATGAGGAACTAGGAGCCTGGGCCAACTGCTTCTTTAATGCGAGCAAATCGTTCGCCATCTTTTGGAATGCCGGATCAGACGAAGTAGTAGGCGAAGGGTCTGAAGATTTGGACTTGGATGATTCCTTTTTCAACTCGCCAGATATTATCAAATTATCTTCTATTCGAATGGCAGCAGCCTGAGCGAGAACTAAGGTAGCTACTCGCTCTTGAAGGAGCAAGAAACTAACTTTTGAGCTCATGGCGTTCACGAAGAAACATTTTGATTTTCCGGTGTGGGGAGCATGGCAACAGGAACACGATTGATTAGTGCATTGAACCGGGCGATAAAATCACGCATGGTCTCATTGGCCTCCTTCTTCAGGTGAGTGATCCGTGATAATAATGCAAATGCATCCTCTGAAGGCTTGTATCTGTCTTCAAAAGCCTCCCGCAAGGTGGCCCAACTGGTGATAGATCCGGCCGGCAAATGCTGAAACCATTCAGCTGCGGGCCCTTGTAGAGTTTCCAGAAAAAGGTGAACCGACACATCTTCGTGAGTCACATCCAAAATACTGCATGACATGATGAATGCAGATATGTGGGAATCCATGCTTTGATTTCCGCTCCCATCGAATTTGGGAAAATTCTTTCGGTTTCCGTGAGGGAGCGCGTGAACTGGATGTGGCAGTGCGAGAGGACCCATAGCATTTCCCCATGGTACCGCCATTTGAAAGGCTGGAAAGAGAACACGGGCTGGAAGGGTGGTTCCACTGAGCAGCAAAGCGCTACAAAGGGACGTGGAGGCTCCTTGTGAAAACCGGCTCTTCCGTGGGGGTGAGGCGCTTCTAGTTGACCGATCAGCTGAACTTAGTGATAAAAAGCGCGTCGGTGCTACACTGAAATTGTGCCTTTGAAGCCGATCGAAAGTAGGATCGACTTCTCCATGAGCTCGCCTGCCACGCGTAAATGGCTCACCTGCCAGCGTACCTTCCAGATCTGGAACGCTGTGGTGCAGATTTAAAATTTATTTTTGGTTGTACTTGCTGATTTTCTGGTTTTTCTGTCAAAAACCAGCAGCAGGCACTTTTCTAAATATTTAAAAACTATCCTCTTCGAAAAACTGATTGCGGTTAATGACAAATAACAGCGAGGATAAAATGACAGAGAAGATTAGCAAGCTGATTTTCAGATCTGGTTTTGACTTTTTCAGAGGGTTTCAAACTTTTGGTAAACAGTCAAAAATTTAGATCTATGGAAAAATACTGATTTTTATAAAAACTCAGCGAACTAAAGCTCTTTAACTAGGCCCGATCTATGGATCTCAGAAGAAAATTTTCAATTTGGAGCATTTTTTGCAAAATTTTGGATTTTTAACAAAAAGTTCAAGTTTGCAAACAGGTAGTGATTTTTCTGATTTTTTCTAATTTTCTATCCTACCACCTTCATAGATCTGATAGATCCGTTCAATCCCTAGCAGAGTCGCCAAAAACTGTTGGTCCGAAAATCTGTCGCCTGGACAGATCTATGGATAGACGAGCCAACAGTGTGCAGGGCATAGCCCCTCTTTGAGTCAAAGAAAGTGAAACCGGTTTATTACTATTCTACCGGCGAGAATCTTGTGCAAATCTCACGATTCTCGCCTTTGGGGTTGGGATCTCATCCCATGGGATTGTTTCAGATCGGAAAGAAAGGAATGAAAGAGAGGAGGAAGAAAGAACAGGTCAAAGGAGAAAAGAAATGAATTCCAAAGCGAGAAAGGTGGAAGATTTATGTTTTTGGGTTGGTAGTAAATGTGAGCCAAACCTACTTGCATAAATAAACAAAGCAATACTGATGAGAAAATGACAGAGAAAAGTAGATATGAATCTAACAGATCAAACACATACTGAGATCTAACATAAGAAAGGTTTGATGCATAACACACTATTGAGCACAAAGTCTTAATATTTGTATTATCGTTTCTTCATTACAAGAAAGCTCAAAGTATTTCTCTCCTCACTTCTATTTTCATCTAAAAATGTCCACTCTTTGAATACAACAAGTATTCCAATATATATAGAAGAGAGGAGAAGGAAAGAAGGCAAAAAGGAGGCAACCACCTATTTACAAAGATATTTACAAAATATCTAAAATTCATGTTGACTTTTGACAACTTGATGGATGACATCATCCCATGATGCAACATGGATGATGTCATCATTTGTGCCAACATACTTTAGACATTCCAACAAGAAAGTCGGAGAAGAGAGAGAAGAAGAAGAAGAAGAAGGAGGAGGAGGAGGAGCAGCTACTCGTCGTCATCATCCTGCGGCCGAAAGGGGGTAGCCTGCTTTTGATGCTGCTCAGGTGATGAGATGTGGAATTGAGAGCGGTATTCTGACCCTCTGATACTTATATTTCATCTCTTCTTCTGTGAGCTTGGCCTTGCCTTTGGATTTGATAGGCTTCCTGCTTGATGTTGACATATATTCTTCTGTGCTTAATTGCTGATCTGCAAGAATAAGGCGTGAAACCCAATCGAAGAAAGCCGTGTCAGCTGCTTGATTTTCCATTGAAATGCTTGTCAGAAGAAAGAGTTAGCAATTTAAAGGCTTCGGGGTGCATGGCGCATAGGCATTGCAAATTGCAGAGCTAAATAGGTAAGGCACACAGGAAAAGGGTGTTGCAAGGGTTAAATCAGTGCCAAAGGGCGCATGGCGCATAGACACTGCAGGGTGCATTTTGTAAAGGGCGCATGGAGACATTATGTTACATAGATGCTGGGTGCGCTAAAGGGCGCAGGATTTTGAAATGTTGCATCCAAGTTTGGTGCGCCAAAGAAGAAGGAAAATACAGTTTTCTTTAAAGCCATTACTCCTTCTCTGAGGGATTTTGCATGTGTTTGAGCTCCTTGTGCAAGGTTATTAGGGTCATGAAGAAGCTTTTACACAAAGGGTTTCATTCTTTTATCTCGGGATAGAGTTTTCCTCTACCAGCAGATCCGGAAAGACGGGGGAAGATCATGAGGAAGAATGGAAAGAGAGTAGAAAACTAACAATCCAATCCATACGAACAAGCAAAGCAAAGAACCAAAACGCAAAATACATGAAAGAGACAAGGACCTCTTACCAGGATAAATAGCGAAGAAACGTGCAAACGGGTCCACAAAACGATCAATAACGACGTAAGGGGAGCACGCGACAGTCGAGAAAATTATAAAAATAATCACGTGATTGCTCTGGTGATAATGATAATGAGACGCGCTTATATAGGTGAGGCAAGCAATAAATGTGCCAAAGAACTTTTAAATAGGCGCACAGAATGACTGTCAACACGAAGATATGTGCGCTATGGCGCACCGGAAGTGGTGTTGACAGAGGAAAATGTGCACCTTTTGGTGCACCAAAAAAGAGGTGCAACAAAAGGTGTGTTAACACGAAGGTGCATGCACCTTGGCGCACGCAGGAAGACCCAACATACTTTGGCGCACCAAAAGCCGTGTTGACACTAAAAATTATGTGCCAAAGGCTTTAAAGGGGGCGCACAAAAGTTAGTGTTACATAGTAATTCCATGCGCCCGGCCAAAAAGACTCAAAATACTAAGTTCTAAAACCAGATTTCTCGGGAAGGGATTTTACAACATTTCGAACACAAGGGATCCCTTATGGTTATCGGTAAAATTGCCCTTGTCAATTTTATGGGATAACAAGTTGGTAAGGTGAGCTCAAGGTGAGTTGGCACGGTGAGCTATTAGGCGAGCTCCCTGCTGAGGTCCCAGATGAGTTACTCGATGAGCTCTTAGGAGAGCTCAACTCGAGCCGAGTTGATTGGAAAGCTCCTAGAAGAGATCCTAAGTAAGCTACTTGGCAAGCTATTCGGAAAGCTCCTAGGTGAGCTACTAGGTGAGCTCCCGGGTGACCTACTTAATGAGCTCCTAGGTAAGGTTCCCAAAGTGAGTCTGCTTAGCAAGCTCACATGTGAGATCAAATCAACCTACTCAATGCGAGCTACCCGGTGAGATCCTAGGTGAGCTATTAGGTCAGCTCCTAGGTAAGCTATAAGGTGAGCTATTAGGTGAGCTCCTAAGAGAGCTCCTAGGTGAGCTACATGGCAAGCTACTCGGTAATTCTGAGGTGAGCTACTAGACGAGCTCAAGGTGAGTTGGAAAGGTGAGCTCCTCAGCGAGATCAACGTGAGCTAGCAAGGAAAGCTGATAGGTGAGGTCCCATGTGAGTTGTCAGGGTGAGCTATTAGGTAAGCTCCTATGTGAGTTTTCAGAAAGCTACTTGACAAGATCTCAGGAAAGCTCAATTCGAGTTACTCGGTGATCTCCTAGGTGAGCTCAAGGTGAGATGGCAAGGTGAGCTATTATGTGAGCTCCCTGTGTGAGTTTATAGGGAAGCTTATGTCGAGATGCTCGACGAGCTCTTGGGTGAGCTACTTGTTGAGCTCGCATCGAGATCCTAGGTGAGCTTCTCGGTGAGCTCCTAGGTGAGCTACTTAGTGAGCTCCCGGGTGAGCTTATCGGTAATCTCGAGGTGAGCTTACATGGAACTACCCAGATGAGCTCAAGGTGAGTTGGAAAGGTGAGCTCAAGCCAAGTTTGTAAGGTGAGCTCAAGGCAAGTTGGTAAGGCAAGCTCCTAGGTGAGCTCCTAGGCAAGTTCCTAAGTGAGTTACACAACGAGCTCCTAGGTGAGCTCAACTCAAGTTGATCGTCAAGCCCCGAAGAGCTCCTTGGTGAGATAATTTGTGAGATGTTTTGTGAGCTCCCATGTGAGCCGATAGGTGAGCTCATAAGCAAGATACTTGATGAGCTCCCGGTGAGGTCTGGCGAGCTCACAAGTGAGCTCAAGTCAACCTACTCAGTGAGCTACTTGTTGAGCTCCTAGGTGAGGTGTTAAGGAGCTCCTAGACAAGCTAGTTGGCAAGATACTTGATGAACTCGGAGGTGAGATACCGAAAAGCTCGAGGTGAGTTGGCAAGGTAGGCTCCTTAGTGAGCTCAAGGCAATCACGGCAAGGTGAGCTCCCATTCAAGGTTGTAAGGTAAGCTATCGGGCAAGCTTGCATGTGAGTTTTTGGGTGAGCTACTTGATGAACTCAAGTTGAGTCTGTTTAGCAAGCTCCCAGGGTGAGCTCAAGGTGAGCTAGCAAGGTGAGTTCCCAAGCGATTTTGTATGCAAGCTCAAGTCAAGCTACTCAACGAGCACCTAGGTGAGCTTTTGCTAAGCTCCCAGCTGAGCTCCTAGGTGAGCTACTTGGTGGGCTCTTAGGAGAGCTCAAAGGTGAGCTTGTTAGTAATGTCTGAGGTGAGCTTACATGCAAGCTACCAGCTAAGCTCAAGGTGAGTTAGAAAGGAAAGCTATCAGGTGAGCTCCCGGGTAACTTCCTAGGTGAGTTACTTGACAAGCTCTTGAGCGAGCTCAACTCGAGTTGATCGGTGAGCTACCAGAAGAGCTCCTAGCTGAGCTACTTAGAGATTTGTTTAACGAGCTTCTAGGTGAGTTACTAGGTGAGCTCCCAAATGAGCTACTTGGTGATCTCCCATGTGAGGTCCCTGGTGAGCTCATAAGGGAGCTTTTAGGTGAGCTCCCAGGCAAGCTGTTAGATGAGCTCCCAGGTGAGCTACTTGGTGAGATACTCGATGAACTTCAAGGTGAGCTACCAGATGAGCTCGAGGAGAGTTGGTAAGGTGAGCTCCTTAGTGAGCTCAATACTTGCGGCAAGGTGACCTCCCATGTGAGTTTTTGAGCTAGCTACTTGACGAGCTCTGGACTAGCTATGAGTTACTCGGCGAGCTTCGGGAGAGATCAACTTGAGATGATCAATGAGCTCCCATAAGAGCTCCTAGGTGAGCTAATTAACAAGCTTTTCAGCGAGCTTGTAGGTGAGATGCTAGGTGAGCTCCCAAGTGAGCTACTTAGTGAGCTCCCATGTGAGGTTCTTGATGAGCGCTTAGTGATCTCACAAGTGAGCTCATAAGTAAGCTAAAGTCAACCTACTCAATGAGCTACTCGGTGAGTTCCTAGGTGAGCTACTTTGGTAACTACTCAATGAACTCGAGGTGAGCTACCGAGGACAAGCTCAAGGTGAGTCATAAAGGTGATCTCCTAAGCGAGCTCAACGTGAGCTGGCAAGGCAAGCTAAAAGGTAAGCTCCCACGTGAGTTTCGGGTGAGTGTCGGGTGAGCTCCCATGTGAGTTTTTGGGTGAGCTACTTGACAAGATCTATGTGAGCTCAAATCGAGCTACTCGTTGAGCTCATGTGTTAGCTTAAGATGAGTTGGCAAGGTGAGTTGTCGGGTGAGCTCCCAGGTGAGTTTTCAAGAAAGCTACTTGAAAAAATCTGAGGTGAGCTACCTTCTGAGCTCAAGGTGAGTTGGCAAGGTGAGCTCCTCAATGAGCTCAAGGTGAGCTGGCAAGGCAAGCTGATAGGTGAGCTCCCATGCGAGTTAACAAGGTGAGCTATTAGGTGATATCCCATGTGAGTTTTGGGTGAGTTAACAAGGTGAGCTATTAGGTGATCTCCAAGTCAAGCTGCTCGGCGAGATCCGGGTGAGCTCAAGGCTAGCTGGCAAGGTGAGTTGTCATGTGAGTTCCCAGGTGAGTTTATGATAAAGTTCAAGTCAAGCTACTCAACAAGCTCAGGGTGAGCTACTTGCTTTGAGCTCCCACCCAAGATCCTAATTGAGCTACTTGGTGAGATCCCATGTGAGATCAAAGGTGAGTTTGTTGGCTATCTCTTAGGTGAGCTTACATGTGAGCTACTAGATGAGCTCTAGGTGAGTTGGCAAGGTGAGCTCAAGGTGAGTTGGCAAGGTAAGCTCAAGGTGAGTTGGCAAGGCGAGCTGTCAAGTGAGCTCCTAGGAAAGTTACTCGAAAAGCTCCCAGGTGAGCTCAACTCAAATTGATCGATGAGCTCCTAGAAGACCTCCTAGGTGAGCTACTAGGAAAGCTATTTAGTGAGCTCCCAAGTGAGCTACTAGGTGAGCTCCCAAGTGAGCTACTTAGCGAGCTCCCGGTGTGAGGTCCTTGGTGAGCTTCTTGGTGAGCTCGGATGCAAACTCAAGTCAACCTACTCTGCAAGCTGCTCAATGAGCTCCAAGGTGAGCTATTTGGCGAGCTACCATGTGAGATGTTAGGCGACCTCCCATACGAGCTGTTAGGTGAGATCCCAACCGAGCTACATGGCAAGCTACTCAATGAACTCTAAGGTGAGCTACGAGATGAGCTCAAGGTGAACTCCTCGGTGAACTCAAGGCGAGATGATAGGAGAGCTCCCATGTGAGTTGGCAAGGTGAGTTATCAGGTGAGTTCCCATGTGAGTTTCCCGGAAAGCTACTAGGTGAGCTCCTAGGTGAGCTCAAGGTGAGTTACCAAGGTGAGCTCCGGGGAAAGTTTTGGGTTAGCTCTGTGTGAGCTAGTAAGGTGATCTATCAAGTGAGATCCTAGGCATGTTTCTAGGCAAGCTCAAGTCAAGATGCTCGATGAAATTGCGGGCAAGCTCAAAGGTGAGCTTGTCAAAGCAATCTCGAGGTGAGCTTACATGCAAGCTAGCAAATGATCTCAAGGTTAGTTGGCAAGGTGAGCTCAAGGCGAGTTGTGACAAGGCAAGCTTAAGGCAAGTTGGCAAGGCAAGGCTGTCGGGGAGCTCCCGAGGTGAGTTCCTAGGTGAGTTACTTGACAAGCTCCTGGGTGAGCTCAACTCAAGCTTATCGCAAGCTTCTAGAAGAGCTCCTATGCAAGCTACTTGGTGAGCTATTGGTGAGCTCCCACGTGAGCTACTAGGTGATATCCTAATTGACCTACCTTGCAAGCTCTTAGGTGAGGACACCGGTGAGCTTCTCGGCAAGCTCACAAAGCGAGCTCAAGTTAACCTGCCGAAATCTTCTTGTAGAGCTCCCGGGTGAGTGTTAGGTGACCTTCGGGTGAGTTGTTAGGAAATATACTTGAAAAACTCGAGGTGAGCTACAAGAAAATCTTAATGTGAGTTGGCAAGGTGAGCTCCTTAGTGACTGGCAAGGTGAGCTCCCATGCAAGTTGGCAAGGCAAGCTACCAGGTGAGCTCCCATGTGAGTTTTGGGCGAGCCTCTTGACGAGCTCCCAAGTGAGCTCAATTCAAGGTGCTTGAAAGGTGAGCTAGAAAGGTGATCTCCCGGGTGAGTTTCTAAGTGAGCTCAAGTAAAAGTGCTTGAAAAGTGAGCTAGAAAGGTGAGTTACTTAATGACAAGCTCCTAGGTGAGATACTTGCAGAGATCTCAGTTGAGCTCATAGGTGAGCTTACATGCGAGCTACCAGATGAGGTCAAGGTGAGTTGGCAAGGTGAGCTCAAGGTGAGTTGGAAAGGTGAGCTCAAGGTGAGTTTGTAAGGTGATCTGTCAGGTGAGCTCCCAGGTGAATTCCTATGTGAGTTAGTCGATGATCTCCCGGTCAAGCTCAACTCGAGCTGATCCATGCAAAAATATCAGTCCTCTTCATGCCCAAGCTGCCAAGAATACTTCTTCATCCGATGAACCATCTTGTCTCCCTTCCAATGTTGTCTTACCAAAGAATGTTCCATACGATATATCCCGGGTTTTAAGTGAAATTAAAGAGAGTGTTCCAATTATTGAATTGCTTAGAATTCTGAGCATAAAAAGAGAGCACTCGAGTACTTGGTATTGAAAGAAGAAAAGATTACCCCAAGTCAAAATGTAATGTTGTTGAGAATCCTCTTCAAATTATTGTTGGCCTTGAAACATCACTACCAATGGAAGATTTGTGAGAGGCACCTGAAGTATATTTGGGAACATCCTTGGTTGATTCCCAATTGAATGTTGATCTATTCTTCACAACTTTGCTCATAAAAGATAGGTTGCTTCACAATTACATGTTTGATTCTAGTGCATCATGTAATTTCATGCCTCTAGAAGTCATGAATGAGTTGGATATCAAGGTGACAATAGCATATGGGAAGTGTACAGCCATGGATTCAAGGGAAGTGCTGGTTGTTGGATGTGTGAAGGGTTTAGTAGTGTAACTTGCAGCCTATCTAGGTAAGAATTTAAAACTTGATGTTGTAATTATTGATTTCCCTACCAAATGGGGTATGCTTTTGTCAAGAAAGTGGGCTACGAGTGTTGGTGGTATTTTTCAAATGGACATGTATTTTTCCACCATTACCATTGAGGGAAGCCTTGTCAAAATCTATGGTGAAAAGAAGATGTTACACTTGATTAAAGATCCCAACAATGCTTCTTATGAAGTGTTGTTTGCTGATGTAGATGTTGACAACTTCATTGGTTTTTCTAATGGAAAGGAGAATAAGATGGACAAATCAGAGTGCCTTATTATGGTAGGTTCTCCATGGAAATTACTATTTGATGGAGCTTGCTCCAAATTTGGAAATGGTACTGGTATAGTGCTGGTTTCTCCTAGTTTGGAAGAGTTTCCTTTCTCCTTCAAGCTCAATTTTGAATGCACTAACAACATTGCTGAGTATGAGGCATTATTATTGGGATTAAGGATTGCATGGAAATATGGAGTGAAGGATATTGTTGCCAAGGGGGATTCAGAGCTGGTTTTCAAGCAAGTAAGAAATTTATATGCCACAAAAAATCAGCGTATGAAACAATATAAGAATGTTGTTTGGGACTTGATTGAAATGTTTGATTCCTTTAACATTGTTTACCATGATAGAAGTCTTAATGCTATTGTTGATAAGCTGGATGTCCTTGGTTCTAGATTTGATAGTTACACCATTTCACCTTTTTGTGAATATGACATTGAAGTGCTAACAAGGCCAGCTATCCTGGATAATGTGAAACATTGGCAGGTTTTTGATAATGATGCCCAAGTGTTGAGATTCTTACAATGCCAAGGTGAGTTTTCTGGTCAGAATATTGATTAGGAACCAATGGTATGCATGAATGAAGGTAGAGAAACTTTGTTTGACAAGGATATTATACAATTGAAGACAAACACCATTCCCAAAGGTCTTATTACACTTGAATCCAATTTTAACAATGTTGATTGCATCATAAATAGAAAGATGTCTGCTTCATAGGATGTGGAAGAGCACAACTTGGGAACCAAGGATAAACCAAGGAAGATCTAGTTGGGCAGCCATCTCAAGAAAGAGGAAAAACAGTCCTATGCCCAACTTTTAAAGAAGTATCAAGACTGCCTTGCCTGGTCTTATTCAGAGTTGAAGGCATATAGAGAAGATTTATTTCAGCATGAGATTCCTCTTGAGGCCAAAACCAAGCCATTTAGACAAAAACAAAGGCCTATTAACCCACTACTTTCCATGAAAATGCAAGAAGAATTGAAGAAATTGAGAGATGGTGGCATCATTCAGCCTACTAGATACTCATCTTGGGTGGTAAACCTTGTGCTAGTTAGAAAGAAGAACAGAGATATCAGACTTTGTGTGGATTTTAGGAATCTAAACAAAGCATCTATGAAGGAAAATTACCCCTTGCCAAACATGGAGAATATGTTGCAGCTTGTAATAAGGTCAGAGATGCTTTCTACTTTGGATGGTTTCTCTAGATACAATCAAGTAGTTATCAAAGAATCAGAAAGACTTAAGACAGCCTTCACTACTCCTTAGGGGACTTATGTTTTTGTAAGGATGCCTTTTGGATTGATGAATTCTAGTGCTATTTTTCAAAGGAAATGCATGTTTCCTTTCTCAAGTTATATCAATGAATTTATTGTAGTTTACCAAGATGATGTGACTATTTTTTCAAGGCAGTGAGCGAGACCATTTGCAACACCTAGAGAAGATGCTAATCAGATGTAGAGAGTATGGAATTTCACTTAATCCAAAGAAATTTCATTTTGGCATATAAAAGGCCAAGCTGTTGGGGCATATTGTCTCCAAAGAAGGTGTTATGATAGACCCTGAGAGAGTGGAAGCAATCAGCAAAGTTCCCATTCCAAGAACCAAGAAAGGTATCCAATCTTTCTTTGGCCAAATAAATTTCATTAGAAGGTTTGTTTCCAATTTTATGAGCTAACTCTTCCAATCACAAGAATGCTAAGAAAGGACCAAGTTATCAAGTGGGAGGAGGCTGTCGTTCAAGCTTTTGAAGGAATAAAGGATGCACTTAAGCATGCACCTATTTTAGCAGCCCCAAACTACAAGAGACCTTTCCAAATATTTTCTTTTGCCTTTGAATTCACTATTGCTTCAGTTTTGTTACAAAAGGATGAGAATGGAGCTAAGAGGCCTATTTCCTTCTATAGCAAGGCTTTAAAAGTAGCTGAATTGAAGTATACAATCATGGAAAAATAGGCATTTGCATTGGTAAAAGCAACAAAGATTTTCAGGCCCTATATACTGAGTTCAAAAGTTGTTGCTTATGTTCCCCACACCATGGTTAAAGACATCTTATCAAACATGGAGATATTAAGCAATATATGTAGATGGGTCAATAAATTACAAGAATATGATATAGATATCCAAACAACAAAGCTGGTAAGATGTTTGGGTCTTACCAAGCTCATGGCTGAGAGTAATTTGCAAGATGTAGAAGTAAATCAGTTGGAGGAAGAAAGGGATGATTTTCTTGACAAATTTATGAGGTTTGAGTGGTACAAAGATGTGATCTTCTACCTCAGACACCTATGTTGTCCTTATCACTTGAATAAAAATAATAAAAGAGCCCTCAAGTGGCTTCTCGAAATATATCATAACAGACCTTAGATCGGCTTGGAAGAACCCCAGAAGGTGTCCTCTTGAAATTTATAAGTGAAGATGAAGTTCCCAAGTTGATTACTAATTTCCATGGGGGAGTTTTTGGAGGAAATTTTTAAGGAGAGTGACACCACATAAGATTTTAAGATCTGGTTATTGGTCACCTACTCTTTTAAAGATGTAACCGATTAGTTAGAAAGTGTGATAGTTGCAAATGTTTTTAGGAAGATTTAAAGCTTCAGGATCCCTTCCTTTACAACCTATATCAATTGAATCTTGTTTCAAACAATGGGGAATGGATTTCATTGGTGAGATTTTAGATCCTTCTAGTGCTGGTCATAAATGGATCCTTGTAGCAATTGATTATTTTACAAAATGGGTTGAGGCAATTCCATCTAGAAAAGCAACACACCAAGTGGTAATGGATTTCTTATTGAATCATATCATATGCAGATTTGGAGTTCCAGTTAAGATTGTATCTAATAATGCCATGTGTTTTAGAGCCAAGCCTTTGATGGCAATGTGTAATGAATATGGGATAAATCTAACTTATTCTTCAAACTACAATCCACAAGGAATGGACAAGATGAGTCAAGTAACAAGAACTTGCTCAAGATCATCAAAAGGACCTTGGAAATCAACAAGAAGAAGTGGGGAGAGCAATTGAAATTTATAGTTTGGGCTGATAGAATAACTCCTAAAAGAGAAACTGGTAAAATCCCATTTGAATTGGTATATGGAACTCAGGCTTTGCTTCCATTACACCTGCAATTATACACTTTTAGTTTTCCCAGCAATTGGAAGATCATGAACATGGCCCATATGAATCAAGGATCAATCAAATCATTGAGTTGGATGAAGAGAGAAGAGCTTCTCACCAAAGGCATATCGGATTTAGAGAAAAATTGAAGAAATTGTTTGATAAGAAGGTCACTCCTAGAACCTTCAACGTTGGAGATCTTGTTTTGTTGTGGGATAGTAGGCATGAAGACAAGGGAAAGCATGGAAATTTTGATTCTCTATGGATGGGACCTTATGCCATTGATATCAGGATTGGAGAGCATACATTCTTTCTCAAAGATTTGGATGGAGATTTGCTAGAGATGCCTATTAATGGCAGACATTTAAAACACTTCTTGGATTAAACCCCAAGTGAGGTATGCACAAGTTGTAAATTTTGTATAGTCCTTTGTATTGCTTTGTTTTTGTTGTTGTTGGCTTGTGGTTTGCCCTTTTGTCCTTGGAAACCATTTCTAGTCTAGTTTTAGTCATTTTTGGTGGTGAAAGTTCTAGTTTTTGGGCTGCATCTTTGTTTTTACTCCTTACCCAATGGATTTTTGGCACTTGGTCTACGTTATGATCTTTTGGCACTCATTGGGAGTGCCCATCCCCAAACATGAGCCAATGTTGGTGGAAATTTTGGGTTTGTACACTTTACCCTAATTCTCTATATTTATTTTACTCAAAAACATATTTTTGGCTCGAGTTGGTGACTTGCAACTCAATTTTTCTAGTTGAATGCCTTTGGGATACTCACAATCTTGTCATTCTACCCTATATTGAAACAAATTTCCAAGTTCCCCTCTTTTGTGCCCTAATTTCTTCATTTTTTTGGGCGAGTCATTTTCCCTTTGTCAAAATCATGAAAAGACTCAAAATGGATCGAATCTGAGTTATTTTCTATTAAAATCTCATGCCCCAGGTCAAAATCATTGTTAAATCATGTTTCATTGGATTCAAAACTGAAAAATCCACCTTCCTTGTGAAAAAATTCAATTTCTAGGGCATCTTCTATATTTTTACATTTTGATGGGCATACGGGTGTCATTTTCCCATCAAATTAATCATCACAAGCTTTTGGTGATGTGGTAGGCTCCTATTGGTTGGGGATGTGTGGGAAAACATTACTAACTTGTCATTTTTGATTTTTTTTCAAAAGGAAAATTTTTACCCTGAAGGCCCACAGTGAATGGTATGATGACACATGGCTCAGAGGATAGGTGGAAGGGGGGTTTTATGAAAAGTTTGAAGTTTTTAACTTCAAAATGTTGAAGTCAAATTCTTCCGAGGACCCACATCGAATGGGATGAGGACACATGTCCAGGGGAGCTAAGGAGAAGCAGGGTTCGGGATGTTTTTGGGATTTTTTCCTTCGGAGGCAAAATCTCAAAGTCAAATTTCTGAACAAAGGTCCCATAATGAATCACGGTCGACACATATGCAAAAGGTTGAAATGGATGGGTAGAAGTTTGAAGGAATTTTAAGTTTTTTAACTTCAAAGGGTAAAATAATTTTTTGGGGCTGAAGTCCCACCACCAATGAACAAAGGACATGTGTCCAACATTTGATGGAGATTTGGAGTGCGGAGAAAAGATGGAAAATTTTCCAAACTTTGGCAAAAAATCTCAAGGTGAAAAATGAACCCGTGGAAAATTTAAAGGTATCTCCCTATAGCTAATTAGGGGGCGACATGTGGCACTTTCCAAAAGTCAAAAAGGGAGTGCGGGCCTACAGGAGCTTTTGTGCTCATGGAGGGTTGAAGGAAAAAATTGGAAGGGTTGGATCTACGGTGAATGAGAGACCGCCATGTGGCGAGAGGAGATAGCATGTGTTTGGGCGCGTGGAGTTTTCGAGAGAAAATTTTCCTTTTCTCAAAAAATTAGAAAAAGTCATCATTTTGGCCCATGGTTTTCAGTAGGGCCCACAGGAGGACACATGGCATGTCCAGGTGGGCTCATGGGGAAAATGTTCAAAATTTTCTCGAAGTTAAAAAGGTTCGAAATGCATATTTTAAGTTTGGATTCCCGGTCCAATGGTATTTTGGCATGTGTCCACCTTATCCATAATTGAAAGAAGATATTTTTGAGCCTACTTGTTGAATCTCATCAAGACATGTGGAGGGCGGGAATTTAATGTTGATTTTAAATCGATGACAACTGTGCATTTTGGTTTTTGGCCATAATTAGAGCTCCAAAGAACTTGGAATCATCATTTTTGCACCAAATCACAAGAAATTTTATATGAAATCACATCCCCTTGACCTTCTGGATGTAATGACATCTTTCATTTGAGCTATTTCAGTGCCCTATAGTGATTTTCATGAAATATTTTTCTCGGCCCATGTAAAAAATGTGAAAAAAAGTAAAAAAATAAAAAGTTGAGAGATGAAATTATGATGGTAAAGGGTAAAGGATCTGAATCCATGAAATATTTTAAAATATTTGTGCATCTCTGGAATTTTACGAGTTGTTTTATAGTTTTATATCATTTTTCATCAAATGGATAAGGTTTTGTAACAAATTTGATCCCTTGACCATAGTCTTTGCTATGGATGCAAGGATCCAAGCAGGCATATGGTATATTATGTAATTTGGAGGCATTTTGTAGAGTCTGTTGAGAATTTTGGATAAAGAGAGAAGAATTAGCATGAGGAAAACTGGAAGAAGTCCATTTTCTTTTGGAGAAACTACCTGAGAGCCATTTTTATTCCTGTTTGCATCAAATGTTCATCATGTTGAGTTGGTTTCAGCTGTAAACCCATCAAAAGCTTTGAGATTGTCAAAATAACATTCCCTTGCTGATATATTTGATCAAATTCTTGGATTAACTAGTTTTATCTATTAGAAAATCTTGTATACACTTGCATTTCAATATGTTTTCAATTTGTGTTTCATGCTCATGTTGTAATCTTGTGTTTGGGATCTTTACTAGTCATACATGGTCTCATTTCTTGTAGAGGGTTTGAAGGCATCTACAATATTCCATTCAGAAGTGCATTCATTTGAGTGAAGATAAATAGATTTAAATTCATATTACCTTCCTTGTAAATTGAGGGTGTTTGTAAACCTTTGGGTGTACCTTAGGTCATGATCTAACAAGGGTTTCTAAATTCTTCATTGATATTTTTCTTCAAGCCTTTGTGGCAGGTTATCAAAGTGTGTATGGAATAGTGTAGATTTGGACATCCATGTGTGCACACATCCTAGTTGAAAGAGAACTTCAAATTCATTGAAACATCTCTCTGTTGTTTAGGTGTTGTAATTCATTTGCAAAGCTTCCCAAAGAAGATGATGATTTCTAGCTACTCTTTTCCCAACATCTCTCATCATAATTTCATTTTAAACTAACTCATCCTACCTACAATACCCCTACATTTGCATTATGTGTCCATAAAAGAATTCAATCCTTTCACTAAAAAGCACAAAGTTGATCAGGGTTTCATCACGACTTTAGCAGACTCTAGCTTTGTTTTGAAAACATTTCCATCATTTAGTAGTGACAACTCCTAAGAGTTTGGATAATGGATATTTGATCATGTTTTCATAAAGGCTCTTCCATATCATATGAAAAACACAAGGATATATCCATCTCCTTACCATATAGGGGCTGCAATATAGGTTCTCTTTCCTTGGTTGATAGGCACAACCTAAAATAGTGAGGGTTAGATCAAAACCCTCTTGAAGGTGTTATCCAATCCCTCAATTCTTGAATGTAAACAAGTAGATAGGTGTGCTTCCCCAGCTACAAATGACATACAAAACATCTATCTATCCTCAAGTGTCTTTTGCAAGTTCATGATGTTGTTTAAGTTATGAACAAGATTAAATCTAGATACCAACAAGCTTATGGAAAGCTAGCAAGGTGAGATATTAGGTTATTTTTAGATGAGTTTCTAGGAAATCTCAAGTTGAGTTGCTTGACGAGCTCCTAGATGAGCTACTTATTGAGCTTCCGGTGAGCTCCTAATTGAGCTACTTGGTGAGATGTGGGTGAGCTTAAAGGTGAGCTTGTCAACAATTTCTTAGGTGAGCTTACATACGAGCTACCAGATGAGCTCTAGGTGAGTTGGCAAGGTAAGCTCAAGGTGAGTTGGCAAGGTTAGCTATCAGGTGAGCTCCTGGTGAGTTCCCAGGTGAGTTACTTGATGAGCTCTTGGGTGAGCTCAACTCGAGTTGATCGGTGAGCTCCTAGAAGATCTACCATTTGAGATACTTGGTGAGCTATTTGGTGAGCTCCTAGGTGAGCTGCTAGGTGACCTCCCATGTGAACTACTTGGCGAGGTCCCAAGTGAGGTCCCTAGTGAGCTGCTCGGTGAGCTCATAAGTGAGATCAATTTAAAATACTCAACGAGCTTCTCGGTGAGCTCCTAGCCGAAGTCGTTAGGTGAGCTCCCGGGTGAGCTATTAGTTGAGTTCCCAAGTGAGCTACTTGGTGAGATGCCGATAAACTCTAATAGGGAGCTCCCATGTGAGTTGGCAAGGCATGATGTCGGGTGAGCTACTTGACAAGCTCTTGAGCGAGCTCAAGTCAGCTGCTCATTGAGCAATCTCATGGGTGTTATCAAGGTGAGATTGCAAGGTGAGCTATTAGGTGAGATCCCAGGTGAGTTTTTAGGCAAGTTCAAGTTGAGTTACTTGACGAGATGCTTACCAAGCTCCTAGGTGAGTTCAAGGTGAGCTTTTCTATAATCTATGAGTTGAGATTACATGTGAGCTACCAGATGAGCTCAAGGTGAGCTCAAGGTGAGTTAACAAGGTGAGCTTTTAGATGAGCTCCCAGGTGAATTCCTAGGTGAGTTACTCATAGAGATCCTGGGTGAGCTCAACTTGAGCTGATTTGTGAGCTCCTAGAAGAGCTCCCAAGTGAGCTTATTAGTAATCTCTTAGGTGAGCTTACATACAAGCTACCAAATTAGCTCAAGGTGAGTTGGCAAGGTGAGCTTAAGGTGAGTTGGTAAGGTAAGCTCAAGGAAAGTTGACAAGGTGAGTTGTCAGGTGAGCTCCAAGGTGAGTTCCTATATGAGTTACTCGATGAGTTGCTCAGAGAGCTCACAAGCAAGCTCAAGTCAACCTACTCAGAGAGCTACTTGGTGATCTCCCAGGTGAGCTGTTAGGTGAGTTCCATGGTGAGTTGTTAGGTGAGCTACTTGGTGAGCTACTTGATGAACTCCAAGGTGAGCTACCAAACAAGCTTAAGGTGAGTTTGTAAGGTGAACTCATTAGTGAGCTCAAGGTGAGTTGGCAAGATGAGCTGATAGGTTAGCTCGCATGTGAGTTGGCAAGGTGAGCTCTTAGGTGAGCTCCTATGTGATTTTTCAAGTGAGCTGCTTGACGAGCTCCTAATAGAGCTCAAGTTGAGCTACTTGGCAAGCTCAAAGTGAAGTTAGCAAGGTGAGATGTCATGTGAGCTCCCAGGTGAGTTTCTAGGCAAGCTTAACTCAAGTTTTTGCTCGACGAGCTCCTGAGTGAGTTACTGTTGAACTCCCAGATGAGCTCCTAGGTGAGCTGTTCGGTGAGCTCAAAGGTGAGATGTTGTTGACAATCTCTAACATAAGCTTACATGGGAGCTACCAAATGAGCTCAAGGTGAGATAGCAAGGTGAGTGTCAAAGGCTAGATCTAGGTGAGTTACCGAGGGTGAGTTACTCAAGTGTGCTCTCGGGTGAGCTCAACTCAAGGTAATCAATGAGCTCTTAGAATAGCTCCTAAGCGAGCTATTCAGCGAGCTCCCTGTAGACACCAAATTCGTGTCTCACGATCCCTTGTGACCCGCATCCCATTTCGCAACCTAACCTCATTACCTAAACTTCACACAATTATTTATTAATTACCTTGTAATTGATAAATCCACATCACCTTACCTACCACCTCACTTGGCCACCTCACCATGACCTAGCCCTAACCCTAAACTAACCTAATTAGGACCCATGACTTGGTCAGACTCACATCCATAACTAATGCCTCCTTACTCGCACCCAAAGCCGACCTTCTAGCCACTTGACCAAGCCCATGCAATCGATCTCTCGGGAGAAAAGTAGGGAAGGTGGGCTATTTTACTAAAAATAGCCTACTTTTTCCTAACCGATGCCGGTTCCTACTCGACCGCCGTCGGTTACGCAACCGCCATCGGTTCCCTGTAAATGGGCTTCCCAAACCAAAACAACGGATCGGAATTTCATTTTAGAGATCAGTCGAAGGATTTCTGGATAAACAGAGAGCATTGCGAGCGAGGAATAGAGTCCAGATCTTCACTTGACCAGGCAGAGACGAGTGAAAATACTAGACGTGCTTACAGCAAAGGAGATCAACTTGCACCTTCATCAAAACCAGTAAGTTATATCTTGCATGCCCTCCATTATAACATTTCTTGTGCTTTTGGAATTGCAATCTTCCCAAATCCGTTCCTGAACCCATTATCTAATGTACCATTACCTCTAACTATCATTCCTTAGCTTCTAACCATCCCATTTCTCAATACTATCCAAAAACCAGCCATTACAAACACCACAACCAGCCCAGAAGATCCTAGAACCCACCGGTATCGGTTATCAGTGACCGCCATCGGTTATAGGTAACCAAGCATCGTTTCTTTGATCAAAACCAGGAAAAACAGCCTTTTCCCTACCCAGTTCAACGAAACAATTTAATTGATACTTTACCAGTATTTTGTGTTAATTCATATTAGCAGGGGAACTGACCACCTTGAAAGGAAGTTTCATATTTCCAGGCCCAAGGCAGTTCCTCATTTACTATCTAATCAAAATCTTGTGGTCTTGTGTTCTTATTTGCAGGTAGTCCTTCCAAGACAAAAAGGAGTTCTTCGCATGATCGGCTGATCTTTCTCTACGGTGCGCACATCATCTCGACATTCTACGGGTATTCCTCCTAAACCTAACCTTATTTGTTTCTATAAGGAGCGAAGCATTTCGAGTGAAACATTTTGGCACGACCGGTGGGACCCATTTTGGGTTTTTCTTTATTTCTTGCTTGCTTTTATTGTAGGGAGCATACTTGCTGTTTTCTTCTTCTAGAGATATTCACAAGGTATTTTATTATTCTGGTAAAAGAACTTGCTTTGTTTTTGCATCTTGCATTAGTAAAAGTCATCTCTTTTGCTTCATCAAATATCACTTTCGATTTGGGTTTTAAAACACATGCATTACATTCCTACCTGTTGTTTTTCAATTCTAGTGAACATAGATTAAGTAACAGGTCGTACACGTGGGGGTGATATCCACGGTATTGACAGGAAATTAACCTTAGTTTCACTGCACAACACATACTGAATCACTTCACAATTAACACAACATCTCAAACATCCCCCCTTTTCCGTGGTATTCCTCCACCCGATTGAGGTAACCTTATAAGCCAAAACAACTTGACATTTCCTCTAAGTCTCTTGTTTAGGATTCGACGGTATTCTACGTCTAAAGGCATAAGCCCACAATAATTAAAATTAACCCTAGGGTTAATCTACGGATTTGCGTGTGCATTTTGCTTGTTTGCATTTGTTTTCTCTGTCATACTTTGTCTTCGTGATCAATAAGTTGATAAAAATACTCAACGTTGCTAAAAATCAAATTAGCAGCCCTTTGTATCTTCTTATCCTAGATTTTGACACGGCATCGGTTAAGGGACCGACGCGTCGTTTCCCTGTGACCAACACTGCGGTTAGTAAACCGATATCGGATTCTTGTCTCTCTTAGCTACGATAAACCGAGAAACTTGCCAAATTCATCATTCGGGTTTGATAGATTGAAACTTTCTGTGTGTTCTTGTCCATGGTTGTTATCACTCGAAAACAAGCCGCCACCATGGTTTCACACGCTTGTTGCTCTGTCTCTTTGCTCGAATCACCCCCTTCACCTTCCATGGGAATCCTACGATACGGTGAAGTTCTAAAATCCTGTGGGAGATAAGGACTTTGCCAAGTTTACGGATGCTAATTCCAGTATTTGTCTGTACAATACTATTTGTCTCATACCCCTGACCGTACACCTGATGGTCAGCTCCTTGTAGGTATGCCTATCAGTATAGCTGCTCATTTAGCTCCCACTCATCCTAATAATACCGCCTTGCTTCCTGCATCTCTAGCCCCGTCTCCCAATCCGACAGCGGCAGAGGTTCATACGACCCCGATTAGCTTTCCTTTTGTTAATCTTGGACCCCACGTTTCGTTACCACCAACTGCCCCTACCTCATCTCTTTTGCAGACTGCTCCATTCATGACTTGCTCTCTGCCACCTATCCACACGAGCTTTCCTTCTCAAGCTCCGCCTACCTTTTCATTCCCATATACATATCCAATAACCTCAACACCTTATATGGGACATCCCTATTCTGTGGCACCATCATCTCATCCAACCACAGATTTCATCAAGCAAATGATGGACAAAATGCAAAACCTGGAGGCTTCCGTTTCAGGAAGTCGTAGCGCCTTGACATACGAGCAAGTTTGTTGGGAGCCCATTCACCCTTGTCGTCCCCCTTCATTCATATCCTCCTCAATGGGAGTTGCCAAAGTTTACTCGTTTTAACAGTAAAGAGGATCCTCAACAACACTTGCGATCATTTAGACATGCTTGTTATTTGATTGCCCATGATGATGCCTTGTTACTCCGCACCTTTCCCATGTCCTTATCAGGGCCTGCCTTGGAGTGGTACAGTGCTTTAACCCAGCACTCAATCTTCTCTTTTAACCAACTAGCCCAATCTTTCTTGGATCATTTCTCCATCAACATTGCCAAGAAAGTATCTATCATGACCTCTATGCCATCCGACACCGATTTGAAGACGAATCTATCGCAGATTTCGTTGGACGATGGCGGGCCTTATCAACCAACTTACGTATGCCTTGCCTCAAAGCCCGAACTTATCGGCTCTTTACGCGGGCTGCGCTAAGCACATCTCCCCTACCCTCCAAATTCAAACTTTCCGTACATTCGACGAGGCCTTTACTATGGCTCGAAAATTAGAAATTCGAGCCTTAGAGGAAGAGAAAGCTGCGGTTCTTGTGCAACAAGAACTCCACTTTCCGAACTCCTGATTCTACCAATAAACCAAATACCACCACTCCTCACGCGTCCACCTCTTCTAAATCAAAAGGAGCTGTCCACGCGGTGATGGTCAAATCCCAATCACCGTCCAATACTCCACCAAAAACCACCTATAAATACAAAGCTGAGCCCACCAATTACACTCCCTTGGGAGAAACTTATGGCGTCATCCTAGAGAAATTGCTCAAAGCTGGGGCTATCACCTTGCCCCCTGTAAAACCTCACTCTGGGTTTGACTCCACCCGCGCAATACCTTCCTGGTACAAAGAAAATGACTTTTGTAACTTTCACCGCGTAAAAGGACATAGTCATGAAAACTGCAAGATGTTGAAAAACATAGTGCAGGAAATGGTTGATGCAGGGGATATAACACTCGATAATCCTAACGCCCCTGCTAACCGAAATCTGAAAATTTTCAACAAGCCATTCCCGAATCACTCGTCCAGCAGCAACGTAAACCAAGATATCTTAGCTGAGGAGAGTGTTCATGAGATCCATGCAGTCTTCGATTCTCAGCCAAAAGCCTCTATCGAGAAAATTTTGAATCAAGCCTCTTCACTAACACAGGAGCCCGAACCTCCTTTACCACCATCAAGCCAAAGCGAAATCGTTCCTTTACTCATAGAAGAGTTAACTGCCCAGGCTTCCCTTCCCATCAATGAGTCTTCTTACACCACATCCCTACAAGACTGTGAGCGGATGCTATCTAATTTATCTATTTCCCAAACGTCCCCTTCTACCACTCTTGCTACACAAGAGGAAGGCTCACCACTCCTTTTGACATCCTTAGACGAGAAATCTCTTACACTAACATCACCACATTCTTTTAACATGACAGATCTCCTCGAACACGCCCTCCTACCTATTAGTCCCTCATCGCCTAAATCTTTTCAACGACCGGTTGACCTCCTGACATCTATTGATACAGTGCCTCATCCGCCTCCTGTGTCACACCCGCAATGGACTGGAATTACAACTCACTTTTCCTCTGTACCAAAATTACAAATCACACCTGGAGACTGTCATTCCACAGAAGATAGACAGGCCCTATGGGAACGTTTGAGTACTCCTGTTTCTACTCAAATGCAAATGACTGATCCTGATGTCTCCACCATTTACCCGAAGTGCTTACAGAAGCTTAAAATGCCCCTGTTCTCGCCTTCACCCCCCTCACCTCTACCAAACGCCCCGTCCACTTCTATCAACTTAACCAGATCTTCCCCTACGCTTGGGACCTCACCAATGCCCAGTCTAACACACCCGCCTAAGCGACTCGATCTATCCAAAAATAAATCCGTTCCGCCACCTAGGAGACGAACGCAATCCGGCCTCTATCACAATTAAAACCCTCATCGTCACACCCACCTTCCATATTGGGACCTCATCCCTCCACATTACACCAATATATCATACCTCCGTTGTGTTTCGCAAAACGACCTATGCCTTTACACCTATACGAGAGATCAAAGGGTATCACAACATCGTTACCCCACGTATCCGGTCCACCTATCAACCCTAAACCAATCCCATCATCAAAGGATTTATTTTCTGTCACTCCCCTTTCTCCGTGGTTGTTTCGCTACCATGCCATCTCGTAGCCTCATCATCTAACCAAATTTGAACGTAACCACGTGTCTAAGAAACCACGTTTAGTGAAAAACATGTGTCGGCAGACCCTCGGCTAAACCACCACCCATACGAACTAAACACGCCCAAACATTACCACAACCCACACAATCAATACCCTCATCTTCTTCTGATTTTGACCCACTCAAAGGATCTTACGCCAAAATCCTTGCTATGTTGGTGGAGAATGCGACCATCTCCCTACCTCCACTTAGACCTTATGACCCGTCTAAGCCCCGCACGTGGGTTATGATGAGTCTAAAATCTGCGTTTATCACCGCACACTGGACATGATGTAGAAGGATGCAAAGCTCTAAAAACCATCCTCGCGCAGTCACCTCTTCCGGATACAAAGGTTAAGAAAGACAACTTACGAAGGAGAGACCTCTAGCGTCAATTCCCTCTACTATACCATCTGTCCCCGCCTCACCAAGATCGATCATTATTACAACCCCACCTCTTAAAGACCATGAATTATCCCAACCATCTTCTTCATCTCAGGTCTACGAGATTAATATGATTAGTGTCGCTACTCGAGACGAGAAAAACAATGGGAAACGAAAAGAAAACACACTGCGGCATCTCTTTCTCCTTCAACCATCCCGATTACACCACCACCTAGAGTGGTTATTCGTGGACCCGCCTATCCCGTCTCTAATGGAGTTGCCCACCGAACCATGATCAAACAGCTTCATCAATCGCCCGTAAAAATGACACTATATGATCTCATTCGGACCTCGAATCTCATCGACAAGCTCTCGTTGAGATCCTTCAAGGGATAGAGGTTTTACCCAACGAAACCCCCCCGTTACCTCCATTTTAACACCCAATCACGTTGCCTCTCTCACCAAACAATCCATCTCCCCACCACTTACGTCTCGAAAACAACAAGCCGCGCTGCGGTTAGTTTCTCGGAAGATGAAATTATCGACTTTGGTATAGAAGACCACGACCCGCCCTTTTCATTTCGCTTACGTCCGAGACATTCGAGTACGCGTCGGGTTATGATTGTGGGGCGCTAGCCTAAACATCATCTCTTCAAAAGCCTTCCAACAAATGAACATCCCTTCTAGTTGCATGTGTGCCAACCCCATCATGTTGCGATCATTCAATGACGCTATTACTTCTACCTTAGGCACCGTGATCCTCAACATTCGCGTAGGCCCACGTACTTTGCCCGAACTCTTCTATGTCCTTGAAGGAGAGTTCCAATATAATATATTCTTTGGGTCGTCCTTGGATCCGGCCATGGGATGCGTTCCCTCAACATTACATCGATGTATAAAATTTGAGTACGAGGGAAGTCTTACACTTTGTAAAGCTGATCCTCCCCCCTTCAAAACTTGCAATATGTTATACCGCCCAAACGATGTGCTTATACCAATTAAGACACCCATACATTCAACCCAACCATCCTCTTCAAATGTACCTCAACCATCCACCTCAACTGCACCTACGCCTTCAACTGATGAAACCACCGTCGCACAAACCACTTCTCTTCCCGCAGCTAACATCCCAACCTCCGACCCCTTAGTAGATGTTTTCATCGCCTCACGCTGGGGGAGTACCGCCTATATAACGTTAGTTCTTTCCCTACCCCGCAGGAGTACGGACAATTACATGCGCATCCCACCTACGACCGTCGCGTGGGGGAGGTAATCTCTTACGGACCACCCCATTGTCGCACTAACCTAACGTATGGGGGTGTTGACGCATCCTCCATTACCCCTGAACCTCCTCTTGGTGTGGTTCCCTTCCAATCCGATTTTCAATACTTGACAAATCGTCGTTTCGCCCTCACCTTCTTGACTCGCTGTGCGTGGAAAGGCTTTGGTTTTGGCCTTTACGAACAAGGCCGACATACACTTATTCCCGTGACCACACGCAAACATAATGATCGCAGTGGTCTCGGTTTTTCCGAAACACCTACACAAGAGACACCTCCTGTCAGCTGTATCCTGGAAGAGGAAGACGTTGCCCCTACCGAAACATCATCACCCACTTTGCCATCATCTCCCACAGAATCGATGGACCCTGAATTTATCCCTCCTAACTTTTTTTTTTCATAAATGCTATCTTCATAGGTCCTCTCACTTATCAACGCGATAATGAGGACCCATCTTCTCTTCCCCTTCTGTATCCAGACATGATCGAAGAGGATTCGCCTTTGATTAATGTTGTTGAATGCCAGGATGACGACTCCATCCTCACTTACCTGGGCGCGGATGATTCTTATATTCAACGTGCCTTACCATCTGAAACCCAAACTATGCTGAACGAATCTACTATAGAAATCAACATCCACACGGAGGAAGATCCTCACATAGTGAAGATTGGACAATCCCTTAACACATCAGAACAAGCCGCCTTTACTACCTTTCTCCGTGCTCGCAACCAAGCTTTCGCATGGTCTTACGCTGACATGCCAGGAATTGATCCTACCATTGCCGTCCATAACATCACCCTAAACCCCGATTCCAAACCAGTCAAACAGAAATTGAGAAAAATGCATCCACGCATTGCTCTCTTGGTCAAAGAGGAACTCCAACGACTCCTTTCTGTTTCCTTCATTCTGCCTATTGACTATCCTCAATGGATTTCTAACATCGTACCTGTCACGAAAGCGACGGGGGGACTTCGGATATGCACGGATTTCCGGGATCTTAACCTCGCTTGCCCTAAGGATGACTTCCCCCTCCCAAGTATTGATCAACTTGTTGATCTCACTGCGGGTCATGAAATGCTTTCTCTCATGGATGGCTTTTCAGGATACAACCAAATTTTGGTTGCCCCTGCCGATCAACACAAGACTGCCTTCATAACTCCTTGGGGAACCTTTTGTTATCGTGTCATGCCATTTGGCCTTAAGAATGCTGGTGCTACCTATCAGCGGGCTATGACCTACATTTTTCATGACATTATGCACACTATCCTTGAAGACTATGTCGACGATCTTCTCGGCAAGTCTAAACATCGTAGTGAACATCTCGATGTTTTAACCATTATTTTTGATCGCCTGTTACAATATTCTGTCCGCCTTCAACCGAAGAAATGTGTCTTTGGTGTTCTTTCGGGAAAACTTCTTGGCTTTATCGTCTCTTTGCGTGGCATTGAGGTCGATCCATCGAAAGTCAAAGCTATCCTAGAAATGCCCCCACCCAAAAATCTCAAACAATTGCGTAGTTTACAAGGTAAGCTCCAATCTATCCGACGTTTCATCTCCCAACTCTCGGATCGGTGTCAACCTTTCCATCACCTCCTTAAAAAGGATATTGCATTCCAATGGAGCGAAGAATGTCACCAAGCCTTCGAAGCTCTCAAAGCTTATCTCTTACAACCACCCGTGCTTATCCCACCCCAAGACAACCGCCCTTTCTACCTTTACCTTTCCGCCACCGACCACGCATTTGTAGGAGCCATGCTTGCACATCGTGACTCTGAGAATCACGAACAAGCCGTTTATTATATAAGTCGTACTTTGGTGGACTATGAGACTAGGTACACACATGTAGAAAAATTGTGCCTTGCCCTATCATTCGTTGCCACCAAACTCCGACACTACCTTCTAAATCACAAGACTTTCGTCATCACCAATCTGAGACCCCATCCATTACATGTACGCAAACCTCATCCGAACCAACGCATTGCTAGATGGCTCATGCTTCTCGCCGACCTCGATCTCAAGTTTATCCACGAGAAATCAATCAAAGGACAAACCATCGAGACCAACTTGCGGACGCTCTGTACTCAGGGAACAATTTACCAATTTCACATTTCCGACGAACTCATCGCTACTCTTTCCCTCGGACGGAGGAGTGTACCCAATGACCCTCTTCTTCGATGGATCTAAATGCCAGCGCGGCGGAGGAGCCGGCGTTGTTCTCATTCCTCTCAACGCTGAACCTATGCCTCTTTCATTCCGACTTGATTTCCCTTGCACTAATAATACAGCGGAATACGAGGCCCTTGTTCTAGGTCTCCAAGTTGCGTTACACTTAGGTATCAAATCTATCAACATTTTTGGCGACTCTCAATTGGTAGTCAATCAAGTTATGGGCGTCTACCAATGCAAAAACGAGGAACTTCAAAAATACAAACACTATGTGGATTCACTTCTAGCTTTATTTACCCACTATTCTATACAAACCATTCCCCGCTCCACTAACAAATTTGCGGATACTATGGCTTGCTTAGCCTCGCAAATTCCCGCCGCGCCAACTGACTCTGAATTATTCGTCATGTGGTCCAACAACTTTTGCCCCATCCTATTCAATCCCGGTAGTTTGTATGATAAATCGTGTCCACTAATTCACGGGATACCCGGTACCACCAATTTCACGACTACCTTACAATCTCTCTGTCCTCCCACCTGATCTTACTAGTAACGGAAAACGTGCTTTTCTTAAAAGTGTTTCGCGGTATGTTGTCATGGGGGGACTCCTCTATAAACGTGGCTTTGATGGTATCCTCCTTCGCTGTCTAACTAGCATGGAGGCCACTCATACCATCCAACAGGTCCATGACGGTATTTGTGGTGGACATTTTAGCGGCCTTGCCGTGGCCAAACGAATCCTTCGCCTTGGTTATTATTGGCCTACTCTCAATAACGACTGCTACGAATATGTTAAGCGTTGTGTTATGTGTCAGCAACATGCCAACCTTCAACATACTCCTAGCCACCCACTCCAGATCGCTCGAGATCTTTGGCCTTTCTCACAATGGGGTTTAGACCTTATTGGTGAGATTCACCCAACCTCTTCACAACGTCACCGTTGGATACTCACAGCGACCGAATATTACACAAAATGGGTGGAGGCTATTCCACTCATTTCAATCAAAAAAGAAAAAATTGTCGAGTTCATTAACCACCACATTATCTGTCGTTTTGGTGTTCCTCATCGCCTGATAACAGATAATGGAAAATCTTTCAAAAACAAGTTGTTGCAAGACCTTTGTGACAACTTTGGTATCAAACTTAGTTTCTCGTCACCTTACTATCCACAAGCCAATGGGCAAGCCGAGTCTTCTAATAAAACACTAACCAAAATCCTCATGAAAGTTGTCAATGAATCTGGAAGAAATTGGCACGATCACATTCCCTTTGCCCTTTGGGCTTATCGTACTAGCATTCGTACTTCTACTAATGCCACACCTTTTTCTTTAGTATACGGTGCACAGAGGCTGTTTTGCCTCTCGAAATACAAAACCCTCCCTTAGAATATCTCTTGGATATTCTCACTAACGATGATTTCCGCCAAGAGCGGTTAGCCCAGTGGAGCTTCTTGACGAACGTCGTCTTACAGCTCTTGATCATCTTCAAATCTATCAAAAACGCATCAAGCGTGCTTATGATAAGCGACTTCATGAGCGTACCTTTAAGGTTGGTGATCTCGTCCTCAAAGAGAATCAACATGTAACCAAACTGGAAAAGAGCAAACGCGGAAAATTTGCTCCCAATTGGATTGGGCCTTATATAATCACTCACACCTATGGATCAGGCACTTATCGTTTAGCTTCGCTTAATGGTAAACCTGAGCCTGAACCCCTTAATGCCTTGCATCTTCGACCATTCTACTGTTGAAATTAGGGTTATATCACTTCTTATCCGCCTACTGCTCGTCCCTTGAGCTCACATACCACCACATACACTTGTCTCTTACATCTCGAAATAAAATCAAGCTCACCCCTCACCTCCCCTTACGATGCCTTCCCCTTCTTAGTCTAGTCCATGACTTCAAAGTATTAAAATAAGCCGTATTCTTATGGGATTTTCTTGAGTCAAACTTCCTACTAAACTAGATGCTTCACGCCAAAAGAACATCTAGTTATCTAAAATTAAATATAGACTGCTCCCTCGAAGGACAGCTATATGCCAAACTATTCTTTGCTATTATAAATATTTGCTCCCCGAAGGACAGCTATGCACTAAAATCATCTATAAGCTACTATAAAATGATTTGCTCCCCGAAGGACAGCTATACACAGTCAGCCTTTATCAGAAGCTTCTCGCATTGATCAGCTTCGTGAAGACCTCAAGAATAAAACAATCAATATCCCTTGTAGACTTCCCGCATCGATCAGTCTACATTCAATAAAATAAAAGCCTCATTCAAAAGAACTTTTTGGGTCATGGACTTGTCTATTTAGGGTAGGTTCTCTTTCGTTGTAACAAGTTCTTTGTACCTCAGCTATATCATCCACCTCATCTCACCATTTGTTTCAATTCAAGGGACGTAACGCATTACACGATATATTGTGATCATACAACTCTTTTCAACTATGGACTTCTCGTCATGCACGGCATTTAGGGCTTCGGGCTCATTCTACGTTGTGTGGTTTGTTTAGCTCTTCTCACCTACGGAGCACTCTTTCCACTTTGCCTCGCGTCTAGAATTGTGTGTTGATCTTAATCAGGACACTATTCCCTACTACTTGGGTATGCTAACCTTTGCTTTACCTATACCTACACCAACAACATTATCCTATCAGCACCAACAACATTACCCTACCAACATCAAATTTTTACCAAATGACAAATTGCCTAAACCATACCAAATTGCCTAAATTCACCCCTCCCTGATCCTAAGGGAGAACTACATCGGTCTGAGGCCCTTCCTTGCTTTGTGCAATGGGCTATGTAGGCAGCACTTCGGAGACATGGGGTCTCCCAAGGTTAGCTCGACCATCCCCTACCATAACCTATCTTGTGTGGTGAATATAAATATTTTTGTGTATTTTTATTTTTATCACATTTCTCTTTATCCTTTTTCGAAACACCGAAAATCAAAACACCGACAATCTTATTATTATCATAACTCAAATCAACATACATACTCAATTTTATTTAGATGTTAAACAAATACATCTTCTCCATCATCGACACGCAGGTCGGCATCCTTATTTATTCTTATGCCTCGCTAACATACACACAGACCATCACAACTCATCCCGAACTAGGTGATGATCGTGATCGTCGACCCCTCTCGCCAGGCCTCTCTGTCCTCAAAGGTACCGCGGCTATTGGTACCGCCCACTGATCGGCCAATCGCTCCTGTAACATGTGAATACGCCCTCTCGCATGGAGGACTCCAGTCTCTAGTCTCGCTGCTCGTGACTCCGCAACCGCTAACAATCTTCTTGTCTCATTCACCTGCGTTTGGAGCTGCCTAACCAAACGCTGCAGCCGATTCCTCTCTGCTGTAATCATAGCTATGTCAGGGCGCTCACGTACACCTCGCAGTTCTGCTACCCACCATAATCTATAGGCCTCTGTCATTCCTGCATCCATTACCCTGCGATCGGCTGCTATCTCCTCAGGCCCTTCTGGAGGTGTTGGCCGGGGTGGTGAGAATGCTGCCTCGGCATCGATCCTCATATATGGTCTATAAGCCTGTGGTATGTCCTGCACAAATCCAAATTGTCGCCGCACGCGATCTATCGGAATCCTCTCATATTCACGGCTGTGCCCGCGATCCACCTCAACCGCTCTACACCTCTCAACTCCTCGGCTATGTTCTCGGTTACCATATAGTTCCCGTAGGGCCTCCATGATATCCGCAACCGTCACCTCTCCCATACACGCCTGTAATACTCAATGTCACACCGGCACGGCCGAGATCTTGCCTCCTGTTGCATGCGGACCCATCATCCGGAATCCCAACCTGCGTACTCCGGTCTCTCCTACTGGATGGATCGGCCTATTGTCACATACAAACAATGTGCTCATAGGCCCAACAAAGTGTAATAAATGAGCAATCCAACGTTGTCTGTGATTTCACCTACAAGCCCATAAACCCTGTATAGCTCCGCCGAATATGCGAGTGCCCATGTAAAAGTCACATTCCTTTCTATCATTTCCCAAATAACACCCATCAATGCCTTTGGAAATCTTCCCCCTTACGCCTCGGTAACGCATAGTATCCTACGCTATCATTAAAATCACTTGCTAACCTTGTCTCCTCGGGGTGTCTTTGCATACATTACCCCATATGTGAATGACAAACCTCATTGTGTTAAGTCTCGTGCATATGGACCAAACACTTCTGTTATCGCTTCGCCCGCGCTAGGTAGTGCACGATATCTTGGTTCTCCTGTAATAGGAAGTCTCAAAATCGAAACACATCTTCGATATTACTTTGTCATTTCACTGTTGGCAGATAGAAGGTATTTGTCTCGGGATTCCATCTCTCAATCAGCGCCTGTAACATACCATGGTTACGTGCGATTCGTGAATAATAACGGATTCCACTTAACCCCAAACGATTCATCAATATCCATTCCGCTGGTGTTACATCCGCTCGGATTCGCGACAACAGCGCTGGCACGCTATCATTCATCCTCAACCCTGTCTCTGCCTGCATACACCAAAACAACAAACAACCATTCACTCCGTTAGGATCTTTTTCAAACATTCTGGAAATTTCTCCAGTAACCGGTACCGGTTACACGTAACCGATATCGGTTGCATAACCGATACCGGTTCTCCCTAACCGCTACCGGTCACTGTCAATTATATTCACCTTCCCTAAAAACAACCACCTACGACAATAATTTGCTCGTTTATTCCTTTTTATACATGCAAACATACCCGAAACCCCGATTGCCTACCCCGTAACACTTACCTCACCGCAACCCTCGGATTATCATGTTTTCTTTCTCATATCTACCACCTACTCTCCCCATCTTATTCACAAAACATGCATTAGTTAAATCACAAACAAAATGATACCTCTTGGGTTGCAGCTGACTTAAGGTGGCCCTTGTCTTCCCTCATGTCTCCCTGCTCGCTGGATGCTTCTCCTCATTACGCCATGATCACCACCCTTTTCAACT